>JARVGS010000222.1:23799256-23812223 GCA_031762315.1 Hypsolebias antenori | reverse complement strand
TCACTATTATCCAAGGAGAGCAACCTGCCCTCCCAAAGGAACTGCCCGCACCTCATAAAAATCATGGTATGTAAAATATAAATATACACACTACATTAGTACTCATACTTCTAACCCCTGCTGAACCTCCCTGAGACTTGTGCAGCATTTTTGAAAATTTGACCTTTTTTTTAAATTGTTATTTAAGTTTGTGTAACAACCTTAAGGAGTTGTCTTAATTGCACAAAGTCAACTCAAGCCTGAAAAAATAGCCACCCTTCAGTTTTGTAGCCTTCACCTCTGCACACCTTGAAAAAAATCCTGTAAAGGGGCTAGGATTTTAAACTCTCCAACTTTTCTTGTAAGTGATACAAACGTTTCCCCTGCAGAAGGAATGTGTCACTCCACAGACAGCGCTGCCACACTGTGAGCCCATTCTTCCCCCTGGCAGGGCTCACACCTACAGTTTGAATGTTGCACATCAGCAGCAGGTTTCCATCATTGATCCACATGACAGCGCTGCTCTGAGCCGTGCTGTAATACAGAGATGCGCTGGCTCTGCACTGCTCATCCAATCTTCCAGAATCTGTTAAACATTATGTCTGAGCTTATGCCTCCAAGCTTGTTTGCCTGCGCAGTCATGTACAAAAGTGTCTCAGCTCATTTATCTTTGCTTGTCACGTTAGGAAACCTTATTTAGCTGAATAAGCATGTAAAAATAACCCCTTGCATAAAGAGCACAAAGGCAGACACTTTTAAAGGAGAATCAATGCTGATGTGTGCTTCTCTCATCATCTCAGAATTGTTTGAATGAAGCATTCACACTGTTGCGATACGTTTCTTCCTAATGTTTTTTGGCACGATCCTCTTCCCACAGCTTTCAGTCTATTTCAAGAGATCATATCAAAACGTTCAGCTCCTTTAGGAAAAGGGTGGTGTGACTTTTGGTATTGGTACAACTTTAGCTTTCTGGAATATTTAGCCTTTTCTGCCATTTTTGTCCTCATAGAAAATGAATTGAGCTCATTTTACATCTTTCAAATCTTTAGATCTGTTGACAACCTTTCACATTTTGTTCTGGTTCATCTTCTTTCAGCTTCCTTGTGCAAATTAAAAAAAAAATTCAGCTACTTTCAGCTGTTTTTTTCAGCTGTTTTGTGCTCCTTTCGGATTATTTCTGCTAACTACAACATTTTTGTGCCTCTTCTCACTTCTTTCTGCTAATTTCAGCTTGTTATGCTCCTTTCAGCTTTTGTGTGCAAACGTCAGCCTTTTCTACTATTTCAGTTACTATTTAGCTGGCTTTATGCAAATTTAAACCTTTTCACCTAATTCCACATTTTTTGCACTCATTTAAACTTTTTCAACCTAATTCAGCAACAAAACAAAAGTGCTCTCTCTACTTCCTTCTGGAAATTTAAGCTGCTTTCTATTTATTAAGCTACTTTTCAGCTGGTTTTTTTTGTTGTTGTTGCTCATTTCAGCTTTTTTCTGATCATTTTCATTTGTTGTGCTCATTTCTAATTTTTTTTTCAGCAAACATACTAAACTCTTCTGCTAATTGAAGCTTGTTCAAAAAATTTCAGCTACATTATTTTAGCTAATTTAATCTGTTTTCAGATAAATTCACATTTTTCGTGGTAATTTCTGCCACTTTCAGTCTAATTAACTTCTTTCTGCTAATTTCAGCTTGTTATCCTTTCAGCTTATTGCTGCTAGCTTCAGCTTTTTTCTGGTATTTCAGCTAAGATTTAGCTGTTTCATGCTAAATTTAGCTTTTTCATCTAGTTCCACATTCTTGTAGCTCATTTTAGCTCCTTCCACTTCCTTCTAGTTTATGCTACTTTCTGCCTTTTCAGCTACTTTTTGCTTATTTCAGCTATTTTAGCCAATTTCCTTTTTTTTGCTAATTTCTGCTTATTTAAACCTAATTAATCAAATATGTGTTCTTTCTGCTTTATTTTGCTAAGTTAGACTTGTTTATCCATTTCAGCTACATTTCAGCATGTTTTTAGCTAGTTTCAGCTGTTTTTCATCAAGTTCGTCAACAAGAATTCACACTGCATTTTCACAGGAAACACAATTTCTCTATAGTTAGTTTTGTTTTAAGGCTCATTTGATAAGATTTGTCCACGTTCTCATTTCTCTGAGATATTTTTAGATTAAAGGCACAGCACCTGTCACAGCACCTGTCACCGCTGACAGAGACTACAAGAATGCATTCGATGAAAAGCATGCTGACTTGGCAGATGAGAGATTCAAAAAAGAATAAATTTGGAAGTGGTCCTTCTGCGATTGGAACTACAGAGGGATTTGTGTGCACAAAAGAAGAAGAAGAAATAAAATAAACTGCATTATTTTACATGAGTTGTATGGTTGAAAAAGTTGTTTTGACAGCACATGAGCTTTGGTTCCCAGTAGAAGCATGCACATGCATGAACCTGTCACACTCGTGTGGTTACAGCTGGCTGCCTGCTTCACATTCCTGCGAGGTCATGTTGTGTCAACTCAACCAGGGCTTTCCACCACAAATTATTATTTTTTTGTTATTTTCATTAGAAGATGAAACCCTCGGACGGTCACATGGAACATATTAATATTTCTATTTCCTGAACATCAAATTAATTATTCATTATTTACAGCAGGGAGGGATGCACAATGTATCCAAACTTTATTTTCATTGTGTATCAATGTGTGCAATATTATTATCATAAAGAATTGCAATAAATTATAAAGAAAAACGTTGTCTTCTGCTCTAAACCCCCTCAGCAGATTGATAGTGGCTAAAATGCAAAAGCACACATGCAGCACACATGTTTTGTTAATTTTAAAACATGTTCCACCATTATTAGAGTGACTTTAACTCAATGAATAGTCCCTCACAGGTCCAACTGTTTGCAGCAGAACTGAGGGTTGTGAAGTACTCACATGCCTCCCTCCACCAGCACAGACTGGACACGGCTGCAGCCTCCAGCCAGCTGAAGGTTGACCGATCCATCAGTGAGAAGCACCTTCTTCCCCCGCAGACCGCATCGCTCGAATAAAGTGATTGACGGCAGAGAAAACTCCTGCCAAGACAGACAGAAGGCACATTGACAAACCCTGAAAGCTGCAGGTCACGCAGGTTGAAATGATGGTTATTTTAAAGTTACCCTGGAAACAGAGCGTACTCAAACCTCTGCTCTCTTTCTCTCTGAAGGTCTCAGGCTGTCGACTGAAAAAGACAACTCGTTTTCTAAATTGATCTGAGAGCGGTGATTTCTTTCTTTCTTTCTGGGGAACACTTTTCATCTAGAGGACAAGCTTCTGAGATGATGTGCATGGATTTGGACTCATTAACAAACTGAATGGGGCTTTTTGTGAGACTAAATAAACGTGCTCTGTTCAAAATCACAAAAAGCAACTTGGCTGAATCACATTGTGTGAGTCTGTCACTGTAGAAGCTTTAAAAGGTGCTAATACGATAAATAAATTAAATACATTATAATGATTAGAGTTGGCTCTTAAAATAGGAACGTGTCATCAGGGATCAGTTAATATTATACGTGCTGATCGCCGACCCAAACGCTTGTCCAAGCTGCTTCATCTTAAACCAGGACGTGGTTCATCTAATGCTGCTTATGAACCAGCGCTCTGACGTCTGTTTCACATTACAGTTACTCCTGCAGAAATATTATGTTACTGTTGGATGCGCACCAGGCTGCACCAGAAGTGCTACAGCCGGCTGCTACTGCCACTATTTGCATTTGCAAATAACCACAGACTCGTAATTAACTCTGAAAGGCTAAAGTATTGGCAATTTAAAGGTTTTTTAGAATACAGACAGAAGCAATCCACATCTGGTTGGATTAGGCGTTAGCTCAAGGTGTTTATTGTTCATAATGCAACTTTTCCACAGAACCCAACTTCAAAAGATCTCATATATTGTTTTAAATGCAGTGGACAAACAGAAGAACAAGACTAACATCTTCCATTTTTACTGCAATTAGGAAAACTTAGCTAATGGTCATGTGCAGGATACATAAAACAAACCTGCAGAGTAAACATAGTTTCCTTTCGGTTCCTTTCTTTATTTTATAATATTCAACTCCTAAAAAGTTAAATTTATTACCATTTCGCAAGTTTTAACTATAATTTTGATACTTTTAGCTATTAGCTAACCACTGATATGTTTAGCTAGTCTTACAATGCTTTAAGCTAGCTTCTTGTTATTTAGATTTTTCGCTAATATTTTGTCACTTTTAGCTTTTAGCTAGATTTTGATATTTTTAGCTAACCTTTGGTACTTTTAACCTTAAATGAGTGTTTTGCTCCTTTTAGCATTGCCATTTCAGTTTCAGCTGCTTCAGTAAATTTCAGTTAAGTCATTGAGCAATCATAATTCACACCATATTTTTAAAGAAAATTAAACTAAAGTTGTGATTTTAATTATGTTCACAAATACTTGTAGTTTGAATCACATATTTTCCTTATGTATCTTAAAAAGATTAGTTATGTTTAGTTTTAAATAAAGTATTTAATGCTGTTACATGCAGTTACGCCCTAACTCTGCATATATTAAATGGGCAGTTTTATTAAAAAAACAATAATTCTTTCTTTTTTTTTACTGGGTAACTCTGCTAATGTGCAAGTTATTACTTCTTGAACGTTGTGAGTCACACAGAATCCAGTTCAATAAACGTTTGTTGAATGACTCAACAGATTGTGTTTTTACAAGGATTAACAACCAGCACAAAAACGCTGGTGGACGTGTATTATCAGAATCTAAACGGTGACTCACAAATCCAGCAGTCTGCAGAGACAGGATGGACGAGTTCCCGCTGACGCAGCCCATCGCTCTCAGATCTGGGTAGCTTCCTTCTTCTAAGACGTACATCTTCCCTGTGAAGGTCTGGCCTTCAAATGCCTGCCAGCTGAAATCCATTTGCATAAATGTAAATGTGCATGCAGGTGGAAAATGGAATAATTAAAAACAGCTTAGAATGTGAATTTCCAATACTTATGTGCTACCAGAGTGATTTCGAGTACGTGTGATCATTATTGCTTGATGATTTTGTTTTCTCACTGATTAACTGAGCTTAGCAACAGAATGCATGAATGTACAATGGATGCTGCACAAAAAGATTTGTTAGACGTACTGATAATCAAAGCTGATATCAATTTGAAAGTGCGGTAATGCAATCCAGCAGCTTACCTTCAACTAAAATCTGCTTTTGGATTGTTGTTGGAAAGTGTTTCAAATACCGTATTTTTCAGACTATAAGGCGCACTTAAAATCATTTAATTTTCTCAAAAATTGACAGTGCTTACTGATCTCAAACTGATTTTATTTGGTACACAATGCTCAAAAATGTGTATTGTTTTGTATGTTATGTGGTACAACTGATGTTGAGAGTTATTGTGAATGAGTTGACTAAAGCTTGAATTATCTGACTGATTTGTGTCGCTTAATGCACCTTATAATCCAGTGCACCTCTTATGCAGGGTTTAAGTTGTAAACTGACCAATGCCGGAATGCAAATAGCGGGCGGGCCGGCTGAGGGTGGAGTGTGGGGGTCCTGGGGAACGCACATGCTCACAAGACAAGAACCTGACAAGTTGTTTAATGACATAAATATATATTTTGTTAGCAAATAACAGAGTCCTAACATTTATTAAACATTACTTCTGTATTTCCATAAAATAAAAATCATCAAAATTGTGCTTTGACAAACTCATCAATAAAACTAAAACATTTTGTCAACGCGAAAGAGGAAAAGAGTGGTGGGTATCGCTCTCGCTTTGAGTTTACTCTTTGTTGCATGCGTGCTGTGGCTGAAAAGCATCCAGAGCATCATAAAAACAACAGCGGAGGTGTCCGAGTTATTTATTTACCGTATTTTCCAGCTTATAACATCAGTTGCATCTGTCAAAAAAAGCATCGTGAAGAGGGAAAAAAAAACATATATAAGTTTATTCGAAGTATAAGTCGCGTTTATTATGCATCACCACTGACCCCCGGGAAACGTGGGTCTGTGTTGTGCCAAAAATCAATTAGCAGCCACAGGAGCACGCATGGGAGGACTTGCTGTTGCAGTTCTTTGAAATTTACCCAGATTAACACTTAAAAACAATTATTTGTTTGCTTGACATTACAGCAAAGGTGTGTCTCAGATTAATTTTTCCTTAATAAATGCACTTTAATGGTCAATATTTGGTGGTGGGGGTAGAGGTACAGGAACAACATATACGCCTACAGGTAGTTGTCAAAAGCCTAGAGGGGCCCCTTGCTGCTGTAAATGCTAATGTTTACTCTGGTTCATGTCTGTATGAATGAACATTTAAAGCATCAGTCAAAAATTGTATTATGAATATGGAAAATAAAAAATATACAAGTTGCTTTGACATATAAGTTGCAGGACTGGCCAATCCATACAAAAAAAAACAAACAAACAAACAACAAAAAAAAAAAAACGGCGACTTATACGCTGGAAAATACGGTATCGTCTCAGCAGCAGAGGGGAGCGACACGGTTCAAGCACAGCTCCCAAAATGACAAGACAGTCATATTTTGTTGATAACTTTATTATTAGTAAGCTTGAGAGTTGCTGGATCCAAGCAAACTGTTGCAAGAACGCACCCTGTCAAAATAAGAGAGTTCCCGGATCTTGGCTCCCGGCTCAAATTAAACACTGGACTTATGTTTGAAAACAGTCCCGTTCATTGATATTGCGCTGTATAATCCGGTGTCGCCTTACAGTCCGAAAAATACAGTAATTCCAATTTATTCTGATGGATTTAACTAATGTGCGTTTATTCTAATGTAGCTTTAGGGTTTTCTCCACAGTGGGCAGCATCTCACTCACCTGCCAGCCAGGACCTTGCAGGAGGCCACAGAGAAGCCATCCTGCAGGGAGGGTGCACTGTCCTCCAAGTTGAGGACAGAGCCCTGAAAGCCCAGATCAGAGAAAAGCTGCACCTGAGGCACACACACACACACACACAACATGCAGGGAGCATGAGTCATCCGCTCACACACGTCATCAGATAGGACAGAAAAAAACCACAGGTATTTATTTTTTTCATCCCTTTTGTGGACATAACCTACCTTAAACTTGGCGGTGTTCTCAAAATCATCCTGAAATGAAATGAAAGTACCGGTAATAAACATTTGAAAATGTTTTGGGGAAAAAAGTGTGTGCTGTTCAAAATAACATCAGTTTTGTAATAATGCAAACAGATAAAAATGCCTCCATTCAGATGTAGTGAACTGTATAAGAAGCATAAGGAAAATCAAGATGAAAAGCAATAGTAAAGCTGCTGCCAGCGGCTCATTATAGTTGCCATGGTAACTACAAGCATGTGTCTCTCACTCTCTGACAGCAAACTCAAGACAGGCAGACATAAACAGAGTTGCTATGCAGAAATGACAAGTTAGGTATTTGTGAATATGAGCAGCATGAGATTCTAATGGTCACACATAAATTTGTATATTTCTACAGTAATATATGTAGGAGTTATAACAATTTAAATAGACTTGACTTTCAGTTTTAAGGAGAATATTTGAATAAAATATAACTGGAGTCTATTAAAGCTTGGGTGTGCACTCTTTTGGGGGGGGGGGGGGATTTGAGGAAAAATAAAGAAGTCCTTTAGCAGTGCGAGACATGCCAGGTGAAAGAAAACCAGAACTCCTATAATTAGTTGCATAATGTGTTCAAGCTCCTAAAGGAGTTGTGCAAATAAGGTTTTAAAATATTTAGACATTTCAAAAAGTCAGGCGTGACATTGTCAGCTGCCAGTCGAAAAGTCAATGGAAAATGTTCAAAAATTATAAAACTTAAACTGTGCTTATGTAAAAAACACAAACAACTATTATCAAAATGCCAGTTCAAACATGTAAAGCCCAACTTCCTGTAACCTGTTTAAACTTTGAACGATGTTTCTGTTGAGATGCATGCTTGAGCTTTACAGCTCCAAAGAGGGATGGATTTTCTCATGCATTTCACCAAAACTCCCATTAATCACCTTTTCATATATATTTCTTTATGTTTACCTAATTGTGTTGTCCTTTTTCAATATACCCCCACCAAAAGTCAAAGCACACTATCCCCAATGAAGCTGCATGTTTTGATGTATAACTTGCAGGTTTTATTTCAAAGCCATGCAACAATATAGGACAATTATTCCTTCAATGCGTATGCAATGATGTCACCGATGATTTGCCAAGACTCCAACACAAAAGATAGAAACTTGCTATAGCAGTTTAGACAATCTATGCTTTAGAAATGAATAAAAAGTAATACATGTATTTTTTTTTCTTTTCTATTCAATATAAACACATGCAATAATATAGAGTTCATGATCCAGCATGGACTTTATTGCTGTCAGTATCCTTGGAGGTTTGCATGGTTTCATAGTTCACTATTACCAGCCTAAAAAGGAAGTGAAAGGATTGCATTTTAATTAGATTCCTCGTACCTATTTGTGAGTGCAGCATCCAGTTTTTCTGGAAACATTTGATAGAATTAGTCTGGCAGGCTGCCATGTCCTGGTCTTTCAGCGCTGATGAGATTTTATCCATCCTGTAATGTCTTTTCTGCTCCTACACCCCGATCTACAGCCGCTTTTTACATCTCGGGTGGGTCTTAGCAGCAAATGTTAATCAGATTGTCTCGGTGAATTTAATAGCCATTGTACTCTAAATTAAAACATGGTTATAACACTGTTATTAACCTTTAGTCCTGGATTGATTTTTTAAACTTCCACCGGACAAACATCCCCAGATCGTCAGGGTGAAACTGAACAACCTTGGGTTCTGTGATGAACAGACATTTGGGAAAATTACTGTAAAGCTTGTAACCTCCATCGTAACGATAATGAGAGCAAATTTAAATGAAACAAGGTCCAACGGACGCCATCGTATATCTCCTCCTGATGAAAACTACAGATCAGAGTCATTAAAGAGTGAGTGAATAAAAGCCTCAGCTGCATATCTGAAATAAGACAACAAATCCTGCATGAATTTTAGTCATGCCACTCAGCTCTTGAGTGCATCAGAAACCTTTAAAACATGCAGTTTGTTACGTGTTACAACAAATACAGCCAGATCCAGAACTGGGGGTGGGGTTCAGTCTACTGTAAGATGTTAGTTTTGATTTTAATACTCCTTAAGCGAAGTGTTTCCTTTTTTATATTCTGGATTTTAATAAATTGCTTCATCCAAACTGAGCCATTCACAGCTTTATCAGCAGGTGGTTTATTATATTTTTTTTTTCCTTCTAAAAGTGACAGATGTCCTTGTTTTGCTGTAATGGCTCCATCATTTAGATTACTCTGAATTGTTCCTTTCTGAAAGTAAACCATCAATTAGCATCTTGCTGCCTTTCATGCCCCAGTTTAAAACTGTGTTCATCTTACGGAGGAGAACAAATATGAAGTTGTAGCCATTTTGGTCAAACCTTGAAGTTATGCAGGATCTCATGCAGTGTTGTGACATCTGGGCACTCAGAGTAAGTGTTGTGAATGACTCTCAGCTACTAAAACTGTCAGAATCTGTGTTTTATGTTTACATTTCGAGATCCTTGTGTTTTAGTTCTGTTTTCCCTCAGCTCCAGCTCCTGCCACTCTCACCTGTTCCTCATTGTCTTTCCCCAGGTTTTCGTCATTATCTGTCATTAATGTCCCTTAAAGTTCAGCATCTTCTTGTTTCTACTTTGTCTGTGGATTGTGCTTCCCGCAGCCTGTCGTGTTTCTGTTCCTCCATACTCTTGTAAGTTTTGCCGCCACATCAGCTTTATTTTGAGGTTTTGTTAAACAAATCAGTTTTTCTTCATTTTTCCTTTGAGTCCCTCATGTCTGTCTGCACTCTGGGTTCAAAAAAAAAAAAAAAAACTCCACAGAACATGATAAAAACACCAGATTTTAGCTCAGTCTCTGTACATAGAATAGGCTGTGTTTTAGCCACTTTTCTGTTTGATACGTTGCATAGCTGTGATAGCTATTTTGGAGGGAATTGACTCCAAAAGTTAACTAGAGAAATTGGATTTCCTGCGAAAATGCACTATGAATGCTTACTGCTGAAGAACTTGCTGAAACAGCTAAAATTAGCTAGACATGCTGAAATGCAGCTGAAAAGGACAAGCCTAAGTTAGCAGAAAAAAGCAGAAAGAACATATATTTGCTTAATTAGGTTTAAATATGCAGAAGTAAGCATACAAATTTGAAAATTAGCTAATAAAGCTGAAATTATCAACAACAACAACAACAACAACAACAAAAACAACATCTGAAAAGTAGTTGATAAGGCTGAAAGAAGCTTAAACTAGCAGAAGGAAGTGGAATGAGCTGAAATGAGCTATAAAAAGTGGAATTAGCTAAAAAAAATCTAAATTTAGCACAAAACAGCTAAAAAGTAGTTGAAAAGGCAGAAAAAGCTGAAAGGAGCATAACAAGATGAAATTAGAATAAAGAAGTTAATTAAGCTGAAAGTTGCAGAAATTACCAAGAAAAACTTGAATTTATCTGAAAACAGCTGAAATTAGCCAAACAATGCTAACAAGTCAGCTGAAAAGGTAGAACAACCTTAAATTAATTGAACAAAGCAGAAGGAATATGTTTGCCCAATTTGGCTGAAAGAAGCAGAAATGAGCAATTAAAGGTGGAAATGAGCAACAAACAGCAGAAATGTAGCTAAAAAAGAACCTTAAGTTACAAGAAGGAATTGGAGAGAGCACATTTTTGCTGAATTAGGCTGAAAAAAGTTAATCATAAATGAGTCTCAAAAAAAAAAAAAAAAAAAAAAGTGGAATTGGCTGAAAAAGCCAAAATTAGCATAAAACAGCTAATAGTAGCTGAAATAGTAGAAAAAACTGAAACTTGCATAAATAAGCTGAAAGGAGCATGGCTAGCTGAAATTATCAGAAAGAAGTTAGAAGAAGCACAAAAATTGTTTTAGTTAGAAATAATCTTAAAGCGCACAAAAGAGCTGAAAAACAGCAGAAATTAGCTGAAATCGCTGAAAATGTTCAAATTTGCACAAGGAAGCTGAAAGAATCTGAACCAGAACAAAATGTGAAAGGAGCAGTAAAATGTAAACACATCTAAAGATCTGAAGGATGTAAAATGAGCTCAGTTCATTTTCTCTGAGAAAAAAATGGCAGAAAACACTAAATATTTCAAAAAGCTAAAGTTGCACCGATAACAAAAGTCCTAGCAAGACTGTCCAGAAAGAGCTGGACGTTGTGATATATGATTTGCTGAAATAGCTAAAACTGCGTGATCATAAGCGCGCTGAAAAATGTACGGAAGAGAAATGGATCACAACAGTGTGAACGTTTCCCAAACATTCACACAATCAGCTGTAAATGTTCCTCCACTGATTACTTCCTGAGAGTTCTAACCAACTCTGTTCAGTGGTTTGTGAGATGTTTCGCTAACGCTACAGAAAAACAAAAAGATGCCTCTTGGCTTTCGGCGGCAGGTGATGATTAATCTTACTCC
Source organism: Hypsolebias antenori (assembly GCA_031762315.1). Lineage (NCBI taxonomy): Eukaryota > Metazoa > Chordata > Actinopteri > Cyprinodontiformes > Rivulidae > Hypsolebias > Hypsolebias antenori. The sequence continues at coordinate 23,800,763 of JARVGS010000222.1, read as the reverse complement.
TAAATGGCTGAATGGTTTTAATTCAAGCCGACCTTGACAGTAGATTCTGAGTGTGGCTGCTATGCTACAGTAGACGTTGAATGGCCTGAACAGTGTGTGTGTGTGTGTGATCATGTTGTTAGAAACCAAAACAGCTTCACGATGAGTCACATCCATGAGCTAAGATCTGGTCACGTTAATTCTTATGACTATCATTTCCCCCTTTCTCTGGTCACATGCCTTCATAGATAAAACTGCTGCAAGTCACTGACTCGTCTGTTCCGTTCATAAATCTAATAAAGTCACAAGCAGGGACCTTCGCTTGGGGAAGTGTGCAGCTTGAGGGAAAACACAGACTTGTTTTAGCAACTGAATATAAAATGTCACTGTCTCTGGAGCTTCTGAGTAACAACCAGGAAAGTTTTCCACCAAAGCAAAACATTAAGCGGTCGTGGTTTGCTTGTGAGTCATTGCTCGTACCAGCAGTATGGGCATAGCTGAGCCGACTCTGTGCTGCAGCGCCCCCCAGTCCTCCGGGCTTCCGTACAGGCCCTTTTCCAGGATGAAGGACTCGCCGCAGAAGCCCGGCTCTTCAAACACAACCCAGCTGAAAGAAGAAAACAAAGAAGGATGTGTCAGATTACGTTGCAAGAAGCAACATTTCTCCATTTTCATTTTATTTTAATTAGCAGCCTTTGATGGGCCCACAATTCCAAAGAAAACCCATAAGAATTCAGACGAAGCTGTTCATGTTTATGAGAAACACATCTTGGGCGAGGTCCAAGTTAGCTTCCTCCAACTTAACATGTTAGCAGTTGTCGTCTTGGCTAATGTGACGTGTTTTACCATATTTTTCAGACTATAAGGCGCAATATCAATGAGCAGGTCTGTTTTCATACATAAGGTGCACCAGATTATAAGGTGCATTAAGCGAAACAAAAGTCAGATAAGTCAAACTTTATTTAACTCATTCACAATTAGGCCTGTCATGATAAAGTTTGCTGGGCGATTAATTGTCTAAGAAATAATTGCGATAAACGATAATATTGTTTGAAATTATTGTCAAATTTAAGAAGAAATGTTTATTTTGTGTGTAGTACCTTTTTTGACCACCGGATAGCAGTATAAGACTGTTTGAACCGAAGGATGGATAGTGAGGGAGCAAGCAGCGTGCCTCTTTAAGAAAAATGGGAGGGAGGCCCCTTGATGTGACATGGGCTGTCTCTCATTCCTGTTTAGCAGTTCTCAAAATGGCGGACGCTCTGTGTGGTTTGAGCTCTTCAGTATAGCATTTTTCACACGCACAGCTTTAAATTTAAAAAAATCAGTAAACACAATCTCATCTTCTTTTTGCAGAGGAAAAAATACTTTTTAGACAAAGGCATGGGTTTCAACAATGAATTTTTGGAGCTTTGAAAAGATGGACGTTTTTCTCGAGGTCGGCCTGTCAGCTTATCTCGTAGCTTAGCTTCTCAGCTTAGCTGCTATTAACGATCCAAAAACGCGATTGTGGAATAAATGCAAGGTG
>JARVGS010000222.1:23630767-23641232 GCA_031762315.1 Hypsolebias antenori | reverse complement strand
TAGCCTGTCAGGTAGATGGCCATCAGCTGAGGGTGATTAGCGGCCATCTTGGAGCTGCAGCGAGTGCCACTCTTACAAGAGTTGACATTAACGCCGTTGATTCTCTTGTCAGTGTTTCATTTGGTTACACTCATCTTCTTTCGCTCGCTCTCTTAAGTTCATCGCAGCGACACATTGAGACAAAGGAGATAACCGTTCACACTCACTCACATCATGGCAATTGAGTTGTCAAAACATCAATGTTTTGGTCTCTTGGAGGAGAACAGCGTACATCGTGAAATCCCACACAAGCCCAAGGAAAACGTAACCTCCACCCAGAAGGGGCTCAGGTTGGGAGGCGATCCTGAAACCCTCTTGCTGAGAGGCAGCACCTCCAGCCACTGCTCCACTGTGCAGCCAAGAATTGTAATTACTTAGTGACATGTTTAAAAATTCAAATGCTAATTGGTCCGTTTGGTCAAGGTTCAGACAGCCAGGCACGTATAGATGAGATTTGACAAGATTGTTAATGTGTGAATAAAACGAACAGATAAAGATTTTTTTTTTTTCTTAAGTGTTGGTCAAATTTCCCACAGGACCTCCTGATTGATATGTTAATTGATCTTTTACTGACTATTAATACAGGGCAAGATATTCATGGAATTTGTGTGGAATATTCATGAGGCAATAACATTTTAAATCATTGTTATTCACCTCCTTTGGCTAGTTAGAGAAACTCCAGACTGCATGGTTTCATTATTTGGGACATCTATATGATAATGCAGAAGTTAGTTCTACGGTGAGTAAAATTAAGGGGCAACTTAATGTTTAATAAAAATGAATATGGTTTCTTTGTTTTGATTGTAATGTAAAGGTTAAGAGAAGACAATTATCATCAGGAGCAGTATGTGGACAAAACACTAAATTTAAAGTAATTGAATACAATTAGGAAATAGCTCCAAAAGGCTGAATCAGTTCAGTGGTGTCTAAATTTGTGTTGCAAGTTATACATACCGGTAAAATTTTTCTGAAACCTCTTCTGCATCTCACATATTATTCCTTTCACTGCTCAACAAATCAAATAGGATGGACTACAAACTGATCAAAACAAAGAGTTAAAATTAGTTTTGCGTTGCAAAAACTATTGAATCATTTAAAAACAGAAACTCAAAATGGTTGTTTGTAACCTTTTGTTTTGTAACTGTTCACTATGATTAATTTTGTTGGCTTTCATGTTTTTATTATATGCATTTTAAATTAAAATGCTGGCAATGTCCATGCTTTGACAAAAAATAAAAAAGACAATATTTGCTCTTTTTGTTAACTCTGTGTGTCTTTCACTGTTATTGTATTCTTTCTCTGCTGAGGAGCATTGTTAGCAAACTGTAATATTTGTCCAAAAAATTAAAAAGACTAACTGAAATCATGGCATTTTTATCATTTTTATGATACAATGATTTATTATATTTATGGAGCAAAGTTTTTAGATGCTTTATACAATATAATGTAAACATTTTACTCAACTATAAACTAACAAAAATAATTGTACTTTTCTGATAAAATAAATCTGAATCTGTTAAAAATTATTCTTTTGAGTCCAAGTTTAAATAAATATGTAAGCTGAGGTGGCCTGAGAGTGTCACAAAGAGCGCTCCACAGGTGGCGGCAGAATGCTCCATCATCCATAGTTTATATTTGTCTCTGGGAAAGATGGAGGTGATTTGAATGTGTGAAGCAGAGAAACATGTTGTGGTTACTGGGTGAAAATGTATTTTAGATGGGGGGGGGGGTTTCATAGTCACACGGCTGGATGAAGCGTACAATCTTGTAATCAACCTAAGCCAGTGGAGTGAATGTCAAACAGGTGTTGTATGATGAGTCCATTCTTCCAATCTCTCATCAGGAGCGTAGCAGTAGAGTCCTGGAAGTATCAGACTCTCTGCAGACTTTAGCTCAGAATTTCAAAAGAAGTGCATAACATGAGTTGAATGGTCATGGGCCATTTTTCCTGCATCAAAGCGAGTAAGCATGGGACAAAGCTTTAGAGATCTTGTGTGTGGCTGGACAGCACGATTGCACATTAAGCTGGCCACAATAAAAGGCCACTCTAAAATGTGCAGTTTTATCAGAGCACAGTGCCACAGATGTTGCATGTTTTGAGGGAGCATGCAAATGGCATGTTGATTGCAGGAATGTCCACCAGAGCTGTTGCCTGTGAACTGTGTTTATTTATCTACTATAAGCTGTCTCCAAAGGTGTTTCAGAGAATTTGGCAGTACGTCCAACCGGCCCCACAACCGTAGACCATGTGTAACCACACCACGCCAGGACTTCCACATCCAGCAGCTTCACCTCTAAAATCATCTGAAACCAGCCACTCAAGCAATGCTGCAACAATTGGTTTGCATAACAAAAGAATTTCTGCACAAACTGTCAAAAACTGTCTCAGTAAGGCTCATCTGCATGCTAGTCATCCTCATTGGGGTCTCCACCTGACTGCAGTTCATCGTCGTAACCGATTTCAGTGGGCAAATGCTCACAATCGATGGTGTACGGCACGTTGGAGAGGCGTTCTCTTCATGGATGAATTCCAGTTTACAGGTCAGGTGGAAGACTGCATGAATGGCGTTGTGTGGGTGAGCGGTTTGTTGATGTCAATGTTGTGAATCGAGTGGCCCATGGTGGTGGTGGGATTATAGTATGGGCAGGTGTATGCTGTGGACAACGAACACAGGCCATTTTATTGATGGCATTTTGAATGCACAGATGAAATCCTTGAATGGCCCATCGTTGTGCCATTGAGTCACATCTACCACCTCATGTTGCAGCATGAGAAGGCACGGTCCCATGTTGTAAGGATCTGTACAAAATTCATGGAAGCTGAAAACATCCCAGATCATCAACACAAATGCAACATCAAAGGTCAGAAATGACTGGCACACGTCATTTGATTGAAGCGCCAAATAAGGTTCAGGCTAAGTTTAATCAGACATTGTATTTCACACTACTTTTTAACATTTTAACAATTAAGATTGTTTCTTCTTCTGCTTCCTTTCATTTTAATTTTTTTTCCTCTGAGATGGTTTTGTAAATGTATTTTCTTGTGTTTTACAAATTGAAATAAATAAATAAACAAACAAATAAATAAACATAATATTATTTCTCAAATTTAATGTACCATAGTATGTTGTGATGGACTTGCGACCTGTCGAGGGAGTACCCCGCCTCTGGCACAGTGATAGATGGATATGAGCAGCACCAGTAACCCCCGTGACCTGAAAAGGAAGAATCAGGTAAAGATAATGGATGGATGGATGGATGGATGGATGGATGGATGGATGTTTATATTTCCCAACAATTTTAAGCTGTTGTCTCAGTACTTCCTTACTCCCACCATATGGCTGAAGTTTGGTTAGAAAGAACGTGATGTTATACCACAACGGTGAATGATTTTTAGCAATATTTTAAGACGTGTTAAGCAGGGCAACACAGATCAACATGTTTTCACTGGACATATGATTGCTGTTTTAGTTTCTTCTTTCTTCAGTTTTATAGTTTTGGTTTTCAGTTTGGTAGAGTTCTTTTTGTACTAAACATTTTTATGAGGTCTGGATTCAATTAGGTCATAAAACACCCTTCAGTTGAATTGTTGAGGAGATGTGAACTTGTTTGACCACTTAATCCATCTGAATTCTCATGCCTATTTTTATGCCGTCTTAAACCAGTAAAAAAATAATAATACATTGAAATACATTTAACAGACAAAATGAGACTTCTGAAGACTTATGATGACTATCACTCCAAACTCTCATAAAAGGCTTTAAATATGATCCCAAACGGTTCGACTGTTTGCTGGGTTTGAGACTGGAATAGTAAATGGTCTACAGTCATAGAGTGCCCTTTTACCCTCATCCAGGTTTAGCAAAGCACTTCACAATGTTTCTCATTCATTCCCTCAGACACACATACAGTGGTACATTTTATGTTTTTTTTATTTATTCTCAGTACACAGCACTTTATATTTATCAGTCATAAATCATTAAACATATTGAGGGCAGAGTGGGTACAGTGTCTTGCCGAAGGACTATTTAGGAAACGTAGGGGATGGGAATACAATCCCTGATCCTCTCACTGGAAGATGACCAGCCTACCAATGGTCAAGGCCGCTCCAAATCTTGCTTGGACACAATGTTGAAGTAATAATTTCACATTAAAGCTGAGAGACTGGAAATATACAAAAACAGAAGGTCAGTAAGATACCACACTGGAAATGGAGGTGAAGTTTTCACATCACTCTTTTTGTTTTTTGAAAAGCGGATATAAAATGATCATGGGAAACGTTTTACATTAATACTATCCTAAACATACCAGTTAAACAAATGTGCCCAAGTGAGTTTTTATTTATTTATTATTTTTAATCAAGTTGTAATAGAAGGAAAAAAATGCACCACAGAAGACCAACAACAATTTTTCGTCATCCGATGATTGTTGACCTTCCAAGTTAGTGTCAGGATGCCCTTTTAACAAGAAACTTATCCGATCCTTTTGAGCAAGTCTCGTTTTTACTACCGAGACAATTTATTCTCAAGACCACATGTCACAGAAAACCTCATCCAAGCCTTTTGATGTCCCTTGAGCGCCTTTTCCACCACAAGAACCAAATTCCAACAAAGAATTGTGTGTGAACTACCCACTCCGAGTAAAGGAGACTTTAATGCCTGAAGGATGTGAGTATGAGCTGCTGGATGTTCTTGTCATTACCGGCTGTTGTTGTGTCTTTCTTGTGTGAGGCAGTGGTCTTCAAGGATGGGTGGTCCGTCTGGGGCTGAAATCGGACGTATGTGTAGGGGTGTGGGAGCTCCCTTTGTGTCAAGGGAGAGGGGCCTTTGTTCTCTTAACCAGGGAGGTGGGACCAACAGATTAAGCCTTTAGAAGTGCAACCGACCACCATGAGGGCATGCCATGAGGGAAAATGTGTTTGTTGGTGTGGGTGTGTGTCAAAGTACCATTGTACAATGTTAGTTGGAGAGTTCAAGTAAACAGACTTGTTGAAAATTACCCCCAAAAATAGTATATGAACATATAAAATGAGCAATAAACAAAACAACAAAGTCAAAGCGGGCATTTGTACCCATTTGCATTCAAATTAGCATGAGTTAGCAAGAATTTGATGCAGGTCAGCAGGTCAATAGTTCTCATCCATCTGTCCTTCTGATGGCATGCCTCCCAGGTCAGTTTGATTCCTCTATGAGAGAGCTAATCTCACCCCAGTGCTCAGTGAGCCTCTACAGCATCCTCTGATCTGCTCCTTCAAACCCTTCTGCTCATCACACACGACAGAATGAGCTTGAGCTGAGGAGGAGAAGAAAGTTACACCCATTCAAGCGCCAGCTCACACTTTTGCACAAGTCTTTTTGGCATAAAGCTGTCTTGTGTCTTTTTTTTTTTTTTTTTTTACATCGGTACATATAATACAGTACATCTTAAAAAAAAAACACATATGAACATGCAAAGCAGAAACTGTAATAAATGTTCCACTTTTCTAAATCATTTAAATTTTATGTCTGCTTTAAAGCAGCATTTCAGATCTTTTGAAGTGGCATTCTTTAAAAATGTTATGAATGATGTCTTACATTTTGGAGATAAAGCTTTAGATAACTTGTGCTTAGAGATGTAGTGATTCATTCTGATCAACTCAACAAGCTAATAGCTGGCTTGAGAGGCAAACAAAGCATGCAGCCGACCTAAAACGACTCCAATTTAAACATGTTTACATTTATACAAAAGCCGTTTTATACAGTTCATGGCTTCCTTATAGAGAACTTTACTAATTGGCTTTTCTCTGTATGTGAATTTTCCTGTAAAGTGTCCTGAGACAACTTTGTTGCGATTTGGCGCTATATAAATAAACTGAATTGAATTGAAATGGCTGAACCCAATATTTATGTGCCACCCGTATATTGGAGTTTGCAATTTATGGTTATTTTCATTTAATGTGCATAGAATTCTCAAATAGCAGTAGCAGCAGCTATAGTGGAGGAGATCAGTGACCAAATTCATCAATTTTTTTTTCAAATCTGTATGCAAGCATAAAACTTTACATAGAAATGGTCATGATTGTTTTCCAAAAAGCATGGTAGCCTTTTAAAATTTCCTTCTGGCTGTCCTTTATGAAAATGGCCAACCATGCTCATCTTTGCATGACTTGTATGGGTTAGGTGATTTGTATGAGATAGAGCACTTTTGTAGTCCATCTTGAAATAATTAGGCCATTTAGAAATTTTGAACAACTAAAGTGATTTTAGAAAATTAAATAAAATAAATAAATACATTTTAAAAAGGCCTCATGACTCGTATTAGAGTTGCGTTCGGCCCCCAAAGATCTGACCTGACCCGGCCCCAGCCCGTAGCCATCATTTACAAACCCCACCCCACCTGACAAAATTAACAGTAATAACAGGTCAGAACATGAAAAAAAACTCAGACTTTTCAAATTAAGCTTAGACTGCTTATATAGTTATTAAGGGTCGGCGGACGCACACGACTGAAGAAAAGGGGCAAAAGATTGAAGCTGTGGGGGTGTTTGTCCTTTCATGGCCATCAAAACTCATCCTTGCTTCTGCCTGCATTCTGCATTAGTCAGACACGGACCCTGCTCTGACATTCTGTGGGATATTTTGGGATCTCACCTGCTTGGGTCGTCGACCGCATGCCTCCACTGAGTGCAGCAGCTGAATGAACGTCCATTTGGGCTTTGGTGGATCGCTGCCTGGCAGTATAGTCCATCTGAAGCTTAACTGAACTTTATTTTACCTCTTTCAAGACAGGTCAGCGCGCGGTCAAATAGCTGAATGTGGCTGGTGGTGGTACGGCAAGCCATGTTGGCATGTAATTGGATCGTCAGTCGCGCACATCCGCGGGTGCAATCAAAAGCCCGACACCACCCCGCCCATCCAGCACATTATTATGGCCAAGCCTGGCCCAAATTGGGGTCGGACCGGGCCGGGTTTTGGACCTGGATTAGAAATGACAGTTCTAACTCGCATACCAATTTCTATGCTTGCATGCATGTTTTAAAATATTATTTCACTTCTTTGCTACATTATTATCAGTAACACCTGCTGTTTGGGGAAATTTAGGCAGGAATATCATAATGTTACTACTGAAATAATTGTAATATAAAACCAAACAGTAATGCAGATTTTATAAACTATCGTTCACTTATGTTTTTGAGATTGGAATTGTTTCAGCATGGCGTTAATCTACTTTGATCTTGGTCCTGCTCAGATTAGCCATCAGCACATCAGTCTGGTCAGGAATAAACATGTATCCAAACTAACGTTAAAAGAGCTTTCTTTAACAGGTAAGACTGTGATTCTTTAGGCTGAACTATTCCTTTGGGATAATTAAGATACAAATTTAAGTTCTGTCATGAAGTTGTCAGTAACAACTAACATTTCATACTAATTTTCCCCTCTTTTGTGCAGTTTATCAAGTTTTTTTTTAAACAGAGCAAGTGACAAGTTTCAACATGAGCTCGAATTATTTTTAAAATCGTTCTGGTCCATATCTGTGAAGAGCAAAGCTTTTGGGAATAGAACAAGCGCACCATCTGTGAGGGAGACCATAAGTACTGACCTCCTCCTCCTCCTCCCATATTCTTGCCTCTCTTCTTCATTTTTCTTCCTTCCCAGTGTTGCTTCATCTGTCATGGCGGCTGTCTGAGCAAACAAACACACGAAGGTCCGCGGCGAGCCAGACGGCGCGATGTGGAACTGTTTGCTTTGGTTGCTCCCGTGCGAACAAAAGTTTTCTTAAGAGGCGCACAGAGGTCTAGAGCAGAACGGAGAGACCACTAAACAAATATTTACCCTCCATTCTCCAGCGTATGGGCCCTTTTCACTCGTTCTCAGCTGACAAACAAGAGGATGGACCCACTTTTGTTTCTGAGGAGGAAAACAGATGTGGTTGAAAGATAGGAAGATGCCAGGTTCTCAGAGTCTTTGTCCTTGGTCTTCTTGATTATCACCCGCTACCAAAAAGCGAAAGCAGAGCGACTGTGTTTTTGCCTGTTTTGTCTGTACCGTTAGCAAAATATGCTGTAAACCAGAGGACTGATTTGAATGAAACTCTCTGAAAGTATAGATGAACATCTCCAACTGGTTACCTTGTGGAGATAATTCCGTTAAGGTGGCTGCAACAACCAAGTGACCTTAGCAAACTCAAAAAATGGCGATAACTCAGCAACATTTTTATTATTATATTATGCTATTATTGTTAAAATTATTATTGTCATTAACTATTAGAGTCAAGTCTGTTCACTAGTAAAATATCTTTTGAATAAATGCACAGATTTTATTGAACCTTGGAGAAAATTATCATCAGGGTGAAAAATTGACTGTTGGACTCAAATCAATTCAAAGATGGCCGCCACAGCCACCTAATTAAACAAAGTGGCTATTATTAAGTCAGTTTTACAGCTACTGAACTCAAATTTGGTATGGGCGAAGCAGAGCGTGATCCTCAACACACACTCTGAGCACTATCCATATTTATCTCAGCCTAACACTTAGTCAGCAGTGTGCTGTTACCCTCATGAATAAAACTGTCATGAACAGCAGCGGGCGACATGCATTCCCTTCAAGGAATTAATTAGTAACAAGAAGATTTCAGAAATCTTGTATTTGAGTTGTTGCATGCATACATTGTTGAACCTGAGGTCTATCATTTTGTCAAAGCTGCAACAAGACCCTTCTCACTTATGTTCCTCCTTGCTTCTTCTCCTTCGGTTTGCAATCTCCACACAATCTGCACCTTCCTGGTACAATCAAACACAAACCAGCAGATATTACTGTCCCTTCAATGCAGCCATTAAGCTCAGCCTCCACCTGAATCCAAAGTGTTTCCTCGGTCACTCTCCGGCCTATAAATATGTACATGTTTGACCGCGGGGGTCAGGGAAGAAGACAGAAGCCTGGCAGACACGTCTACTTCCTGGAGGAGACAGCGCAGCAGGAAAGCCCTACCAATCATGTGTCAGCACAGACACATTTTTCATTGCACTCCGTCACACATCAGAGACGAACAATAAAGCAGAGAAAGGTGAGTGAGAGGGCGCTCGCAGGAAGTGGCTGATTTGCAGAGAGAGAGAGGCCTTTGATGGACAGATATGCAGGTGTTAATATCCTGTGGAAAGGAAATAGCTGCAAGCTAGACTGACCTCCACTGAGCAAGGAGCTATCTTCAGGTTGGGTGAGGAATCCATAATGTCTGATTCTTGTTCATCCTGACCACAGGACTGTAGAAAACGAGCAGGGGGCATGTGTGTGAGGGAGTGGGGATGGAAAAATATGGTTTATGCCGAGTGAATTTACAGAGTCCCCCTGTAATAATGAATGTGCTCTGTGCTGAAGGACTCCTTTGTTTCTGTGCTCCATCATGGAACAGTTGGCCATGAGAAATAAAAATATGCTCATCTGTGAGACTATAGTGCTCTCTTGTGGTTAATATGCACATTACTGTGCACAGCTTTTTAAACCCCAGCCCAATTTGCTTTCAATGGGTGAGACTACTTAATTAATTTTTAGACGTGGTCTTAAACAATTCTCCAGATTTTTACAAGTCCTTTTAAAAAAATCCTTTGGCCCTAACCTAAAATGAACAAAGTGGATGGTGAAGTGTCAGGTCTGAGAAACTATCATGAATTTATCTCAAAGACATGATGCCACAACTTTTGAGCTTCCTTCAGCTGATTATCTGACGTATGTCAAGTTTTCAGCAAAAACCTTAATGGGAATTTAGTTGATGTTAAAATACATTTTTTTATGTTCGCCAAACTGTTATTTTGGGGTATTTTACACAGTATCAGCCACAAAAATAAGAAGAAATAGTGTCTATTTAAAATGGCTCAGTAGTAGTTTGTTGACACAGCACTGATTCATGCCTTAGGCTTTGTATGCCTATACCACAGATAAAGGTTTAAGAAAAATATGAAAAAGAACATTCCTTTGAAAATGGCCAGGACAGAAAATGAATGAACAAACAGCTAAAGTTTAAACAAGTAAAGATATTTTTGAATGACCTCGAGAAAGCCTGAGTAATAATTGATCATGACCATTTTAAAAGATTTACAAGAAAGAACCCTAGCATAGCAGGCTCACTTTGTTAAAAATAATAATAAAAAAAAGGAAACAAGCATATAACTTTTAGCAAAGGATAAGGGAATAATTGTGCTTGTGTTACTTCTTCAAATAAACGGTAGTCCCTCGTTTATTGAGGGAGTTAGGTACTGGACACCCCCCTGCCATAAGTGAAAATCCTCAATGTAGGAACACTATACAGATAGTCCTCGACTTACGAACGGGTTCCGTACCTACAAACCGTTCTTATCTCAATTTTAACGTAAGTCAGAACTCATTATACTGCGCCGCAAACCCGTTCGTAAGTCCAGATTTTTGCCGTAAGTCGAGGAAATACATGTAAAATG
>JARVGS010000222.1:23508634-23519580 GCA_031762315.1 Hypsolebias antenori | reverse complement strand
AATGTTCAGACAGGTCATCTATTTGTTTTATTTTTTTTTTTTTTGTTTGTTTTTTTTTTTTTTTTTGGCTGACATTTCGTCCTTCATTCAAAGGACTTCTTCAGTCTGATGAACCACAAGGAAACTGATTCCAACAAATAATATACTCCATAGTGGGAAAGAAAGAGTTTACTGGTACTAAGATGGCCTCCGAGGCCCGCCCTCTACCCGGTCAACTCCTCTACAGCAGTCATGCAAAAGTGGTTCAAAACGCCAAAGTTTATGCTCAATAATCCAGGTAAAAATCCAACAATGTTCAGTCAGGTCATCTTGATGGGTTTTTTTCCCCCCTCAGATATTTCGTCCTTCATTCAAATGTCTTCTTCAATCTGAGGAACCACCAAGCAAACTGATTCCCACAAGCAGCATATTCCATAGTGGAAAAAATCTGTTTAATGGTGCTATAATGGTCAACTTCTCTGGGGAATTCACCTTAACAAATTTTTAAATGTGTTATTGACATAATGCCATAGTCAACTGAGCATGCATTGAGACATTTTAAATGTTTTTGTTCTTGTCTGATGAAGTGAAAAGCAAAATATAAAACAAAATACAAAATATACTGTAGTGGAACATACTTAAAAAAAAAAACCTGCAAATAGATGATCAGGTGACCGTCCATTGCCAGAGTAGAGTTCTAGACGGGTGGCCGGGAGGCCGTCCAGCATGGGTCTACAATTCAGGGGGACAGCTGGAAGCCCACCCATCACAGGACCATAGTTCATGGGATGACCGGGAGACCGCCCATCACGGGGCCAAAGTTCAAGGATGTGGCCCAGAGACCATCCTTCATGGGAGAGAGTTCAGGTGGATGGCTGGGGGCGTCCATCATGTGGCAGCATGTCCTGTGGGCAGCCGATGGCAATAGACACCCTGAGAAACCAAGACCGCTGTGCATGGGGAAAGAGGAACAGTGGAACCATGTGTTCTGCTGCTGGTATGGAGACCTGAGAGTCTGCAGTTGTCACAGAGACCAGAGAGGCTGCAAATGATGTAGAGACCAGAGAAACTGCAGTTGTCACTGAGACAAGGGAAGCTAAAGATAACAATGAGACCAGAGAAGATGCAGGGACCAGAGGGACTGCTGCCTAGACCAGAGAAACTACAGCTGTTGGGAGGCTGCAGATAATGATGAGGAGACCCCAGGGGTAAGAGGAGATAAGCCACATCAAAGGAAATAGCCACATCAAGTGTTGTGGCACCTCAGGAAATGGTGTGAACACCTCAGGAAATGGTGTGGAACCCACAGGAAGTGTGGGACCCTCACGAGGTGTGGAACTCTTAGGAGGCATGGAATTCACAAGAAGTGTGGCACCATTGTGAGGCGTAGAACCCACAGGAAGTATGGGAGCCTCACGTGGTGTGGAACCCTCGGAAGGCATGGAACAATTCTCGCACACTTCCCAAAGAAGATTCTCGTGTCCCAACTCCAGTGATGTAGAACATTTGAGCAACTGTGTAAGCATGTGAGTGAAAGTCTGCCCTTGCAAGTAAAACCTGTTGTGATATCTACTCATGTCCTCGAGTGTGGCTTCTTTGAGTAAGTAAGATGAATAGAAGATATTTTTACCTCACATTAGCACATTTTTGAACATTTTCAAAACTTAAGCAACAAGACTGAGTACTTCAGGAAATCATGGATGGAAATTGAGAATTTTTGCAAATGCTTTGAGAAACTATAAGGATTTTCTCCCAATTAGTGTCTGCAAACCAGCTGTTAACAGTCACATCTTAGTGAGATATTACTTGTTCTCTGTTGTCTTTTTGTACCGAAAAAGTCATAATGGAATTATTGCAGTTTGTCTCATATTTTTTGTCACTGGGTGTAGTTTGCTTCCTGGTGTCACTTTGCCCTTTACTGTTTAGGTTTATACCATAACTCATATGTTGACTGATAACAACAACTTATGTGTCTAAATATTTCCAAAAAGTTTCCATATTTTATATATATATTTTAATAAACTTTTTTTTTCATTTGTAGCATTTTAATGACACAGTGGTGAAGTTGTTAGTGCTCATAGTAAAAACACAACGGGTTGACTCAGGCATTTATTTATATGGAGTTTGCAAGCCTGCAGTTTCTTAGCCACTCCAGTTTACACTCACAGACCACAAAAAAGCATGTTAGATTAATTTGTGACTAAATTATCACTGGTGCTATTGAAAGTTTGACTAGTTGTCCACATTGTAGGTCTTTTTGTGAATGTGTGATCTGTTCAGGGTGCACCATACCTGGAGTTTTCCACAGTCATGGTACATCTGTAGGTGATGGACACCAGCTTCTCCTGCAAGCCTATATGTAAAATGGACTGATAGATTTGTGCCAAGTAAAAACATTAGTTAGCATTGTTGGTATGCAGACTATTAACCAAAAGTTATAAAAAAGTCATTTTTAAAAAAACACTTGCACAAGTCTAAACAATTTTCAGTGTTCAAAACTAAAATATACATATATGTTTTAGATCTGGTTCTTTTGCCTTTCATCTGTAAAAATGCAACAAAACAAGTTAAAAATTACTACAAAAGAATGTAGGTGTCAACTTCTTTGGTTAGATTGTTTTAGATAAAGCCCCAGGGTGTGGCTAACTACAATAAAATGCATGGGACAAACACAACCAACTTATTGGACTGTCTGGCCCTCTGGTTGAGACCCTTCACACTTTCCAAGGTAAAAACAAACTTTGGCTTTTAGATTTACCAAAAAAAAAGTATTTAATAAGACTAACCTAAAGCTACTGTATATTGAGCTACAAGTATTGAAAATACATATGGTATATTTGTGCATTTTTTGTTTATTTAGACCTTCCATCTGAATTCTGCAATTATGACCAAGAAGGTAAGAGTTATAGATCCAAAATATCTTACTGCTCAATTTGTACAAGACGAACTGTACTTTTGCATGCATATACACATATATGTAAATGTATGTTTATTTATTTGTTTTTGTAGTCGGAACTTATATTTGCTGCAATTCTGCTACTTGGTATGTTCACTACAGCAACTAAAGAAACAATATTCAGTTTAAATATTTTTTTACAATCAGCAAAAATTCATTAACTAACATTTTTACTACATTTAACAGGTTGTGTGGGGCTAAGTCATCAAGGTAGAACACATTAACTCTATTTTTTTTCAAACCCTTAAACCTGCTGTTTAAATCTCTCTGGTGTTTAAAAGTGTTTAAATGGACTATTTCAACATGATCTCTCGTCTCTACTGTTCTAAATTTGCTCATTTTTGCTCCTGAAGCATGCTGGACCAAGTGGTTTAATCGAGACAACCCTGACGTAACTGGTGACTGGGAGGATATGGATGACCTGAGGAAAGAATACCCAGGACAAATTTGTGACAATCCGACGGGTATTCAGGTCGTTACTGTAGACAAGGAGACACCAGCTAAACAGACAGGGCAAAAATTCTATGTGTAAGTTTTATTTAAAAAGTAAAAAACAAAACAAAAAAGTGATAAGCTGCCAAACTCAGTTTTCCATCTTCAGACTGGAATGATTCACTGTCTTAAATTTCTCCCTGTACAGTCACTTAAAGTTGTTTTTCCATTATTAACTGTTGTTTACAGAAATTGTATGATTTCCCCAGAATTGCACCATTAAAATAAAATTTGTTGAGCTGTGTAATTAATCTAAATAAAAAAATACCATTAATAGTATTACTTTAAATATGTAGCATTGGAAATCTAAATTGGATTTGATTGCTGACTCATCTGATTCATTTTTTTTTTTTTTTCAGCTACAGTCCAACTCAAGGGTTTGTTTGCCGCAATAAAGACCAGAAGTCTAAACGCTGCTTCAACTACAAAGTTAGCTTTTTGTGCCCATGCACTTTGGTTCGCTGAAACCACTGCTGCAACTGACCACAGGAAAAAAAATAATGATTTGGCTTAAATTTTCTTTGTTATTTCTTGTTTCTTTTACACTTTTTTTCCCCCCTCAATGATATATAAAACCTTTAAATTTACTATTTTATGGGGCTTGTCTTTTTTTATATAAAAGGGGTCTCTTCTGTTACATGGGCTGTAAAGGCATAATTTTCTATCTGCTGGAAAATAAAGTAACTGCAAATAAAAGTATTTTGGGAAAGCAAACTTTGTTTTTTATGTTTTATCCTGCACAAAGAAAATAATACTATAAATGAAAGAGGACTTTTTTCTGCAAAAACCAGAAAATGTTTTATTTATGTTTATACACTATAAATAATGTATTGTCAAAACATATTTATTATTTGATCATATATTCAAAGCATTAGATTTTGGGAAAATAAAATGACCATCATGACATTTACAGTTAAAAAAAAAAATTAGTTAATCAAAAATAGAATGCGCTTTTAATAAGTTTCTTTCCAAAGTCAGTAATGTTGACATGAACCGTGTTTTGGATTCAGAAATAGCACCAAGATGCAGGAGTGGTTTAAAAGATTTACTGAAGCAGGAACTCTGGTGGATGTTTGTGGGTCACTCAGATCTTCACAGTTTGGCAGAAAGCAGAATCCATTTGACAGGGAGTTCCGATGACGTCACTATTTTTTTCCCTTTTTTTTTTTCCATTTACACATTATGTGTACAGGCAGTCTTGTTGAGTCACAAAAACTCATTTTCAAGAGAGACCTGTTTTTTGGGAGCAGATGGTGGGGATTAAGGGTCTTGTTCAGGGACACAGATTGGGGACAAATGAGGGTGGAGTCATGGGTGTTTCACCTTTTCCACCCGCATTTCGATGTTGACATTAGCAGGAGTTGACTCTGCGACTTTCTGATCACAGGCCCATCTTCTCTAACCTCTGCCCCACCACTACCCCAGTGGTGAGTGATCTGTAACAGAGCAGGAGAACTGCACAGCGTGAGATGTAGGGGCAAATCCAGAGGCAGGGTTCAGTAGGATGGTCCGAGTTCGACAACAGGTGGTCAGAAATCCAAAGGGCAAGGCAAGAGGCATACGCAAGGTGAGGAAGAGCAGAGTTGTTACCATGGTCAGAGAGGGAGATACAAATCAGGTGGGGGATAAGCAAGGTGAAAAATCCAAGAGGTAGGCAAGCGGTCAAAACAAAGTCAGAAAGAAGCCAAACAAGGCTGTGGCATGATTGCTGGGCATCTATTACTCAAGAAGATTCGATACTCTGGCACTGGTTGGTTGTGAACATGGAGCTTAAGATGGCAAGAGAACAGGTGAAGCAGATGAGGATTGATTGCTGTGAGGAAGCTAGGGAGGCATGGTTTGGAGAGAGCAGGCTTGAGCTGGAGAAAGGGTGACAGGCAAAACAGATATGTAAACAGAAGCTCAAGGCAAGATGGGTAGAAACCAAGGCAGGTAGGAGCAGAAACGTGACATAGCTCCACTCTTTAAGGGACAGCTGCTGACAGACCTCTATGTTAGTTAGGGTGAGTTCTGTGGAATTCATGAATAAGGTCTTTGTCCAGAATGTTGTGTGCAAGCACCCATGACTGCTCCTCAGGTCCATGGACCTCCCAATCCAACAGATGGTGTGTTTCTGACTCCACTGTCTGGAGCGGATGAGACTCCTGACAGTATAGGCTGGGGAACCATCTATCAATTGGGTGGAAGGAAGGGGCCTGGGGGAGGGTTCAAATCATGAGGTAAAGAGGGGCTTGATCCGTGATGCGGGGATGGTGGGGTGCACTTTGAAGGACCAGAGCAGCGGAAGACAAATTGCCACCCGATTGATAATCTTGTCAACTGGAAAAGGACCCACAAAGTGAGGTGCCAATTTGTAGGACTCAACCCAAAGAGGAAGGTTCTTTGTTCAGAGCCACACTTTCTGTACCACCTAGTAAAGAGGGTTCTGAGAGCGGTGACGATTAGCCCTCCTGACAGACTGCTGAGGTTTTAATGAGGGCTCTTCTTGCTCTCCTCCAGGTATCTTGACACCTTAGGCAGCTCTGAGCTGATGGGACCTGAGACTCCTTTCCCTGCCCAGAGAGCAATGGGGGATGAAAACCAAAAACAGTGTAGAATGGTGACAGACCTGATGCAGATGATGGAAGGGAGTTGACAGCGTGTTCTCCCCAAGGGAGGTTGGTGGAACATTTGCTGGGGTCACCTTCACACAAAAGACAGAGCTTGGTCTCTACCTCCTGGTCCGCCTTCTCACTCTGCCCATAGGACTGGGGATGGAAACCTGTGGACAGATGTTTTAATACCAAGGAGGTTACATATCTCTTTCCAGAAGTGTGATATGAATTGTGGTCCTGGTCAGAAACAATGTCCACTGGGAGCCCATGCAGATGGAAAACCTCCTTGGCCATTGTTTTGGTTAATTCTTTGGAAGTGGATAGTTTACTGAGGGGCACAAGATGAACCATTTTCAAGAACTGATCAACAATAGTAAGGATAACAAAATTGTCAGATGATAGGGGAAGACCATTTATGAAATCCATAGCGTTGTGGGACCAGGAACGTGAAAGGATAGGGAGAGGATGGAGTAGAACAGCAGGGGTGGGGTGGGCGGGGTGTCTTGAAGTCTTGGCCTTATTGCAAATTTGACAAGGGTAACATATTCGTTGACATCTTTAATAAGGTCTTTCCACCAGAACTGGGCTTTGACCAAGTCTATAGTCCTAGTGACACCAGGATGGCAAAACTGTTTTGATTTGTGACAAAGATCCAGAACATTCTTTACCTGATCAGTTGGGATGAATACTCAGTTCTTGAGACAGTCAGGAGGAGGGGGATGAATTTGGTTGGCCTGCCTGAGGTCTAACTCAAGCTGAGTCACCGCCAGGCGCACAGTGTTTGGCAGAATGCATTCCAACTCCTTATTAGATTGAGGAATTTCGTCAGCCTCAGAGATGTGTGATTATGTGTCAGGTTTGTTGTTCTTAGATCTCGGTCTATAGGATAAAACAAAGTCAAAACAACAAAAGAATAGAGCCCACCTGGTTTGTCTGGGGTTGAGTCACGTGGCAATCTTGAGGTATTCCAGATTCTTAGGATAAGTCCAGACTTGAAATGGTACTCTAGCATCCTCCAACCAGTGTCTCCACTCCTCGAGGGCTAACATGACTGTCAATAGTCCACGCTCCCCCACATCATTGTTGTGTTCGCTGTGGTAAAGCTCCTGAAGAAAAAGGCGCAGGGGTGAATTCTTCCCTCCCTACTATGCTAATTAAGCACACCATCCACCCCAATATTGGAACCGTCCACCTCCACAATAAACTCTTTGGTAGGGTCTGGTGCATGTAAAATGGGAATGGAAGAGAAACGTCTTTTGAGAATAGGAGAATGCACGATCAGCAGACTCATTCCAGGTAAACCTGGCTTTGGATGACATCAGAGAATTCAGAGGAGCCCAGACCAGACTATAGTTCTTTATAAACTTCCTATAGAAGTTTGAAAATCCTAAAAGCCTCTGTAGATATTTCCTGTCCCTGGGTTTGGGCCAGTCCAAAACAGCTGTGACTTTACTAAGATCTATAATAATCTGATCAGAGGACATAACAAAGTCTAGAAAAGATGTGGAAAATTCATGAAACTCACATTTTTTGGCCTAGATAAAAAAAAGTTGTTTTGCAAGAAAACAAAACTATCCTGTTTGACATGTTTGCGGAGGGAAGAAATGTCTTTAGAAAATAATCAAGATGTTGTCAAGGTAAACAAAAACGTTGATTTTTCTTGTCCCTTAAAACAATGTTAACCTGAGACTGGAAAACTGCCGGGGTGTTAGTGAGGCAGAAGAGCATGACTAGATACTCATAGTGACCATTGGGGGCATTGAAAGTGTTTTTTCATTCATCTCCCTCTTTGATACGCACCAGGTGGTAGGTGTTTCTTAGGTCCAGTTTGGTGAAGATGGTAGTCCCTTGAATAAGATCAAAAGCAGAAGACATGAGAGGTAACAGATATTTATTCTTAATAGTGATTTTTTTTAAACCCTCGGTAATCAGTGCATGGTCTGAGAGAGCCATATTTTTCCCAACAAAGAAAACACCTGCACCAGCAAGGGATATCGAGGGATTGATGATACCAGCTTGAAGGGATTATTTAATTTACCTTTGCAATGGTAGATTTTCAGGGCCCAGCAAGGAGTAAAGCCTGCCCCTAGGGGGAATGGAACTAGGGATCAGATCGATGGCACAGTCATAAGGGCTGTGGGGAGGCAGAGAGGTAGCTTTTACTTTATTAAAGATGATGATATTCAGTAGGTACCTTGGAGAGATCAGGGTATGTTTCTTTGACATCGTGAAAATTAACAGGAGGAACAATGGCATCAACCAGGCATGAATTTAGACACTCCTCTGACCATCCCACAATCGCTTTACCCCTCCAATTAATGCAGGATTTGTGTTTGTTCAACCAAGTAGAACCCCAAACCACAGGAAGTTCAGGCAAGTTGATAACGATGCACTTTACTGATTTCCAGTGGTTGCCACTTAACAACAAGGTGTAGATTTAGATTGGATTTATGTAGGGGGTAGCCATCCAGAGTGAGGATCTTGTGAGAACTGTTAGTAAGAACTTGTTCAGTACCTACAAATATAGAAAACTATTGGTCAATAACCACAGTATCGGCAAGAGAGTCAATGAAAGCATAGACAATAATAGGGGTCTTGCTCGGCAACTGGATCCTGACAGAGATGGTGAAGGGTGATGAGAATTTGGGTTTTCTTGCATGATTCAGTATGCATCTTCTCCCACATACTGAGTCTGGCCTTTTAACGGGCACTTGGCTACAGAGTGGCCCTCCTGGCCAAAGTAGAAGCAGTGGTGTTGTTTTCTCTACCTATCTCTTTTCTCAGGAGTGAGACGGCTTCTCCCGTTGCATTGGTTCATCAGTCCGTTTTTTTACTGGGTGTAGGGATTGGTGGAGTCATGATAGTGGGTGTTTTGGACTCACCCAAAGGTCTAGTAGTCCTAAAACTCTGCCTCCTCTCTCTCGGGTTCTTTCCCAGAGGTGAAGATCGATGTGAGTAGCCTGGTCCTCAAGTCTTTTGAGGGTCTCAGAGTAGTCCTTTGTGGCCAACTCATCCTTGATATTATGATTTAGTTCTTGAAAGAAAGCATCAGTTAAAGCCTCTTAATTCCATCAGCTCTCAGCCATAATTGCTTGGAAATTTATAATGTACTCAGTTACTGTTCTTCTTCCTTAACTTACAGAAAACAGTTTAATGTACTCAGTTACCGTTTTTCTCCCTTGCTTTATACAGAAAACAGCTTGCGTGCAGCTTCTCTTTCAGGTAATACATGATAAAATACATTGCACATATCTTTAGAAAACACATAAAATGTGTGTGTAGCAGCAATATCCCAAGACTTAGCTTTACCCGAAAGCAGAGAGAGGATGTAGAGCAATCAAATGGGAATAAGTGAAAGTGAATCTCGCATTGGGTGAGAAAAGGGCAACATCGGTCAGGGTCCAAATTAAACAGCTCGGGGGGTGGGGGTGTCAGTTGAGGTTCATAATAGGTTACAGTATGACGAGGTGCTTCTGTTTGAGTACAAGGAGGGTTACTATGGTTCTGTGAAGCGGTTTGTTGAGACATGTTGCATAACATGACCATCATTTCCAGCATGTTCATTTCTAATTTTACTATGGCCCCCTCCACACCAGAGCACCATTCCTGACTAGATGCTGTATCCATTTTGGCTAGATTATACTGCCATGAACCAGATTTTGGATTAAGAAATAGTACCAAGATACAGGAGTGGTTTAAAAAGATTTATTGAAGCAGGAACGCTGGTGGAGGTCTGGGTTCGTGGGTAGCTCAGATTTTCACAGTCAGGCAAAAAGCAGAATCCATTACAGCAGGGAGATCTAACGACATCACCAGTGGTGAGTGAGCTGCAACAAAGCAGGAGAACTGTGTAGCGTGAGATGTAGGAGAAAATCCAGAGGTGGAGTCCAGTAGGATGGTCCGAGGTCGATAACAGGTGGTCAGAAATCCAAATCCAAAGGGCAAGGCAAGGGGCATAATCAAGGTGAGGAAGAGCAGAGTTGTTACCATGGTCAGAGAGGGCGATGCAAATCAGGTGGGGGATAAGCAAGGTGAAAAGTCCAAGAGGCAGGCAAGATGTCAGAACCAAGAAATCAAACACGGTTGGGGCATGAATGCTGGACAATGCTGGATCCAGTAAGATGGCGCCCGTATACATGGCTTGCAATCCACCTCTGCTGACAGTGTTTGGATTTTTTGTGTTTTGTTCGTTTTTCATCTGGGACATAAACGCACTACTGGTGTATGATCGACAACAGCTCCTGGATCTTTGTTTTTCTGCCGGTGATGTCGCTTATTTGGATCATTACCTACTGAAGGTTTTGAATGACATCTTCTTATCCACAGACACTGGTGACTAGGGTTGGGCAACGAGAATCGCTTGGAACTGGAACTAACGTTCCGGTTTTCCCGAAATCGTTCACTTTACTTATGTGCAATTCCTAGTTTCGATTCTTAGTCCGCCGACCGGAAGTAGACGCCAACGCCAAAGAAGAATTTGCCGCCGAAAACCAATGAAGAAGAGTCCGGAGGAAGTAGGCGCCACAAACCAACAAAGAAGAGTTTGTAGGAGGACGTGTGTGAGCACTGAGCAGAGCAACCATGGACAACGTGTGGCGGCGATCGAAAGCATGGCTCAATTTCAGTAAGAGGAATGACCAGTCAGCTCAATGCAATACTTGCAGGAAGCTTATATCATGCAAAAGAGGGTGTACGACCAATATGATTAAACACTTACGGCTTCACGGTGTAGAACTAGCACCGTGTCCTGTCTTTGACGTGTTGCCTCGGCCTCCCCTCCTCCGGCTCCGACACGAAGCCCAACCCGCTGCAGTCAGAATTTGGTAAGTAAAATTATCCCCTCCTCCAGCTCTGACACGAAGCCCAACCCGCTGCAGTCAGAATTTGGTAAGTAAAATTATAAACTATGTCTTTATAACATTAAG
>JARVGS010000222.1:23309719-23320133 GCA_031762315.1 Hypsolebias antenori | reverse complement strand
GTGTGTGTGTGTGTGTGTGTGTGTGTGTGTGTGTGTGTGTGTGTGTGTGTGTGTGTGTGTGTGTGTGTGTGTTCATTCAACACAGCAGTGATTGTGGTTCTGTGATGAAGTTAAATTCAAAGCAGTCTGCTCCTCAGATAAATATTGTTAAATTATTATTTTTACATATGAATATTTCTGTTCAGTGCCCTGAGACGACTTCTGTTGTTATTTGGCATTATTTAAATAAACTGAAATGTATTGTATTTTGTTCAGTAAGAAAAGAGGAATTAAAACTCACCTGTTTTCAGAGAAAACTGATCAACAGAAACTCAAAAATGAATCAGATTCAAATTTAAAACTATAAATTTATACTTTCTTACATTTCTTTATGCAGACACCTAGGATATTTCACGTCATATTTAAATGTAATAATTTATTGAAAATTGTTTAACTATTTTTACTTAGCGAACTCATCTGGATGTTTCTGCCGGTGAAAACTCAGAGACGAAGAGCTGAGTCTGGTTGATACAACTATGTGTGGGAAAAGTTCTGGCCTGGTCCTCACGTCGTACTGTATGTTCATGAAGGTCCCTCTTGTAAATGAGTCCCCGTGGCTCAACGAGGCGAGCCTGTATAAATAAAGGTTGAATGAATGAAGCCTTACACATGCACAGAAATGCATTTAAAGTTTTCTGCATCCTGGCATAGATCATCTTCGCCACATGTGATCTCAGGAGACTTGGAGAAAGAGCAGAAGAGGCTTCAGAACATCTTGGCAACAGGCAAAGAGTCCACACCTGAACCTCTAAAGACAACTGCAGGTCGTGAACCAGAAGCATCAGAAGAGGTTGATCGCCATCAGGATGGTGAGGCTGTTGCCACAGAGATTTTGGAATATTTTAGAGTTAACAAATTAACCAGTAACCAGAGAAAATAGTTTTCAATTCAATTCAGTTTATTTTTATAACACCAAGTCACAACAGAAGTCATCTCAGGGGACTGAACAGAAATATTCATATTTGCATAAAGTAGGTTAACAAAGCTATTTATATGAGGAGTAGACTGGGAGTGGTGGCGTAGAGGTTAGAGAAGGTGAGCCTGTGATCGGAAGGTCACCGGGTCAACTCCCAGTACTGAAAACATCAAAATGTGGGTGGGAAAGGTGAAACAGTCACACCTGCCTCCACCCTCCCTTTCCCCACACAAGGCCCTTAACCCCTATAATCTCACCCGCTTCGAACATTATCAACCATTAAATGGCCGTTATTAGTTGTTTTCATCCCCATATGTAACTGTCAGACTGTACCTCCTAGTAGGTTTAAAGGTACGTTGTTAGCGTTGGTAGCGATGATAATAGGCTCCGTTTTTAGCTATGTGTTTAGGTTTAGAGTAAAGAATCTGGCATTAGGTTTAGGGTCTTGGTTAGGTTTAGGCACAAGGGTAAGGGGGTCAAGTTTGGGGTTGGTCCTCTGGGTCAGGTGTAAGGTTAGGTTTAGAAAAAGGGTTATATAAGCTGAAAAAAAAAG
Source organism: Hypsolebias antenori (assembly GCA_031762315.1). Lineage (NCBI taxonomy): Eukaryota > Metazoa > Chordata > Actinopteri > Cyprinodontiformes > Rivulidae > Hypsolebias > Hypsolebias antenori. The sequence goes on along the minus strand of JARVGS010000222.1, from coordinate 23,318,625 downwards.
ACTTCCTGGTTTACCCCGGCGAGACGCTGCCTATTATCAGCGATAATAACGATAATAACATGCTTTTAAACCTACTAGGAGGTAGGTGGGACAGTTTCATCACTACTTATGAAGATGATAACAACTAACAACAGCCATTTAATGGACTGATAACATCCAAAGCCGCTCATCATCTGCTCCGCCAGGTGTCCCAGATGGCAGCTCTCAAATGGCTGTGGTAGCTCAGTGGTCTGTGGTTGCATCAGGAAGGACATCCAGTGTAAAAATAGTCAACTCTTTGTGTGACTTAGTTTGCTGTGATGACCCCTGAAGAAGGGAGCAGCCAAAAGCAATAAATAAATTAATAAATAAAAATCTGAGGAGCAGACTGCTTTGAGTTTAATTTCATCAAAGACTCTCTCTCCTCTTTAGCAAACACAAAGGCAACAGTGGAAAGGAAAAACTCCCTCATGAGGAAGAAACCTACAGCAGAACCAGGCTCAGGACAAGCGGCCATCTGCTTCAACCGGCTGAGTTTGAGATGAACAGATACGCAATGGCAGGTCGAGAATCACATGTTAAAATAGAACTAAATTGAAATGCAAACTATTCAATTGTAACTGTTCGTTTTAAAATAAATTAGATCAGTTTGTCCTCTAGTAGTCTTAAACAATGACAGCATAACAAGCCAACCCTAACTATAGTATTTGTCAAAAAAGGAAAGTCTTAATCTCAGTCTTAAAACTGGTCAATGTGTCAGCCTCATGGACAGAAACTGGAAGTTTGTTCCACAAGAGAGGAGCCTGAAAACTGAAAGATCTTCCTCCCATTACGCTCTTGGAATCTTAAGGAACCGCAAGTAAACCTGCAGTCTGAGTGAAGTGCTGTTAGGAAAATATAGAACAATAAGATCTTGAATATAAGATGGAGCTGGGTTGTTGAGGGCTTTGTAGGTTAGAAGTAAAATTTTGAATTCTATTCTGAATTTAGAAATAAGATATACTGTAACTTTTTTTAATGGTTGGAATTTATTTGTGTCCTATTAACTGGACGATATTAGTTGTATTCCAGTGATTAAAAAGAAAAAGTAAGCTAGTGCTGCTTTTGTAAAAATGCCTAGGTTTTTGATTGCAAATGTATTGTTGTGAACACTGTCCATTTTTTCAGTTCAACTAAAAATGAAGGAAAACATGTTCTTAACATTGTCAGTTATAGTAAAAAGTGATAGAAACCGAATCAGTTAGATAGCGCTTTACAAAATGTATAACTCAGAATTACAGTATAAATGCTTTAATCGGTTAATTTCTAGTTTTAATGATTAGTGTTCAAATTCAAACAGGTTTTATTATCATTCAAATCACATGTGGTACATGAGGTGGAACAAAATTGTGTACACAGGGTCCCAGTTACAGCCAACAATAGCAAAAATATAAATTGTAAAAAGAAACAGTAATAATACACCGAACAACAGCAGCACGAACATGAGTCTGTGTGAGCAGATGAGTACGAACGAATATGAATGAATACGCAGCATGAAATAATCAGCAGCATGAGATCAGCAGCATGGATAATTAGCGCCAATCAAAGTGGCATTACCGTGATTTTTAGTGCACTTAGAAGTAAAGAAAAAGTTTCAATCATTTTGTTACATTTAAGATCAAAGAATAAAAAAAATCACTTGTATGGTCTTTAAATTTTTCTCACAATGAACAAAGCACTTTCCCACAAGCACCAGCGACTGAAAGACCAGCTGTCATAATGAGCCGTAAGAACCGTACGGTGTACAGTTCTTATCTGAATAGACCTTGCTAAATCCCTGTTGCATGACTGATGCAGTGTGATGTGTGTTAACCCCAGGGCTCCTCTCCTTTCATCCTGAGAGGTTTGGGTTTAATGCACATTTTAGCAAATGTTACCGGCAAAATGAGCACACGAGAGGAAAGCAGCAACTGTCACCTAAGTTAGTTCAGAACATGCAAAACATGCCCATAGCCTTTTGTTCCTACGGTTGGTCAGGGTAAGTAATGTGCATGAAACTATTATTATAATAATCCACTGGTTCTGATCTAGTAAGTTATAACATGCTCATTTTATTAGCTTAAACTGCTGTTTTTTATTTTTTTTATTTTTTATAATTCACATAAACAGGCCTGCTCATCATTATGTTGCCAAAAATATGCAGCCAAACCTCAAATACAGTGTTTTCCACAATCGCTGAGCTGGTCCTCTCATAATTGTTGTATTGATTGCACAGCCACCGATTGATTAAACAATCTCCCAAATGCTGGGTATATTATTTTCTTTAATCCCCTGGAAATCGAGTGAGTGAAGTGAGCGTATGAAGCCCCGGTTTTGCACAATAAAACACCAAACACCTCAATCTCACCGGGGATTCGTGTCCTTGAGTCGCTTCACACACACGTACACTTTACATTTTCATCTCATTTCAAGCTCCGCAGAAACACATTTCACTCAGTGGTTTCTTCCAGCTCTGCTTGTGCTCGAATTGATTTCTCTCTTTGTTTGCGAAACAAATGCCGCTCTCTCCGATGACAAAACATTTTCCGTGCACACAATGACCCCCACTAAAGAGAATAATGGATTATTTAAACTGCTTTTTTTTTTTCATGCTTACGCGTGATTTACAGTTTTGTCGTCCGACTTCTCGACGCTTGTAATTTATTTTTATTTTTTTAAGATCTCTGCAACGTGGCCTCTTTACTTTGCGAGAGATGAGGCAACAGATCTATAAACCCAGGCTGAGAAATTGAATCCAACAGAAAGTTAATGGAGAGAGGGTGTTTCGTGGTATTATTGTCAGGACGGGTGAAGGCGAGGAGAAGGGACATGGTGTGGGAGAGCGAAAGAGGAGAAAAGTCCTTTTAAAATTCAACGTACAATTCGACACGTCCCCTGAGCTCATTGTGAGGAGGTGACCTTACGTCTGCGAGCTCCACTTCCCCCCTTCTTTCCAGCGATTGCCGTGCAGGACACGGCGTGCAAGTAATGCCGGCCAGCCACAGGCAAAGGTCGTGCAGAGGAGCCATCAGGCCTTGTGCTCTCAAAACACACACGTAGATGCCGCGAGGAGCAAACACAATCCAATCAAGTGCACATTATATAGATCTACACCCACAATCTTGCAGTCTGCATACATCTCGTGTCGCTCTCAATCTGCCTCAGGCTGCGGCTTCACATTATATATAATGACTGTGAGCGACCACAAAAGTGTTTGGCTCTGAGATGGATTCGATAGGGCCAACACAAACACACACAGCTGCTACAACCAAAATATGCACACATATAGCCATAATGCATTTTTTTTTTTATTATTTTGCAGGAGCATTCATACACCAACAACTTGATGTGTACAAGAATAAACAGCGCAGAAACATTCAAGAGCACAGGCTGCATTCCACTCAGCTCCACAAGGCCATTGTGCCATTACAGTTGCCTGTGGTTCCAAGGAGACAGAGCTCATTGGCATTCCAGTAAATCAGGCGTCCTGATGGTGTTGACAGGAAGAATTATGGCGTGTCATCACCGCCATGTCCACACAGATGATTCGTGAGGGGAAGAAATTGCAAATAGCTGCAAAGGAAATGCAACGGGGAAAACAATTCTAACTGCATTCACATCGTAAAATCCAGATTAATTAGGCTGATGCTAAAAAAGAATTATAAATCAAAGCACAGTGTTAGAAAAGATTAAAGCAAGATGAAAAGGCACATCTATTTTTATTTATACCACAATAGTGCAATAAACAAGTCATTATTTCACCATGCATTTCAAATTCCCACATTTATTGATCACATACAGAGTAATGTCAAGTAAAAGAAATGTTAAAAATGATGCGTGGATATACCGTGCAGAAGAAGGACTTGTAAGAAAACGAAATAAATCGGATAATTATGAAGCACAAAGGTGGTCAAAAATGCATTTGTATTGATTTGTGGTGATCTTTTTCTCCGAAGGGACAAGTAAAACCATGTAAAACCATGCCAACAGTGTGCTCTAACAACATCACACACTCAGATCTGTTTTATCCTCCTGATGAAGGATGACTCACGGGGAAAAATGGCTTCTTTTTTTTTTTTCCTCTCCACACCTCTCTGGACCAGCATCTGTGTTTTTTGCACCACTGAAGTCTTAAATGTGCATTCATCTGTGTAATGAGAGGTTTATGCACCGCAACCCCACTAAAATATCCTTTCACTGTGTAACTGTGGACGGACTGTTCTTGCTGACACAGTCTGATCACGTCCTGTACTGACATTCCCATTCACCTGAAGAAGTGTTGCTCGTCTGCTTTCTTTAAATATCCCACTATAAAACGAGCCGTAAATGACTTGGACACTCTTTCTATGGCTGTGTTTTTCCAATGTTTGCCCCCCCAAAAAAAATCTGATTTCAGGTGCAACTTCAATCACGGACCCTATTATCTACAGTTTGCACGTATAAAATAATAGCTCTGAGCTGTTAAAAGTGTGGTTCAGTGGTATTGTTATGAACAATTAATATCTTACCTGATGAAAATAACATGTTATGGAGAAATGGTGTTTAATTTGGACCCAATCAGACAAGCTAATAGCTAGTTTGAGCTGAATGAGTACCATATTTTTTGCGTATAAGTCGCACCTTTTTGCATAAATTTGCAAATCCTGCGACTTATACACCAAAGCGACTAATATACGTTTTATTCCCCATATTTATAACCAAATTTTTGGCTGAGATCTGACGATTTCATTCATTTTGACATGGAAAGTATTGAACACTATCATTTTCAGCCACTAGAGGGCGCTCAAGCAATATGGACAACTAAGTGTCTCATTAATAGGTAAATGTGGCTATTAAGGAGACACTTGGCTTGCCATACCAAGCCACCTTCGTCTCGCGCCAGAGCTCCTGGAGCAAACGTCAAATGGCGAAATGCAGCTGCTTTGACCGTTAAAGTGCATTTACTAAGGAAATGTTCAACTGAGACACACCTTTGCTTAGATTTCAAGCAAACAAATACAGTAAATGTTTTTAAGTGTTAATCTTGTTAAATCCTTGCTAAAATCCTCCCGTCTACACTCCCGCAGCCGCCATTTGGCAGCCAATCAATTTTTGGCACAACACCAGCCTATGTCTACAAGTGGTCAGCGGTGACGCATAACAAACACGACGTGTCATCGGTGACGCATAACTCTGGCACAGCAATTTCTTGCGGGATCAATAAAGTTCTATGTTATCTTAACAAACACTACACATCAGCAGTGATGCATAATAGATATGATTTATGCAGCAAAGTGACTTATTTATGCTTTTTTACCACTTTATTAGACATTTTTGGACAGATGCGACTTATATGGCAATGCAAAATGTATGGCGGAAAGTTCGGTGGTAACAGCTTTGTGATGCCTTTAGATGTCCAGAAGTGTGTTCGTATCACACAATTTATTTTCTCCAACTTCTACAACTGGTGCATGAATATGCACAAACTCTCAGTGCAGGTGTATTGAAGTGGATGCTGCTTGCAGAAAAAGCACAACACACTCTGCTTGTGTTTTCAGGTAAACTTGTTAGTTATTTTAGAACCCTGATTTGATTAGAACTGTGTTTTAAGATTTCTTCTCTTGTTTTATTCAGAAACCAGATTGAGGACAGAATAATTTAAAAAGCTGGTCTAAATTTGCTTAGCTTCATTATTAAAGTGTAGCCCACTCCAGTAGATTAAATTATACATGTGGGGGCAGAGCTAATGTGAGGAGAGGTAGGCCATAAAATGTTCAGCATGGGCTAAAATACATTTCTGCAAGTCATGCACGTGAAAACTAAGTGTGACTTTTGTTGCCTAAAATGCAGACTCGTGGCTCACTGGTCACTTGGTTAAAAACACAGAATTCAATGAAACTCCAACAAAAACTCTGTCTATTTTTCTTGCCATTTTGAATTAGCATAATAGTTAGCTTTGGCATGACAATTAGCTTTATGCTTGAGCTAACTGTCATGCTAAGGCCAGTATCTCATTGGGCTGCAACTGTTGGATACTTCAGTAGTTGGCAATTCAAAATGGCAACAAAACTAGACCAAGTATTTGTTGGAGTCGCACTGAATTCTGAGCGTTTGTAACCAAGTGACCAGTTAGCTTTAGCACCAAAAGTGCTAAAGCTAGTTGCTGCTATTAGCGCTTGCAAACAACTTAAAAATTATATGAAAATTGCTATGTAATGAAAAGGTGACAAGTGTGATCTAAAGATGTATAAAACAGGTAATAAGATCTCCTAAGGCATGTTTTAGATTAGCAGTGTTTTAAGAAGACAGCAATCCACTTTGATCTAGGCACCGCTCCAACTAACTGTTAGCTCATCAATACGGACTCAATTAAATCCCATTCCCCTGAATGGCAGCAATCCAAAGAGCTATCTACAAAGTGTAAAATTTTAATTGTTTATAATTTTTCCACAAAACGCCACTTCAAAAGATCCAAACCATGGTTTTGGGTTAAAGGAAGCTGCTTGGTCGTATATTCTGTCAGTAAATATCCTCACATAGACAGCCATATGAGCATCTGCTCCTCTGCATCTCTAACAACCACTGCTGACAAATTGGCATTACATTTCTAAACAGTCTAAGCCTTTAAGACATGCCCACAGGCTTATTAGCATGCACCAAGTTGGGGAAAAGCTCCTCACCAGCATTAGCTGACAGGCCCCTCAACTCTGCATAAGCAATGTTCTCTCTATCAACCACTTCAGCACAAACTCAATCAATTCCTGATGCTTAACACTAACCCAATCACCTTGCGCTAATGCCGTGCCACTTTTGCTTAGGATAATAAATGAGAAATGTCCACGAGTAACCCGAAGACACTGACAATCTGCCAAGGCAGGTAGCAGATGGATGGAGGTAAAAGGGGGAGGGTCATAGGGGAAGAGAAGCTGCGAGGGTAAAATAAGGTTTTGGTTGTTATAGGACGGGGAAGGGTACAGGCTGAAGAAACACGGTGAATGTGTGAAGAGGGAGTGAGAAAAGAGGAAAAGCTGCCAGGAAGGAGATGGGAAATGGCTGTTGAGGAACTGAAAGAACAAAAGGAAAATGGGGAGGAAAAGTGTGAGGCGAATTTAGCCGCAAATTACCAGTGATTACGGCTGCTGGGGGAAACATTTAGAAGCTCCAAAGTAGATGGAAATGTGCTCCAAGATCATCACGCGCAGATATTATCATCAGTGGCAGTGTTTTTACAATTTATTGATCCATTCTCGTATAAAAACGGATGACATTTGAATATGTCAATATGTTTATCTCACCGAGAGCACAAATGATTTTCTTCAGTTTCGTCAAGAGCTCGGATCTAATGCACAAAACCCAAATACCTGCACATTTACATTCCTCTCGTTCTTCCTGTGTCAGAGTTCCGTTTTATCAGCCGTTTGATTTCCATCAGAGAACTCACAGTTCGATGCTTTGTGTGCTGACTTTGTCTCTTTATATGTTCTTTCTTTTATAGGTTTAGCCCCTATGAATGGTACAACCCACATCCGTGCAACCCAGACTCGGACGTGGTGGAAAACAATTTCACGCTGCTCAATAGTTTCTGGTTTGGAGTTGGGGCTCTCATGCAGCAAGGTACTTGCCTCATCCTGTGGCTGCTGTTGCTCTGTGGAGCTAAAGCTCTTTGTACCCCACTGTTCCCAAGGGCTGGATTTATTTTTTAACAAAGCCAGTGGCAAAAGAAAGAGACCTCTGAAGGTTTTTAGCAGGATTAAGCTCTTGGTTAATGCAAACTAATACAAAGCCTGAAATGTAAATATGAAATAAGTTGTGTTTGTATTTGTATTACCAATAAAAGCCAGTATTATTAAAATAGGTTAAATTATGTTTCGTGTCAAAATGATTTAAAAGCTTGATACAAGCAAAGTGTAATTTTGGTTCAAAGTTTTCTTCAAAAATTCATGGCAAAAATTTAAGTTGGGTTGTTTTGTAGATTTACCAACCTACCTTTTATAATGTAATGTAAATGCTAGTATCCCATCCAGTCAGTGTACATATGCTTTATCTGTATCCATATAATTATTGATAGCTTCTCACGAAAGATCAGCACGACAAACAGCATTAAAATTGATTCCTTAGAAGAAATAAAACAATATTTTGTTCCAAAAGTATAACCATATAAGAAAAGGGGCTTCCATCAAGACCAATGAGAACAATAAAACAAATACGTAACAGCATATTTGAGTGCAAAAGATAGTTTATTTGCTTTAACATGCGAATGAAATCATGCAAATGAAACACATTTAGAGCAATGACATATATTACTTGATCGGTTTTTTGTTGCAGAATCCTGTTCTATTGTCTAGTAGAAAATGTACAAAGGATGTTGTGGTTGTATAACTTAACTAGAAAAGTTGTATTTCCTGTGAAAATGAAGTGTGGATGCTTATTGCAGAAGAACTTGCTGAAGAAAAAAAAACAGCTTAAATTAGCTAAAAATATTCTGAAATGTAGCTGAAACAAAAGAACAAGCCTAAATTAGCAGAAGAAAGCAGAAAGAACAAATATTTGCTGACTTTGGTTTAAATAAGCAGGAATGAGCACAAAAATTAGAAAATATGCTAAAAAGAAAAAAAAAGCTGAAAAGGCAGAACGAGGCTTAACCTATGGAAGTTAAAAGAGCTAATATGAAGTTAAAAATGTGGAATTAGCTGAAAAAGCTCAAATTTGCCTAAAAACAGCTGATAACAGCAGATAAAGCTGAAACCAGCAGAAAAAGGCTGAAAGGACCATAACAATCTGAAATTAGTCTAAAAAAGCTAAGTCAGGTCCTCTGGACATTCAAAAAACAAAACAAAACAAAGCAAAAAAAAGTTGTAGAAACGTTTCGTCTTCCGTCCGAAAGACTTCCTCAGTCTGAGATGCTGTATTCAGCTCAGTCTTATAAATAG
>JARVGS010000222.1:23177870-23198735 GCA_031762315.1 Hypsolebias antenori | reverse complement strand
TGTGTGTGTGTGTGTGTGTGTGTGTGTGTGTGTGTGTGTGTGTGTGTGTGTGTGTGTGTGTGTGTGTGTGTGTGACGGTGTGAGAGACAGGGAGACTCAATGATAAAAACTGTACCAGTTGCCAAAGTGCAACAGCGTGGATCACGTTTAAACAGTAGCCATCCAAAAACTGCAGGAAGGATTTAAGAGCTGTAAGGATGACTAAGATGAGCTAGTTCAAGCTGTTCCTGAGAGACAGACAGATACTGTCTGATGGACAGAAACAACCAGCGACACTGCATATAACATCTGCTTTTTCTTTAAATTAGAAGGACACTAACCAGAGCGTTTGTTTGTACGAAGGAGCAAAAATGTGTGCGCATCCTTCCCGGATGATGTTTCCCTTGTTAGTCATTATTATAGTCTGGCTTAGTAATGAAGAGGAAGACAAAACAATGTGAGGAGCCTTTTATACTGTCAGGTGTGGAGGAGTTGACACTTCCTCTGGTGGTTTAGTGATAGACTCACATTTATTTTTGTAGAAATTTACTGTAACTATGCAGTGGTTTTACCAATACTTAAGATCAGTTAAAAATGATTAAATATTGCATCCTAAATAATATTGTTTTTATAACTGACTGTACAGCGATTTGTAGACACATGCGTATTTTGAACTGGATTTGAAGGTGAACCGGTAGCCAGTGCAGGAGGCCAAGACTGGTGTAATGTGCTCTGTTTTGCCTGTACATGTACTGGTTAAAAATCGGGCTGCTGCATTTTGGACCAGTTGTAGTCATGCAGTGGTGGTCTGACTGATACCAAACAGGAGTGACTTGCAGTAATCAAGCCTAGATGTAATAAATTCATGTATTACTGTCTCTAGGTTATTTTACGATAATATGGACTTCAGCTTAGACAGTCACCTCAGCTGGAAAAAACAGGATTTAACAATCATGTTTACAGGACTGTTGAGTTTCATGGAAGGGTCCATTATCACTCCGATTTGTGACTCTCTGTTTTTCTGACAGGGCCAGAGCAGAAAGGTCGATGCAGTGGTTCATGATCGTGTCGTTGGGAGGCAACAACATGGCTTCAGACTTCTTTTCATTGAAACTCAAGAAATTTAAAGCCATCCAGTCCCTGATGTCAGCCAGGCAGTCGAGCAGAGATTGAATAGAGCATGTACCATTGTGTCTTAGGAGGAAGTAAATTTGACAGCCATCGGCGTAGATGTGAAAAGGTATGTTGTGTTTCCGGAAAATAGCACCAAGTGACAGCAGGTATAAAGAGAAAAAGAGGGGTCCCAGGATGGACCCCTGCGGAACCCCCCATTTAAGTGCTGCCACTGCAGAACTAAAATCTGATGGAAACACAAAAGGATCTTTCAGTGAGGTATGATCTGAACCAATTGAGGGCTGACCCTGTGATGCCCACCCACTGCTCCAACCTAGCAATGATGATCTCATGGTCAGTGGTGTCAAAAGTGGATGTAAGGTCCAATAGGACAAGCAGCACAGAGTCACCAGTATCTGTGGATAAGAAGGTCATTAAAAACCTTCAGTAGGGCAGTTTCAGTGCTGTGGAGAGGTTTAAAGCCAGATTGGAATAACTCTAGGTTAGCGTGATCCTCCAGGAAGCACTTCAACTGGGACTCATAAGCCAGCTCACTATTTTTGCTTTTGGCTTGGTTTGTGAAGGTCTTTCAAAGTCTTCCTTTGGATTTTGGCTGCTTTTCACTAGTTTTCAGTTTGATGTGTGACCAGTTCCATCAATCTATCCTTTTTTATTTTTTATTTATTTATTTTGACTTTCAAAAAGCCACGAGAACTGTTGCTCAAAACCACTTTAAAGGATTACAAGAAAGTCTCACTGCTTGGAACGAAACTATGAAAACCATTTCTTTAAACATGTACATGTACTCTAAATATATGTAAAACTTGAAGCGCTCAGAGCGCGCACAGCTCCACCAAGACGGCGACTCACGCTGTAACATCTTGTGCACAGACAGACAAGAATCATTTAAAATAATCCAGGATCTAGATGGTGATCCAGATCAACCCCCAAATTTAATTACCGGTAGTTGTTCTTTGTGACAACCTCATCATTTAATGAAAAATTCTTATTTAAATAGCATCTTGTTTGTCATGAATTTCATGATATTCATAACTTTTTAGTAATCTTGTTGATGGACAGACAGACAGACAGACCAATGCTACCAAAAACATAACCTCCTTGGCGGCAATAACAACCTACAACCATTTATTTTTTATTTATTATAATAATATATTAGTTATTATTTAGGGTAAAGTTTATCTTTAACAAAACTCTATACAGTACATCAAAGTTCATGCTCAATAATCCAGGTAAAAAAAAAATCCAACAAAGTTCAGTCAGGTCACCTGGATGGTTTCTTTTTTTGTTGATATGTTTAGTCCTTCATTCAAAGGACTTCATCAGTCTGAAGAACCACAACAAACTCCACAAGAAGCACACTCCCATAGTGGGCCAATCAGTTTTCTGGTGATAAGATGATTTCTGGGGCCTGCCCTCTCCCCCATTGACTCATATGAGACAGCCATAGCCAAAGTGTTTCAAAACATCAAAGTTCATGCTCAATAATCCAAGTAAACCCAACAATATGTGAGTGTGCTGCTTGTAGAGTTTGTTGTGGCTCCTCGGACTGATTGAAATCCTTTGGATGAAGGATGAAACGTCTCAACAACAAAAAAAGAAACTGTCCAGATGATCTGACTGAACTTTGTTGGATTTTTTTAACTTGGATTATTGAGCATGAACAATGTTTTGAACCTCTTTGACTACGGCTGCCTCAGAGGAGTTGACGGGGGAGAGGGTAGGCCCCAGAAACCATCTTATCACCAACAAACTGGTTGGCCCACTATGTGAATGCACTGCTTGTGGGACTGAGTTTGTTGTGGCTCCTCGGACTGACAAAGTCCTTTGGATGAAGGATGAAACGTTGCAACCAAAAATAAATAAATAAATAAAAACTGTCCAGATGACCTGACTGAACTTTGTTGGAAAACTATACACAGTTACAAAATGTAAAACTCACTAAACTTAGTGGCTACCTTTCAAAAAAGAAAAGAAAAAAGCCACTGTCTGTTGTTCTTACAGAGGATAAATTTAGGTTAAATCGGCACCCATGACTAATTAAAGTCTAACTCAACATACAATAATATTCTATAAGCAGGGGCTGCTTGTTTAAAATCCATTATGACATTTCAGATCTGATACCATACACTGAAAAAAATGTGTTCAGTTACTTTGATGAACAAGTTCAGTTACATTATTTACTTACATTTTCAAAATGGCAGTAACAAGTTCAGAATGGTTTTCCTCATAATTCAGAGGTTACTTTCTGAATACCAGGCATAATTTAGCTTTGAACTGAACTCGAACGGTTTCATTTTCACTGCAGTTCCTTCAGCCTGTCACATAAATGTCTCAGAGCAACTCCTTCCTTTACTTATTATCACGCGAGGCGTGTGACGAGCACTAAAATTTGTATGCGCAAATCACAATCAAATCCGTAAATTCAAGTCAAATTGACCCAAAGAAACAAATACAAGCTGAATTGCGTGAATAAAAACTGTAGATATTAGATTCAGTACCCCAGTGGAAAGATGAACACCTAGCCAACATGTCCAAGAATGAATGGTTGTGACGTCACAGCTGAACATTGGCTGCCAGTGTTTGGGTACAAGCATTAATATGTGGGACAGCAGAGAGTGGTGATACTACTTTCCCCTCATCTCTGTGGGTGGTTTGGTCAGGACTCAAAAAAACATCTGTTGCAAAGCACAGCAGCATTCCTCAAAGCCCTGAAACCATCATAATAACTCTCTGGCCTGTCAACAAGGGATCATCCAGCAAATTGTTGGGGGAGATGGTTAGTGGTCTCGGTGGGTGGTGTCTAGGATGCGGTGCTGACATTCATTCCCATCCGCACCTGAGATGGATAAGAGAGCAGCAAAAGGATGGATTAAGGCTCGGTGCGTCACATTCATTTGGTTCACGTCGCTCACGTCATGTCAATAAAGCTTATCATACCACGATCATACTAATACAAACCGGAAGAAATGCACATTTAAACTGGGGGGTTTCTCGACCACAAACTGAGTAGAATGTCTTGTGATGAAAAGTAACAAAATCACACAGCGACATGAAGTGGTTGAGCAGACTGACATGGCCTGACAGGTTGATAACAGCGCAGCATGAAAAACAAAAACATCCCAGCAGCGTGGAAAGAGACGGGGAGTGTTCCAAACAGATGTAATAGTGATAAAAATTAGATCTTTGTCTTGTTGAAGTCTGTTGTAAAATTTTAAGAAACAAGAAGTGAAACCTGTGGGATTTTTAAAACCACTTTAGCCTGGATTTTTTTATTTTTATTTTATTTTTTTAATTAGGCTAAGATAAAGACCATTGTCTTCAGTCTTGGGGGAGGTGTATAGAGTGGTCACCTTTGGTCCTTTATCAAATAATGGCCCGAGGCAGATACAGACTCAAGCATGGAAATTACAGAGCTAAAGCTACTTCTGCCATTTACAGAGGCTCTGAAAGACACAGTCTGTGTTCAGGCTCCCACATACTCGGACATGCATCAGTCCGTGGAGGTCCGCACGTACCGGATTAGACTTGAAGTGGACGCCTGCAAGACATGTCCATGCAAAGATCAATTTTTACGATTGTGTATGCATACTCGGGGTTGCACAAAAAACTGCCCAGCTAAGGACTGTTTTGTATGTGACACCAATGTATGAAATTCCCCTTCTTCTTCCATGGTCTGGTTTAATGGCCTTTTCTTTTGTTTGTTTTTTGCCCAGAGGCAAGCAATCTCTTCCTCCTCGTCTGTTGACGCCATGACTGAAATTGTGAGAAATGAAAGAATTTGTCACAAGTGAATTAAAATCAGGTCCAGTGTGGCTGCGAGAGGGTCTGGAGATTTCCTGGTGGGCTGGTCTGATGTGTGGGCTGCAGGACCAGTGCTCCCTGTTTTTTTGTTTGCTTGTTTGTTTTGCGACCTGTCAATCAATCCAGTAGGTCCTGATGCATGCTCAATAATCCAGGTAGAAAAATCTAAAAAAGTTAAGTCTACAATTTTTTTTTGAATGTCCAGAGGACCAGACTTAATTTTTTAGACAGTCCAGTAGGTGTGTCAGTAAATAACCAATCAGCGACCTCAATTTGTCCCAAAGGTAAACGCCCCTTGCCTGCGGAGCTGGGCTGCATCCCATCAGGGTGTACGCTCAAGTAGGAAGTCTCAACCGTCTGCGGACAGTGCAGTGTCCGTGCGGCTCACAATACGCCCGAGTCTGTGGGAGCCTTTAGAAGCAGCTTTCTATGTTCCAGTTTCAGATAGCTGACTACCGGTAAATGGTTTGAGTGGTCTCAATTTGTAAAATGCAAGTTTAACTTTTTCTAGGAGTGTTTTTGAACAGATTTATGAGCAGATAAAAATGACTGAGGACCTAGCATTCTTCACAGGAGTGTATACTGTCTACCACCCTGCATGCCAACATTATAAACAAGCGTGATCTGTTAGTGCTACGACTACGTGTTTAGGACCATTTTCAGCTACATCACCAACTTATCGCTCAATAACTGTAGAACGGTGCAAGTTACAGCCATTTTTGTATTTTCTAAGGTTGATTAGCCTTTCATAGTAGTATGTGTTGAACATTCTTAACATGTTTTTTTCTGTATTATTTAAAAACGAAGCAGTGTACATTTAAACGAGCTGAACCCATACTCACGCTAATCAGAATACCTTTGCCTCTAGATTATGAATTTACTTAACAAAACAGTCATCAACATACATGAAAACATTATATTCCAAAGTTTTATTATTTGCTGATGGCTGCTATCCACCTTATTCCTGGGGGATCTACTACTTAAATGATTATGGGTACAACTTCCTGTCAGACACAGGAAGCAGTAAGGCTAAATATGATGGCAGAGCACGGACCGCGGTTTATTTGAAATTAGTTTGCATTCAGTGTAGCAGATAAAACACTGTTTTTTCTTTGTTTGTTTGTTTTTTTTACCTTTGTTTACCAATCATGAAGTTTATTAAAATAGCCTTGCTGAGTTCAGGTACCTGTTGTGCTGTTCACGGCTGCACAAACACCAGACCAAACTAAATCAGTGGCTACAACAACAGAGTTTGGATCACGGACTCAAAACATTAAAAGTGTTCCTGTGAAAAGTAGTTTAGTTTCCATCATCTACCTACAGATGTGGAATTAAGAAGAATGTGGCTGAAAATGTGAACTTGAAGACACCACCCAAAACACTGTATGTTTGCTTATTTCACTTTGTTGACAAACGGCCGACGGAGGAAAACCTGCGTCCTACTTTAGGGGAGAGGTAGCGCAGACGTTAGAGAAGGTGGGCCTGTCATCGGAAGGTCGCTGGTTCGACTCCCTGGACCGGCAACATCAAAATGTGAAAAGGTGAAACACTCACACCTGCCTCCACCCTCATTTGCCCCACTCTGGGCCCATGAGCAAAGTCCTTAACCCCCACCATCTGCTCCCAAAACAGGTCTCTCTGGAAAATGAATCCTTGTGACTCAATGAGACTACCTGTATAAATAAAGGTTAAATTAAAAATAAATAAATAAATAAAACTTTATGGCTGGGCTATAATAAACCACAGGAGAAGAGACGCCGGATCGTCAGGATTGAAAAAAGCGAGACGAGAATATCAGGTATGATTTCAAGTGTATGGAGGGCACAGCATTATAGTATTTGTTCGTCTTGGATATTATGATTTTCTCTGCAACTAAGCTCGGTGATGCTCGATGATGGAGGACTTTAAGACTTTGGCTGGACTCTATGACTGATTTAAGGTAAATGAGACTGTATCCCACCTCTTTTAACAAAACGCAATCGACCTTATTAATGTGTAGATACTGATACTCCTCAGATCTTTTCAGGTTGTTCATCGCTTCACCGTCAGAAGCAACCGAGTCAATGAAGTAGCTAAATATGCTAGTAGATGTAATCTGTGGCCATGTCTTCATGTCGTCCTCCATCCCTCCTCTGCAGCAGGCAGTGGTATGATTATTTTGTCCTGTTTGATCTCTGATAGGTGGTGTTCCTACATGTTTAAATTAAATCCACAATGCTTGGAGAAACTACATCAGTTCGTCCTGTTCACACACAAACAAATGCCGGTTCTGGTCCGCGCCAGAAGTCGTGCTCATAATTCACACAAGGCAGCATAGGGAATAAGGTGGATATACTGGTAGTTGCAAGTTAGGTAGATGCAAGAAACGGCTCAAAATATAAAGCCATGTAATTTAAAACAATTCATGCCATTCACAGGATTAATGTTGATTCTCCAATTTGTTACATTGTATTTGAACGAGTAGTAGTAATGTTATTTATGGTTACCCTACATTTTTAAAAACACCCATAGGTTGAAAACCAGACGTTTTTATGGCTCAACATTACCATAAGGTTTTTGCCATCTTTATCTCCTTCGAAGACAAAGTGACCAAACTTAAAACAAAAGTACAGAATGTTTTTAATTGGTTCACATAGACTGCTAGCACTCCATTTAGATGTAGTGAATCTAGCAAATGACGCCATAAGAGCGTCATAGAAACTTGTTAACTTGAAATAAGATGTGATCATTTCAGATTAAAATGTGTTTGAACCAAAATCATCATGACAGTCAATAATGACGCTGCTGAAAGTTTATATTAATTTCTGTAAGTCTAACTTTATACAGCAAGCCCAACGTATAGTGAGGGAATAAACGAGCAACTGCTGACTATCAGTTATGCATTTAACATGCCCTTCTTTCCTTTTCTGTGACCAAATTATTATTCTCCTTTAAGTCTACTAATAATCCTACCAGTCTAAGATTGTAATCCAGATATCACATGGTTGAAACCAACTTCTAACTAACCAGACCAAGATATGAACCCACCATCAAAATTATCCACTGACACACAATCTCTGCTTCTAAATGACTTCAACTAAAAGTTTGCGTTGTCATTATGTGAATTACTCTCACAGATCTCCAAGTAATAAATGGAGTGAGGATACGGTTCAGATAGAGAGGTATTAGAGAGGAAGAGGAGGAGGTGGAAGAGAGGAGTGTTGAATAGAAGGTGATGAATGAGATGACTGAAGGCAAAGAGCAAGAACGAAACAGCCGAAGAGGGAGAGGGAGAGAGAGAAGTGGATTTTAAATTACATGGTGGTTCATGTCAGCAGCCATAATTAGTAGCTTGGTCAGGTGTGGTGAATGGGACAGGAAGCATGAAAGGAAGGACAAAACACCACGAAAACAAAGCGGAGATCGTAAAGGAACAGAATCCACGGTACTTGACATTTTGGCGCCGCAACGCGAACGTTCCTAAAGAGGAGAAAGTAAACAAGAATGTAAATGTTTGTGGAAATAATAAGCTCTCAGATCAGGAGCTTATCACGACAGGGCACGTGTCAAGCGTGTGGATGACGAACTGGGGAATTCAGACAATTCCTGGCCTGACTGGCTGACGGCCAAACAAATCAAAAGGAGAAAACAAAAGCAGAAAAGACCGCAGCGGTCAAACCAGACTAAAGGTGACCATAGTACAAACAGGTTAAAAAAAAAAAGAATATTTTCTGGTGTTCACGTTTGCATGCACAGAACAATGGCTGGATATTTGCTTTAGAAAATCCAACTTTGTGTCAACATTTATTTATCAAGTCAACAATCCAATGGTCACACAGATTTGTTGTCTCTGGTGAAACAAACATGTCTTATTTTGTTAGACAGTAAACAAGCCAAGGTTCATTAGGTATTTAAATAACTAATAGAAAATATTAAAAAAAAATGGTTTGTTTTAAGATATTGTATCTTATTTTCTTAGCTTAATAAAGATGACGTTCAGTAAGTTTGTGAGTGGGCAAAACAAGAAACGTTTTTGAGTGGAAATATCTCAATTCATAGGGGTTAATGTGAAACGTTTGGATTTAAGCTTTTAACTTTTTTTTTTAAACAATTAAGGTTCAGGCTGTTGTCATTTGCATCACATGTGGTACATGATGTGGAACGAAATTGTGTACTCAAGGTCCCAGTTACACCCAAAAAGAGCAAAAATGAAGTATATTAAAGAAAAAAAGTAACAGTATACTGTACAAGGATCTAAGACACGTGTCAAACTGAAGGCCCGGGGGCCAAACATGGCCCTTGTTAATATCTGATCCCCAAGATGATATTTGTTGTCTACTGTTGTCATCATTCTTTGTTTAAAAAAAAAAAAACAGATCTCTCTTGTAAATGAGTCCCCGAGGCTCAATGAGACTAACCTGTATAACTAAAGGTTGAATGAATGAATGAATATTTTGGAAGTAAAATACTGTACTTTTATCACTTCTCATTTTACTTTAAAACTGAGCATACTTTATTTATTGCAGATTTCTCAAGACAGCTGGACAACTTTGAAGCCAAGAACAGTAGCTTGAATTTTACCCTAGTCAATGATTTCGATGCGGTAAAAGCAACGGAGAACATCAAATGAGACTAATAAAACTCTTGAGGAGTCTGCAACCAAGAAAAGATGTCAGGTATCTCAGTGTAGATAACATTTAGATTAAAACTGGATTATGGTTTGAAATGAATGTTGAACTGTAGCCCCCTTTTGTAACTGAGTTTGGCATCCCTGAGGTATTTTAAACAGCAGCCTGAACATGAGTCTGTTGCGAGCAGCTGGGTATTAATACAACAGCTTATGGGTAAGAAATCAGCAGCACAGATAAAGTGGCATATCTCCAATTACCACTTTATTTTACTTTTAGACAGAAAAACAAATGACAGAAAAACTGCTTTAAATTTTGTCAGACTTTTTTTTTTAACGACTTTGCAAGAAGATTGTCGCTGACCCTACGTTTTTCATTATTTTCTGTCAGTTTTTTTTTCATTCACCCTTTATTTATACAGGTTAGTCTCACTGAGCCTCGAGGACTTGTTTACAAAAAAGACCTGTACACAAAGTTCAGTGTGTGCTATTTACATGAAAGAACTGTTACTTAATGTTTCTTATTGTCAAATCTTCCACAGGTATGACTTCCTCTTTGCCCACAGACGAGGGTGACTGCCAGAAGATGTGTGATCCGGACATAGCTGTGTGACAGCCACCCCCCCCCCCCCACACACACACACACACACAACACACACACACCCTGGAGAAAGCTTCACGCCTCAGGGCAAGACAGTGACACATGCACACTCTCCAAGGAGGAGTCATCATGGGGTAAAAAACAGGGGAGGATGATGGGGGGAGGGAGCAGGAGAGGAAAAGGGAGTGTATTTCTCTCTCACACCTTCCCACTTCCACAATCAAGCGCTCAGCCACGCAGTCGGTCACACTTAGCGACAGAAGAGGAGAAACAACAGCCGCTCGTTGCTCAGAGGAATTCAAGCTCAAGGAGGGCAAAGACAGACTGCCTTATGTGTGGCTCCTCTGAAGGCTTTAAAGTAAGTGCATCTAAGATAATAAATATGAAATGATTAATATTCTGGATCCTTTCAGACTACAGAATTCTGATTTGCTGCCTTGTTTCTGCAGTAGAGTTTGTTTAAAGTGCTTTCTAGAGTCAAACTGACACATGCCGGCGTGCTAGCCACAGATGTGAGATTTTGAGTCACGTCTTGATTTTCAGAATATATTTTCTGCTGTGTCACTGGGTTTACTAGTTTCAGGGTGAGCTGTCAAACTCGAAACAGTCATTCCGAGTCAGCTGTGGCGACACGCTTCAGAGAAAAATGGGGTGAAATGCCGTGCATGAGTCTCATCTCGCTGTACTTTCAGTTGCACTTTTTCTCTCCTGGAAAATGAGTTGTCACAGTTTTGTTATTGCAGAGTGCGCTTCTGTTATTCGCTAAAATTTCGTCTTACGTTTTAACAGATGACGATTATCTCAGCTTAAGAAATTTAAACAAAGAAAAGTAAAACTTTACGCATCAATTCATTAATTTACACTTTACCTTACAATTCTCAATTATGTTTACGTTCTGAGTCGAGTATAACCTGTTATCAGGTGAGCACAAGTCACATGGCTGCTTACCAAATATTACCAAGCATGGAGTTTATCAGAAGCAAACGGAAGAGTGTGATTAAGAGGCAGCTCCGTGGATCACAACTTCTTTTTCACTCTTCTCTATTTCATGCTGTCATGCAGGCCTGAGCTACCTGACCACAATCTTTATGAGAAGAGGGCGGAGGGGAAGCAACAAACAGACAGAAAGAAAGAGAAAGAGAGCTCAAACCTGGCTGAGAGCCAAGTCAGTTTAAAGGAAGTTGGGTTGATTCACCAGGAGTACTTGTTTCCTTGTGAAAGTGGTCTTGCTTCTGGGCTGGCGTACCAAAAAAAAAAAAAAAAACCTTCCTTGTAGCCTCGAGCTTGTGATTTGGAGTCACAGGATGTATCGGACAGTGAGGCTAATAGGGCAGTAAGCACTTTGAAGTTTGTTTGTCCGGTAGTAGCAGCTGAAGTTAAATTCTTTATCCTAAATTTGCCTCTGCCTCCTCTACAATGAGTCTGACTTCACACTCGGGGAGCAGATTTTAGCTCCATTTAGAACTGGACTTCCTCTGACACAGCTGTTTGTGTGGTGGTACCGTTTTCTCATTTTTTTGGCACTAAAACATGAGCATGTCCATAAAAAAAAAAAGATCATTCAGTTGCGCTAGTGTGGCTCCTGATGTATTAGGCAACAGACCTTAGTTTTTGTTTCTAATAAATCTGCATATTTTAATGTCATGAACTGATAAAATATGTGACTACGTATTTTTATTTCTCTCTTTTCTGCAGGCCCCTTCCTCTGAATGCACCACAGCCATGTTAACCTCAGAAAGGCCTCCACAAAGCATCGCAGTCACCACCGCAGAGATGTCAGGGACACAGGATGTAGATATGAGATCATGGAGCGAGGTGGACTTTGAGGAGAAGTGCACCTACATTGTGAAGGATCAACCTCTGGAAGAAGAGTCCAAAAGGCACGGCAAGGTGCGAGCAGAGAGGTCCTTACCCAGAAATCTTGCTCTAAAACGGAGCCACGACTCAAAAGAGGTACACTCTCCGACTAGGTTTGAGATATTTACAGCTCTTACAAGTTAATTCTTGTCTTGCATAAACATAGGAAGAAATTATGCAATTAAGCCAAAAGTAAAAAAACATCCAGTACTGTAGTTGTTTGCGTTTTTAGAGACTGCCAACTCTGCGTCACTCCAACATCCTTCCATCCACTCATCCATCCACAGGCAGGAAGTACTTGACATGTTGTTGTCCAATTTGGGTCTTTTCCCCCTGCTCTGTGTGTTGAAGCAAAGACTGAGACAATGGCCAAGCTTCTTGGCAATTAGCCTGAGGGCACTATGATTACCAGCTACCTTAGATCTCTTTGTTCTTGCAGAAAATTACACCATAAAACAAAATCTGCTGTAAGTGGACCCTTGACATGCGTAACACCGTTAAAAGTCTTTTGAGTGAACGTAGTTCGTTGAGAGGATGAGGGTAAAAAAATTCCATAATGTCTGGTAAATGCAAGATAGAAGATTCACTCAGCTCGACAATTCACAGAAAGAAAACCAAAGATTAAGGATAAAAAGTGTTGTATAGGTGTGATCAGAGGAGGCAGGTTTGGTGTGTGCTGCTAAATACCAGCGTCACCATTCTGACCAACTTGTCTGAAGTCTGGTAGGCACTGAAGAACTGAATATGTTGCACAAAAGCACCAAATAAAACGTCATCAAACAAGGTTACTGACAGAAAGCAATAACTTTAACAAAGTAGAGTTGATGTTCAGCTGCTTACAGTGGTTGATCCAGCAGCACACACTATGACAGTAATACCGTGAGATAAAAAGAGAGACTAAATTACCATAACTTTTGTGATTTTGCTTTTTGAACGTGGAACTCAGTTCACCATTCAGGGTGTGACCATGACACCTTATCCTCTCTTTCCTCAGCCTTAAGGCTTGAAAAAGAGGAGTGAGTTTCACACCCGGAGGTAACAGAACAAGAGTAGTGGTGAAAATTTAATATGGCAGAGAAACTGATGATAACAGGTGACTGGCTTATGAAATATTCAGCATGCGAAGGACAGAATACACTCTGCACAAAAAATTATAATTATCGTAAGCTTGCAACAAACATTTTGACACAACATTGAATGTCAAAACCAAGAGGAGCAAAAGTTAGTTTTCCCCATAGAGATCAGTGGAGCTACGTGAAACGCGGGTGTATGGAGTATATCCACTAGAAAAGTTCAAGAATTTCAGTATACCCACTTAAAAGTGACCAGTGATACATATCATTGGGCACGTCAGTGATAGGTTAAACAGCAGTTATGGTAAATACTTCCATAACAATCTATTGGTATGCAGCTTATTACATTCGCTTATCCAGCGAAATATTGTCTGTACTTACTGCTTAAAACTTGAACATGTTTTGCTTTGACACTGTTTTATAAATTCTATAACATGTTTTCAATACAAAGCCAACTGCTGTACAAAATTTGTTGTTCATTTATTCACATATAAGCATCAGAGAAATTTGGAAATGTTCAATATGCTCAAAAATCAAAATAAATTGACGATTACATTGCACTAACCAGTGCGTTTTGGTTTCTAAGCACAGTATATGGACCGACCGCGGTCAAGTTAGTTTAACATTGGACATTGGCGCTCCATGGCTTCAAAGGTGTCCAATGTCCTACGTAAAACTATTTTTTAAAAAGGTAATCTAAACAAAGATTCCTTAAGAATTTATGGTCTGATAAAGCCGACAGTTTTCCCAAGAATATCATCCCTCTAATTATGTGATTCTAATCAGAGTGTCTGCTCAGGTCTCCAATTTGGGAAGTAATTTGTTGTTTGATGTTTCTGTGTCCCCTCTGTTGAACAGGTGCTTGGAGTGACGAGTAAAGAGCTGATTCCCAAAGGAACCTGCTTCGGCCCTTTTGTTGGTGAAAGCTACACCAATGAAACCCTTCCGAAAAATGCTGACCGAAGATACTTTTGGAGGGTAAGTGAGTAATTGTTTCAGAACTGTTCACATCCTGCAGCTCCGGCTGGAGACGCTGCAGTGGCTGTGTTGTGGTGCAGGCTAGCAGTTGTGGTCAAGGACTGACATCTTGTTAAAGTTCAGTCTTTCTACCAGTGCTTAGGTATCACCGATGATGTGCCATGTATGCAAATGTTTCTGAGGTATCTTTCTTTTTCTCACCCTCTCTTTCTCTCACACGCATGCACACACACACACACAGCTGTTTGGTTTCAGTGACGCAAAGTTTCTTCTCTCTCTGCTTGTTTCAGCAGAGGTATTGCTGCCAGTAAATACACCATACACATGTCAGCACTTCTTCAGACTCTCAAACTTCCACAATGACTCAGCGAGGAAGTGGCTTTAAGCCTGAGACCTGTGATGTTGTAAATCTGCAGCATAAGGGCATCTTCCATCTCACTCACACACACACATACACTCTCTTCTTTGTAATTCAACAGGTTTGCAGCCTTGAAATAATCTAAGCTCAACCGAAACTTGAATCCGCCATAAGAGATGGTTGGTTAGTGACTCAAGGAACAAAGTCATGCTTCATGCTGCAGACAACATAAAAATGGGAGCAGGGAGGAGGGTAAATGGGTAACTCCTCTACAGTTGTGATAACTGATAGTAGACGTGGGCGAGGAACCTGTAGTGTTTTCCAGTCATACAGAGAAAATCTTGTTCAGAGTTTCTTTCAAAACTACACATGACTTGTGCTGCCACAAACAGCCACAACCCCAGCTGAATGAATGTACATTATTTACCATAAACAGTCTATGGAACGATGACATCATGATTTCAGAATGAGGGTTTGTCAGCAATGATGATGTGCCATTTTTAACTGAATTTTCTTCCATGTCACAATGGTTCCCTCACACTATAGGTCTTCTCAGAGGGGCAGTTACACCACATCCTTGATGGTTTGAGTGAGGAGCAAAGCAACTGGATGCGTTACGTTAACCCAGCACGTTCTGTAGAGGAGCAGAATCTAATTGCATGCCAGAGTGGGTTGGACATCTTTTTCTACACTATTAAGCCACTTCAGCCTGGCCAGGAGCTCCTGGTGTGGTACTGTTCTGAATTCGCCCAGCGCTGCAAATATCCTCCACTGGGGCAACTAACTGTTGAGAAAAAAGGTAAGTGCTCATCTCCGTGCCCATGCTTTTAGATGTTTCTAGCTTGGACAGTCACTATGAAAGCTTCCTGTCAAAGCAGTGACCGACTGACACACTCTTTGTGTGGGTGTTTAAAACACCCAGTCACACCCATGGCCCCCTTTGTTGAAGCAGAGCACAAAGAATCATAGTAGAGACCTGAAAACAGAGAGGGGTTTGTCTACAGGTGCAGCACCAGAGTATAATGAGACTTGTTTCACGATTTGAGGATACATTTGTCCTTTTTTTAATATGCTCAGCTGTTTAGTTGACGTTCATTCATGGAGACAAATAACAAAACTAAAAACTACTAAATATTCCGGTACTAAGTGCAAAATATGCTCACACAGAGGTAGCTGTTGGAGGTACTAATGTTATTTTGGCATGACTCCCCTTATTTGTTTTGCTTTTAAAAGCGGAAAAGACGAAGGAAGTCTTCCAGTGACTACTCTAACGTCCTGACAAGGTGACCTGCTGAAAGATTGATATCTTGCTCAGTGATGGTTGTTTGTTTGCTAAGAGCTGGGCTCTTTGGAGATGTGGAGGCGAGGGGCCGTGTAAAAGAAGGGAGTGAACAAAAGATAAGACTTGCTCTATTGCATGTGGGTTGATGTTAGCTGTGTCCAAAAGTAGGTTAAATACACAGGGATTATTATACAGGCAGTATTTGGTCTTCCTCTGTCACATCTAGTCTAAAGTACCGCGAGCCAGTCCTCAAGACACCACAAGTATTCACTTGCTCACATCACATAAGATACTGCTTTGAATTCAGATGTTGTATTCTTGAACTGCGTGTAGAATTTACTGGGAAATTCATAGGTTTCTATGTTAATTGATCATTTGAGACAAGTTTATCTGCCACGCCATCAAGCATTCTTTATGACTGTTCATGTCTGGGTGAAATCAGTTGTTCATCAGTCACTTTAGGATGAGAATGTGTCTTTTGTATCCTGTTTCCTGTGTATCCAGCTCCACTTCTAAAGAAAATGCACTCAAGAATGACCAGCGCTTTACATGTACCAGTAGATAACGTATCATACTTACTGGTTAATGCTATCTCTGTCCTGATCACATTGTTTCACTTCTGGTGTCCAATTTCACAGAGTTTAAAGATCTTAGAAACCTGATACACACATTATGCTTAAAGCTAAAACAATCATCTTAGCAAAACCTTGTATTTTTAAACATATAAAGATAATGAATTAAAGAATGTGAGGATGATCACATATTGTTGTGGTTGTACGCGTCACTGAGTGGAATTGTAGTGTATATAAAATGGTTGTACCTCTCTCTAATGTGATCTCTTCCTTGTCTATGTTTCTGACAGAAGAGAGTCTGCCTTCTGAGAAGACAAAAGAGAAAAGAGGGCACAGTGTTTCTGAGATACTCCGAGATGAGCCCCCCAAATCTAAATGCTTAAAACTTCTAGACAATCCCATAAACCAGACCATCTCAGCAGCTTTCCCCTCATGTCCCAGTGTCTTCTACCCATTCCAGCCCAACTCAGATTCTATCCATGGCCACAGATATGCTTCTTTGGCATCTCTGCAATCCTGCAGCTCAGCAGTTGCCAAAAGTCCAGCACTAAATGGTTCTTCTCCCACCAGTCTGCACCTCACCTGTCAGCACAATCAAGACCCTGTCAAAACCAAACCTTATCAAGAAGCCTCTATGCCCAATCATGTCCATGCTACTCTTAGGCATCCTTATCTGCTGCCCCAGTACCCACTTGGCCTACCACATTCACATCCTTTCTATGGCAATCAACTTAAGCCACACTTGTCCATGTCATCCAATTTTCTGCCTTTTGACAACTATGCACACTTCTTACATCCTTCGGCAGGCGGATACAAAGACTTGTCACTTGCACCATTTATTTCCAAACAAGACCTCTTTCTTTCACCAATTAGTGAGCACAAAGACAACTGTGACCTCATTCCACAAAAGACAAACTACCTCAAAAATTCCTCAAATGACTTCAGAGACTTCAAACACTCTTCTCGCAGTAATGTTCACACAGACCTCACTACTACCAAGGCCAGCTCTCCACTCATTGACCATAAAGTCCACAGAGCATCCTGTTCTGCACCTGGGTCATGTTCACCACCTTTGAGCATGACCGCCTCTTCGAACTATCCTTCTTCCATATCTACCTCTACCACTCAGGGCAATACTGAAGATGCACTGGACCTCAGACGGACAAAGAGAGAAGGACAGTTTATTGGCTACCAGACTTTGTCTTACCCTCTCACCAGGCAGAATGGAAAGATTCGATATGAGTGCAACATTTGTGGAAAGGTCTTTGGGCAGCT
The DNA here is from genome assembly GCA_031762315.1 of Hypsolebias antenori. NCBI lineage: Eukaryota > Metazoa > Chordata > Actinopteri > Cyprinodontiformes > Rivulidae > Hypsolebias > Hypsolebias antenori. The sequence goes on along the minus strand of JARVGS010000222.1, from coordinate 23,181,219 downwards.
GTCCAATCTCAAGGTTAGTACATCATCACCATATCAAAACTTCTCACTGTAATTAAACTGTGAGAATACTGTGAGAATTGGTATACTGAGTAAAAAAAGAAAGTGACTACTGGTTTGTAATATTCTGTCAGGTCCATCTGCGAGTGCACAGTGGTGAGCGTCCCTTCAGGTGTCAAACCTGCAACAAGGACTTCACTCAGCTGGCACACCTGCAAAAACACTACTTGGTCCACACAGGAGAGAAGCCCCATGAGTGCAAGGTTAGGCTACACCTTTTATAGAACAGTACACAGTTTGGAATTGTATGGTAAAGGTATAGTTCAGATTTTCTGAAGAATATTGCATGAAGCATTTCCAAAGAATTGGTTTAGACAGCAGCAGACAGCATCCTAAGTGCTTTTCAGTTTGAAGAAATAGTTAAAAGAAAATCTCAATCTTCTGAGTCAAGTCCAACCATTACTCAGCAGACATCCCTATTTAAAATAAACTTTCCAATACGTCAAACAATTCACACCTTCCCAAATTTTGACATTCAAACAGATACTTTGCTAAAGATTTTGACACTTGATTACTTTTGCATCAGATAGTTGAAGACTTGCTTAAAACAATCTATTTTCCAACTAGTGTTTTACATTAAAATTAACATTAAAGTCTATATAACCATTTCATACTAAATCGACACATTAAAAAGGTACAATAGAGCGTTCCTTTGAAATCCTGTAATATTTATGAGATTTTAGTGGTTTTGAATGAAGGAAATACACTCATAATTGAGCCTTCTCTGTGTAGCATTTAGCTTGACTTCCTTGTGAAAACTTTTTATTTCTGCAGACTGAAATCACTTTGACTGCTGCCTACTAAAAAAGTAAGATATCCACAACTCAAAAGTATTGCATGTGATTTCCCTTCAGAATATGAGCTATACCTATAAATATGTAATTAATTTTGCAGCAATTAACTTAGCATAAAAACATAGAATTACAGATGCATTTCATTTTGACACAGTGGTATTTATTATATGTATTACCCTCTGCCTTATTCTAAAACAGGTGTGCCATAAGAGATTTAGCAGCACTAGCAATTTGAAAACCCACCAGCGGCTACACTCGGGTGAGAGGCCCTACCAATGCAAGCTCTGCCCAGCTCGGTTTACTCAACTTATCCACCTGAAGCTCCACAAACGTCTACACACAGGCGAGCGCTCCCATCGCTGTCCTCGCTGCCCCTGTGCCTATCTCCACTATTGCAGCTTACAAGTGCACCTCCAAGGCTTCTGCCCCCTTTCCCCCTCAGCATCCCGCAGGCTCTCACCAGAGGAGCTACATCAGATCAACTCTGAGATAGAGAGGTTTGATCTGAGTGAAGCCGCAGAGCAGCTTGAAGTCATGGCTGCAGAGGTTAAGATGGACAAGGGCAATATCATCGACCTGATACAAAAGATAGAGACTCGTGTCTCAAGCCTGCAAGACGGTGCCAGGGGGAAAACTGAGCTGAGCATCAGATCAGCGAAGGAGTGTGCTGACGCTCAGCTGCATCATGGCAGTCCTGTGTGCCTGCGACCAACAAGCATCAAGCTGGAGTCAGGATGTGTATCAGAGACTTAAGGCTGACTTGCCAATCCAACCAAATGATCCTTAGAGGCCAACTCAGCATTTGTCTGTCACAGTCCTATTTGAAGTAAAGCCTTATCTCAATCATAGATTGCCTAAATATATTCTACAGGGACCTTAAAGAGTCAAGACTTTGGCAGCATGGCCTGAGCAAAGTGGCTCGATTGATTTAACGTCTACATCGTTGTTAATTTATTCAGTTGCTAATTTTAATCTAAATTTTAATAAGAATACATATTATTTTCTGCTGTTTTTTTATCTCTAGATCATCTTATTGTAACATATGCATTAAAAAAACAACCTGTGTTTGAAGTTTCACTGTGTGAAACGTATTGTGTCCAGTCTTATGTTGCCTGATTAAAAATTTACCGCTCAAGCGTGACTTGTTTATGGTGTCATTGAGCAAAGCGCTAAAGTGACGACACAGAGGAAACCTCAATTGTTAGTGCATGGCATGTGTGCTTACCTCTATGTGAGTGCACTCTGCTAATGTGGGGAGTAAGTGATGCAGATAAACATCCTGTTATGAGTTATAAGGCTCAGGATGTGCACCACCAGTCATCAGCTCTTCACACTGGAAGAAAAACAGCATGGATTGTCTTCGTTGTCAGTAAAGTCATTCAGCAGATGCTGCACATATATTCTCTGTTTTATCCGAGTAGACAGGTTGCCTGCATCAGATGATATTAGGTAGCAACACAACAAAATTGTGCAACAATTTCTCAGTGCAGAAACTCGGGGATTTATAAATACTGTATGTGGAAAAATATGAATTTGAATATGAATAGTTAATGTATGAGCCCTTATCTAACAAGGTTGAGTCAGGTCTTCTGGACAGATTCTTCTTTGTTGAAACGTTTTGTTTATTTTATCCAAAAGGCTTCTTCAGACTGAGGAGGTACAACAAACTCAGTCTTATAAGAAACATCTTTTCATAGTGGCTCAACCAGTTTGCTGGTGACAGCCAAAACTAGTTGTTCACATGTAAAAGGAAGACCATCAACTGATGGCCACTTGCTATTCACAGACGGCTGAGTGACAAGTGATACTTGCAAGTAAGGTCATGATGTGGTGAATGGTGAGTTAAAATGTGTGACAAAGACGCCGCCATCTGTTGTGAAGCAGAAATCCAATGAAAAAAAATTTTGCTTTTTAAACTAGATTTGATCTCCATCTGCCTTTTTAATACTGTACAGATATCTTGTTTTCTGCTTGTGCTTTATTATTTTTTTTAATTTATAAAATTTGCTCATTAAAAAAAATACAATACAAAACAATCCCATAAACAATAACATACAAAATATAAAAAATAAAAGGTAGCAGAAAGAAGAAAAAAATCTTATTATATCTGCCCCTTTTTTCAAACAATCAGTTCAAACAATAATAATATTCCAGTAACAGAACAAAATGAAAAACTAATTTTTCTAACTAATACAATACACATTAAGCTACTTCATAGATATTTTTTTAACAATTCAGATTTGATCATTTTCTTAAATGTACACATTGACTTGGCATTTTTAACATCATTCTCCAAGCCATTCCATAATCTAATTCCCTGGATTGAGGTGGACTGTCCCTTCAAACTAGTTCTGAATTTTGGTTTTACAAATATCTCTGTCCCCTTCAAATTATAACAACTTTGTCTTTTAACAAAATGCATTTGGATATTTAAGGGTAATGCATTATTCTGAGCCCTATACATAACTGATAAAATATTATAATCTACCAAATCATGG
>JARVGS010000222.1:23106491-23125938 GCA_031762315.1 Hypsolebias antenori | reverse complement strand
TTTTATTATTTTTTATATATATATATATATATATATATATATATATATATATATACTTACACTACTATGTGTACTTTGCGGTTTTTCACTTATCGCGGAGCTCCCCCTGCAATAAACGAGGGACTGCTGTACTCACATGATTAGGACGGTACGAGATAAAAAGTTAAAAACAAAAATAAAATACTTGGGACAGGTGCTGCCATTTCGTAGTTTTCTTTCAATAAGCCTACACTGTAACACAGGTCAAAATAACTACACTTCCCAGAAGCCAAGAGTGCTTCCAGCTGCTGCGTTCTGATGAAATGACAAAATTTTGCTGTATTGTATATAGCCTACGTATGTTGTTAAAATTATGTAGGTTTAATCATTTGGAACATTGCAAGAGTGTGGAAAGTGTTTCTAAAGCCTTAAAATATTTTTAAATACTAAAATAAATACAGCAATCCTACTTCATGGTTTTTCACCAATCGCAGGGGTGTGTGGAACGTAACCCTAGCGATAATCAAGGGACTTACTTTAGTCCTCTTTGCTTTTTATAAAGAATTCTGAAATGACTTTTTTTTTTAACTGGATTTATTGTCTTCTTCTGTACTTTAGTCACTAAAGAAACTTCACCCTACCAACTACGTTCCTCCGAGAGTTGCCCCCCTCTCTTACATGCACACATGTTGATTGACAGATCGAGGGCACAGTGGGGCGCAGCTTTTCCCTGAGCACACGTGAAGTGGGGGAAACTGGGATAAAACCACTAACTTTCTGTCTCTTCCTTTTTTAGCCACAGCCATTTCCAAACAAATGGTCTGAAATCAGATCCTGATTAAACTATTACGTTTGACAGCTAAACATTTTCACGAAAATGAAATAAGTACAGTCGGAGCGCATTACACTGGTGCGACGCCTAGACGTGGATCATGGATTAGATCTGCACCTCAAGATGTTAAACGTGATCAAACAAATGTGCTGCGTGGTGGATCAAACGTCTGGCTGTCTCAAAAGGAAAACAAAGCTGGAAGTGTCTGGCATTCGCCACGTTATATTCTGCAGTTCTCACAATAACTCATTAAATAAACCGTGCCCTGCTTTGCTCCACTGCACAAAGGAGTCTGAGTTCACCCCGGTGGCCATCCAACCTGATGAATAGACGTCTTTGAGAGTTAAGTACTAATAAAATCGGGATGAGGATAGCATGGCGCTGAAATGAATACATCCAAAAGTTTCCAATGTACAAAAGCAGTGCGACGCTACCGATTTTAAGACTGTTTTTTTTTGTTTGTTTTGAGTAGCTCATCTTTAAACGACCTTTGCTGCGAGTTAAGAGGTGATTGCGCACAGCAAAGATTAGACGCTGCGATATCTGACCACAGAGTCACGCGCAGGATGCAACACTCTATAATCCACTGACTTTTCAGTAAACACCTGAAAGAACCGGGATTAAATTACAAACTCTTGCCCTAAACAACGAACAGATTCACACAGCAGACTGTTTCAGCATCTGCGAGTCGTTACGCGCTCTATGATTTGATGCATGACAATCTATTATCATTCTGGTAAAACACTACCACCTGCCTCGTGTGTAAACCGTCTTTGAAAAGCAGCTCCTGTGCTCTGTCATTAGTCGGGTAGTTAAACTGCAAGTTGGAGTGAATTATAACCAACAGCTTTCAGTCCAAGCAAACCTTCCTGTATTTAATAAACAAATCAACAATCATGTAAGGTGTATCCTGAAAATGCAGTGGATTTGAATTGTTCTCATGTGTACCAAAAATTTTGTATTTTTTTTTTTTTAAGTGTTGGCAGAGTGCTGGTCATATTAGCGGTGACTTCTGAAGAGTGATAATAATAGTGAGGTCTGGGTCAGCCTGAGTCTGTCACCACCCTTATCATTACACGAAGCACAGCTGAATGGTAGCACTGCAGCATCTTTTGTTTGGTCTGCTGCTAAAACACTTTTAATTCATGGTCATTCAAAACTAAAATCCATGTTTTCCATTTCACAATTTTTAGTGGAACACGTGAAGCCAAACAGATAGTTCAGATCATCTGAAGTGGGGTTCTATGGAAAGGTTATGAACAATTAATATCTTACTTGTTGTACATAGCTGTTTGAACTACTTTAGTTTGGAGAAATACAATATATACAGTGTATATGACCAGACTCATGAGCTAATAGCTAGTCTAGAGCAGTGATTCCCAACCCTGGTCCTCGAGGAACACGATCCTGCATGTTTACGTGTTTCCCTGCTCCAACACACCTGATTCAGTGATTTGATTACTTCCTCAAGTTCTGCAGGAGCCCGTAAATCATCAGGTGTGTCAAAGCAGGAAAACACATACCGTATTTTTTGCTGTACACGTTGCACCACCTTATAAGTCGCATCAGTCTAAATATGTCTAATAAAGTGAAGGAAAAAACATAAACACGTCGCTTTTCCATATAAGTTACATCTGTTATGTGTCACCGCAGACATGTCACATTTGTTATGTGACCCTGCTGACAACTCGGAAATGTGGGCCTGTGTTGTGCCAAAAATCGATTGGATGCAAAATGGTGGCCACGGAAGCGTGCATGGGAGGAATTTAACAAGATTAACACTTAAATACAATTATTTGTTAGCTCAAATTTATAGCAAAAGTGTGTCTCAGTCAAACTTTTCCTTAATAAATGCATTTTGACAGTCAAATCAGCTGCATTTCAAAAGCCGATTTGCGGAAGCGGGAGCACTCAAAGGGGCAACTCGCTGTGCATTTATTATTATTGCATTTATTATTATTACATTTATTAATTACTATTGGGCCGAGATGGTGTAGAGGCAGGGCAGCCGACTCGGGACCTGAATGTCCTGGGTTCGATTCTCCATTATTGCACATCTTGTGGTGCCTCTAAGCAAGACACCTAATCCCAAACTGCTCCCCAGGCACATGCATAGCTGCCCACTGCTCCACCTGGGTTAATCCCAGGTGCAATGGGTTTGCTCAACATTATAGCAAAGGTGTGTCTCAGTTGAACCTTCACTTAATAAATGCACTTCAATGGTCAATTTAGTTGCATTTTGCTGGGGCAGCACGGCAAAATGAAGCTGATTTGACAGTTGCTCAAGGCATGATCCTGGAGATGGATGAAGGTGGCAGTTTATGGCAAGCCAACTGTGTCATTAAAAGCCACTTTTACCTATTACATGACACAATGGCATGCCATACTATTTGAGTGCCACCTAGCAGCTGAAAATGGTAGTGTTCAATATTTTCTATGTCAGAATGAATGAAAATGGTCATATCTCAGTAAAAATTTGGTTTATGAATATGGGGGGAAACATAATTCGCTTTGGTGTATAAGTAGCAGGGCATGTAAATTTTGCAAAAAAAAAAAAAAATTGTGACTCATAGGCTGGAAAATATGGTAAACCATGCAGGATGGCGTTCCTCAAGGACCAGAGCTCGGAACCATATAGAGTCATGGATTGATGCTGTCCTGAACAACAAATCTCAAGCCTTTTACAGCAGGTCATGCAAGCACTGTGCTGTAAACTTTTATTTTGACATCAGTTTTGCATCACAAGGTTATTTACATAGAATTTCATGGATATTAGCCCATGCAAACAGCTAGCTTTAGTGCTTCGGATGCAGCCAGGGGGCATTCTGACAGAAAAATAATAACACATCTACCAGAATACGTGTGTAAAGTAAAACTGATGGTGATTTATAAGTTTATAATTAGCTGGAATCACTAATATAGTTTGAACAACTGAGTTGTCTTATGGCAATAATAATCCACGTTGGTCTTGGCACTGCTAAGATTAGCTGATGATTTATCAGCGTGAACACCATGAAACTCTATTTCTTCAAACTGACAGAAAAAAACACAAAGCAGAAACAAAAAACCAGGATGTGACAGAAGTCGGGACAAATATTGATACTGAGGGTACAGGAAGGATAACGACAGGAATTCAAATAAGTTAATTAATAAACCAGCGCACGGTGAGTTACAGGGAGGGTTAGACATAGAAAGTTGGAAGAATATTTAACTTTACAACATAATGAATAGTAAGGTAAACCAAAAGTTATAGTAAAATCTACAGGAACCAAAACCTCAGAGCACGGCATGATATCTCACTGATTCAATTTTGATGTTATTAGATTAATTTAAACTTCATATGGAGCACAGAAACCTCTCTGATCCCTTTACCTGCAGAGCGGTTTTAAATATACTCCGCTTTCAGCTATAATTAGAACCAGCTCTAAAGTTAGACTTCACTGGAGTAAACAGGTGGAACCACTGTCTCACACCACAGCTGTTTGTGATCACGAGAAAGGGAGGACAGTTAAGACAGGAAAAGAAAGGAGCAAAACCGCTCTAATCCCGTCTCCATTTAGACTTTTTGGGCTATAACACATTTCCTACACATACGCACACGCGCAACGGACATCCACCGATTAGCATGCCTTTTCTGGTCAACAGCTGAAGGTAAAAAGAGTCAAAGATGAGGCCAAAGCACTTCCATTTCCTTTGAAGAGGATTTCTGGCTTGTAAACTGTCCATATTTGTCTGAAACACCCAATGTGTGTGTGCCGTCTTGAGGCACAGCAGATGTAGAAGCATGTCCTCAGGGTTCAGAGTGAGGAGAGACAGAGGACAAGAGCCCAGCTGAGAGAGGAGCGCCAGACACAAAAGGCAGCGCTCTTGAAAATAAACACCTGCTGCTGAGGCTGCAGCTCCACGTGGATGCCAGACAGCCTGCACATGTAGCTGTACAGCAGTGGAACTAAGCCTACACACTGTTTCTTAAATCTGCACATCTGTATTATACTGTGCACGCATAATATACATGTAGAATCACATGAAACTGCACAGAAGCAGATGAAACAGTATTTAATCAGAGTTTAATACTGTTCAGTGATACAAAAATAAAATTTCAGTCATTTACAGCTTTGTCACTACTGGTACACTGACAGTGACAGTGAGTGCAAGAATGCAGCAAAAAATAAAAAGAAAGTGTAAAAAAAATAAATAAAGTATCTCTCTGAATAAAGAAGTCGGCACACTTTGTACCCACTCCCAGTTGGATTTTAATTCAGTTTCCATTCAGCCACCTGCAAATTGTTTGGTTCATTAACCTCTGCACAGCTGGATGGTACGCTCATTACTGGGCCTCGTGACCACATGACTTCTTGTAGACTTTTGTGAGATTATTATGAGGCAATTTAAAAAAGAGCACTGTCTTTCCCCCTCTGCAGTGGACAGGACTTGTAAAGATTTCAGGGATAAAAGATCAGTATTATTAGTTAATGCTTTCCAACAAAGTTCAATCAGGTCATTTGAGACGTTTTATCCAAAGGACTTCGTCAGTCTGAGGAGCCACAACAAACTCAGTCCCACAAGCAGCAAACCCACATAGTGGGACAACCAGTTTGCTGGTGATAAAATGGTTTCTTATCACCAGCAAACTGTTTGTGACTGAGTTTGTTGTGGCTCCTCAGACTGATGAAGTCCTTTGGATGAAGAACAAAACATTAAAAAAAAAAATTAATAATAATAATACAGTAATAAAAAAATAAAAACGAAACCATCCAGTTGACCTGACTGAACTTTGTTGGATTATTTTTTTTACCTGGATTATTGAGCATGGACATTGATAATGCGTTGTTCATTTGAAAACAATTTGCATTAATTCCAAAAATAATAACTACTAATGTTTGAGCTAATACATGACCTTAAAAGACAATAAAATGTAGAAAATTAACTTTTAACAGAAGGCCAGTTGTGCCTTGCAGAGGTATAAAATGTGTTGTACTGTCATATGTTTGGGTTGTCTGTGCTTTAAAGGTTACAGAAGACAGAAGGCAGACCTACACAAGAATACACAACCCACGGGTCAACACTTGACACTAACTCAGAGACACGTTACACAGACCACCTCATCAGGAAGTAAGAGTGGGAGGAAATTAACCACAGCCTTCCCATGGTATGAAACAAGTACGGTAAGTTAGCTTATAATGATATATTTAGGCCTGTCACAATAACAAATTTTGCTGAGCGATAAATTGTCTCAGAAAATATTGCGATAAACAATAATATTGTTTGAAATTTGACAATAATTAGTAATTGTCAAATTTAAGAAGAACTGTTGGTTAAGTTTGTGTGTAGTACCTTTTTTGACCACTGGATGACAGTATAAGACTGTTTGAACCGAAGGATGGATAGCGAGGGAGCGAGCAGTGTGTCTCTGGGAGGGAGGCCCTTGATGTGACATGGGCTGTCTCTCATTTCAGTTTTTTGGTTCTCAAAATGGCAGACACTTGGTGCGGTTTGAGCTCTTTAGCATAGCATTTTTCACAGAAACATTTAATTAAAATAAAACAAACAAAAAAAAAACAGTAAACAAGTTCTCAGCTTTTTTTGCAGAGAAAAACAACTTTTTACACATAGGCACAGGTTTCAACTGTGAATTTTGGAGCTTCGACAAGACAGTATTTTTTCTCGAGGTCGGCCAGTTAGCTTAGCTCGTAGCTTAGCTTCTCAGCTTAGTTGCTTTTAACAATCCAAAAACGTGATTATAAATGGTTAAAACAGATTTTAAAGAGAAGAGAGAGAGAGAGAGGGGTCACTGAAGAGCACCTGAGTTGAGCCTTTTGTCATCCAGTGTCCAGTAGAAAGAGACACGAAAAACAATAAAGTCAATAAATGAAAATGAGGTCAATAAATTCAATTTATCGTGCAATTAACTGACTTATTGTTTATCATGACAGGCCTAGCTGTATTGTCAATCTGTCACCAAGTTAGTTAAATTTTATGTAGCTGATATGTTCAACACAGGATTAAAATTAAATATATAGATGCCTGGATGGAATGCATTTCACCTGCCACTACCAAACCCAATTTTCTCAATATGTGTAAAATATATGGCCGTTTTTGCTTTTGTTTGAAAAGTATTCAATTAAATGTACAGCAGTTCCTCGTTTATCATGGGGTTTAGGGGACCACGCCCCCCCGTGATGAGTGAAAAATCGTGAAGTAGGGTTACAGTAGTCCAAGTTCAAGTTTCACTCCCAATCTCCCTCCTTCTGTGCAAGCAAGCAATTTAAATTGAAATACAATTGTAAAGAGAAGCATAGCAGGACAACAAAGGGTTAACCCTTCACGCAGCAGCAGAACGGAGCAGAAATGTACTTCTTGATCAGTTACACTGTAATAACTGAACATAGAAGTTCTAAAATAATTAAAAATAATTTTTAACACTTATACTGTGATTATGACGATTTTACGATGCAACACTTTGAGTTTTAAGTTGGAAGGCAAAAGTCGATCGGTGCAGCTGAACAGCAAAGGGTTAACCCTTCACAAAGCTGCTGCAGCACGGAGCAGAAATGTGGGCGTGGCAGAGAGCAGAGGGAGCTTCTCCCTGCACCTGTGGGCTGCACACAGGTGCAGCAGGCGCTGAATCATTTTAAATAACGTATTTTAAATAAACAATCCATCAGTCAACTGTGAGTCATGTCGAGTCTTACTTTGAAAAACCGCAAAAGAGCGGGTCCGTGAGAGTCGAACCGCGAAGTAGCGAGGGACCACTGTAATGTGTTAAATTAGTTGTACGCCATGTTGTTCAGTTTCCAGTTCTTACGATAAGTGTCCTCTTGCTAAAAACATACGCAGCCTGCAGATTTTTACTTTAAATCCCTCTGGTCTAAACTCTCAGTGTGTCTTTTTGACACTTGAACAAATTAACTCGAGTTATTTAAGAAAATTTTAACTTCATTTTACTTTATGATGCTGGGTAATAAAACATTCTTTACAGCCTCATTAACACGATAATACCACTTTGTGAAAGTAGTATTTGTTTTCAGAGCATCGTTAAATGCAGGCTTAAAGATGTGCCAGCAGTTTTAAGACCTTTGGTTCAGAAGAAAATGGCATTTAGAGAGTGGAGGACCACCCACCGCTTCATCAGCTCTGACCTTTATGGGGCAACCATCACATTAACCCTGACAGAGGAGAAACGTTGTGATCAAAACGTAGAATGTTCAGTTTTAAGACAAAAAAGAGGGTCTTTGGAGCTAAAAAGAGAGTACTGTACTCATATTTTAGATATGAAACTTGTCTACTGTTTTTATGGGGTTGAGTATCATTCATTGTTATTACCGTATTTTTTGGACTATAAGGCGCACTGGATTATAAGGCATATAAAGCAAAACAAGTTCATTTTGACAGATTTTTGAGCACCGTGTACCACATAAAATCGGTTTGAGGTCAGTAAGCACAACCAGAATCAATACATAAGGCTCACCGTCGATTTTTGAGAAAATTAAAGGATTTTAAATGCTCCTTATAATCCAAAAAATACGGTAATCTTTATTTAACCAGGCAAATCTTATTGAGATCCCAGATTTATTTTGCAAGGGAGGGCCGGGCCTGAAGGCAGCCTAATATTTGGGGCTGTGGGAAGAAACCGGAGTACCCGTAGAAAATACACGCAAACACAAGGAGAACATGCAAACTCCACACAGAAAGACCAACCTGGGGATTGAATGTAGGACCTTCTCGCTGTGAGGCAACAGTGCTAACCACTAATCTGTTGTGCTGTCATTGTTGTAATTGGATTCAAACAACAAATGGCTAGACTGATTTGCCTAAAAGGGAAAACTTTGGATGACATTTTGGCTTAATTCATTAGATATTTCTCAAACATTGTCCAAAATGAAATGTTTTCACTGCTGAAAATAGTCTGTGTAGCTCAAGCATAACTGCTTAGAGAGGAGAGGGTATCACAAGATGCTTACTGGGCAACTTATCTCATGTATGAACATGTCAAATGTTTGACTTGTCTTATCAGAATAAATATTACATGTTTTATATTTAAAAGCTGGTTCATTTAAAGCCCAATTCAACAATGTGAGACATTTGTGTTTCCATATCCAGCTCCATCAGGTGAGGTCTAGAAATGTTTGGGGCTGCCATGTGTGTGTGGATAATAAGCAGACAACTAAAAATGAACTTTACTGCTTACTTATTTGCCACTGCCATGATGATTGTGTAGCATTCACGCTATTGTGTGCCAGATTTTTTTATATTTTTGTTTGTTTTTGTCATCTATTTCAGCATATTTTGTGATATTTTAGTGAATCTAAAAATCAAAATGTTCATTCAGGAGATATCTGCTGACTTTTGGTCTAAGTAACCTTTAGAATTTTCAAAATATTTAACTTAATTAGCAACAATTTTCCCCCTTAGAAATACATGGAGAGCTTTTTAGATCCTACAAAAATATTGTTCTTTTAGTTTTTAGCTATCTTTATGATTATTTAGATACATATAACTAATATTTTACTACTTTTAACTTCTGCCAACCTTTTGATACTTGTGTTTTGCTGCTTTTAAATTTGAATTAACCTCCTGTTACATTTAGCTTCTAGCTAATCTTTTGATACTTTAAGCTAGCCACCCCTAATTTTAGCTAATGTTTGTTGCTTTTAGCAAGCATTTTGTTACATTTAGCTTTTAGCTAGCCTTTGCTACTTTTAATGTTAAGAACTCTTTTGCTGCTTTTATGTAGATTATGTTACAGTTAACATCTAACCAGTCTTTTGCTAGTTAGTGTTTTGCTACATTTAACTAGCATTTAGCTACTTGTGTTTTTTTATTTAGAGGTTTGATTTTTTTTGTTGCTTTTAGCTAGTGTTTTGCTCCCTTTAGCTAATCTTTTGCTTTTTAACCTTTTTATCGTGTGTTCCGCTTCTTTTAGCGTTATCAAATCAGTTCCAGCTTCTTCAGCTATTTTCAGCAAAGGCATTCAGCAGTCACTGCATTTTAAAAAAACACAAAGGTTTTTTTTTTTTTTTTTTTTAATGAGCTAAGCAAATCTTTAATTTTACAAAGTGTCATTCCAATAGTTGTGTTAAGGCTATAATCAGTCCTTTGGCGTCCTGGATAGACTGTGGCAATGCCAAATACAACTTGGAGCGCTTGACTTTGCTTCAGCTTACAAGCGCATTCATACATAAATCAATTACAAACAAACACTGAGAGGCACCACTCTTTTCAGTGAAGGACTCTGTGGATAATCCCCATCAGCTAAAGTTAAACAGAATAAAACTGAAGCTACTTTCAGCTGATAGGCAAGACAGTCTATTTTTACTTGTTTGATGCGCTTTTTAATACCAGCTTCTCCGTTAAGCAACAATTCGATCAACACAAAGTCCATTTTGCGGTGTTCACTCTCTTCTATTGCAACCCCAGAGATGGAAAACGTTGGGATTATTCATGTTTAATCAGCTAAATCTGTTAATCAAGACCTAATGCTCAGTCACACTCACCATTCAGCTGGAACGGACTAACAGCAACAGGAAAAACTAAACACAGCTGCGTAAAATTTGTACATCCAAAAAGAGCTATGAAGCAGATTTTCATGGCTTAACAGCAGAAACATAAAACGCCGCATTACTGAATTAAATTGCCACCAAACTCACAAATTACAAACCAGTGATATGTCACTTTGAGTGTTCAGTTATTTGCATCAAACTTTAATCAGATGCAACCGCACGGGACATTTTTACCAACATTAATGACTATGTGCAATAGTATGGCAGGGTATTTCAAGTGTAGCAGAACCCATTCTGGCACTGGTGTCATGTTGCAGACATGAAACAGATGGTTTTGTTGGCGGGGGAAAAGGCCGAAAAAAGGATGCCGAAAAAAGCCACGGAAAACGCTTTTCCTCTCGCTTTTTCTACCACCATCCTATCCTCCATCATCCCTTCCTTCCATGTTGAAGGAAAAAGGAAGATGGAGACCACATTGGTGCTGGCTCAAGATCAGAGTGATGGATGTTCTCTGGGAGATTTTTTTGTTTTTGTTTTAAATAACTACTCAGAAGGGTTTGTTCGACTGTACTGCACCAGGCTGGGCTCTGAGCCTGGAGGCTATTTAAGACAGACTGCAGGAAAGATCCCAATGGGAAAAACTAAATGTTAGGAATTTGTTGACTAATGTTGCCGTCGAGGGACACATCTGACATTAACACTAGGGTTGAACAGTTAATTGCATTTGCAATATTATTCCAATATATAAATGAGTTCCCATGGCTCAACGAGGCTAGCCTGTATAAATAAAGGTTGAATGAATATGATAAATCGAGATTTTCTAATCAAAACGGCTTCAATTTCACAGGTCACATGATCTGGTTACGTGACTTGCGAGTGGAGTGGAGCAAAGCAGCGCAGGGAGCAGGAGAAGTCAACATTGCACTTTAACCGGTTGCACAATGGCGTCAGGCTCGACAGAAGCCAATGCATCTGAAAGTTTGGTACCAAAGAGGGGCATCACGTCCATTGTTTGGAATTAATTTGGGCTATTAAAAAAAGAAGACGCTGCACAACATGTATTGTGCAGAACCTGCCTTGCTGCTGTTGCTACCCCTCGAAATTTTTATCAACACAAAGTCATTTGCGATAGTTGTATGGCTAGAATGCCAACAACCAGTGCTTCAGCTTCAAGGAAGCAAATTCGAGGAAGCAAATTAGCAGCCGACAGGGATCATTTACCGAAGTGTTCGAAGGCATTACTCCATATGAACATAATTCGAAACGGCACGCAGAAAAAACTTGAGCAATAACGGAGTTCATAGCGAAAGACATGATGCCCATTAATATAGTGACCAAGCCTGGGTTTACAGCTTTGGTAAACACAATGGAAAAGCTGTAAAATGCCCTCACACACATATTTTAGCCAAGTTGCTTTAATGGAGTACTGGAGCTACACAAAAAATGCAGAAACAGAGTTGCAGCGGAGCTCAAAACAGTGGAGCTTTTTTCCCCTTTGCAACTGAAACTGGTGTGTTCGTTGAAAAATACATGAGAAAAAAAACATTGAAAAATAATTGCATATTAAATCGCAATATTGAGGTAAAAAATATCGCAATTAGAACATTTTCCAAAATTGCTCAGCCCTGATTAACACTATGAATTAAATACAAACTAAGGAGTATTTGTGATACCACGTAGCTAAAAAGTTCAAAGCCTACACAGTTTTAAGACTGGGAATAAATCAGACTTTTTTTTTTTTTTTTGTAGAAAAGCCACACACATCTCATCACACAGTAAAAACACTGATAACCAAATGCCACACAGCATTCTGTGAAGTCAACTTCCTTCAGCTCAACCCCGTGACCTTAATCTGAAACGCAGGACTGACCCATCTGATCGCAGATAACCTTTGACCCTGAAAGCAACAATTAGAGATCAATACTGCCTGAAGTCGAGCCACGCTGCACTGAACACATGCTGATAAGTGGTCTGACCCTGGCTGTTGGAGTTCACGAATCGTCACGTGTTTACTTCAGCTCTGCATCCTGTGTTGTCCAAATCTCACAGCTATAGATCCTTATCCTGCTGAACTTCTCAAGTTGAGACCATCACAGAACATTAGATGCACAGGCAGGTTCTACTCATTTTAAATGATTTTTTTAATAGCTTGGAAGACATCAAACTTGCCTAAATAAGCACAATAATGTTACAATGAAGCAGATGTTCTTCTGTCAGCCGTCTGCAGACGCTTCAACGCTTCATTCAAACAAACCCGTAGCTATAAAGTTTACAAGCATCACTAAAACGGGCCAGCTAATTTCTAAAACCTGAAATGCAACAGCGATAAAACTACTGAAGCAACGCAACCCAAAACACGTTTGTTGATTATTAAAAGCTGCTAAATGTGGTGTGACTTCAAAACACGTGTTTAGACTGAAAAACCTATCCTTATTTAAATGGGCTTTGATTTTTCTCTCCGTAATCCTGCTTCAAAACATTTCTCAACAGACTGTTAACGAGTATTTGTTTGTAAGTCTCCACAATAAAAAGTCAACCTTTCTGAGTCTTTGTTTTTTGCAAATTCATTTTTGCGAACTATTAATTGAGGCTTGTTTAATTGATCCGTGGGGAAGGGGGCAGCCAAAAGAAGACTTGCCTTATGCTACATTGTGATTTTAGCTAATGTTTAGCTACATTTAGCTTTTAACTGGCATTTTGCTTCTTTTAAATTTTAGCAACATTTAGCTACTTTTAGCTAGTATTATGATTTTTTTTTAGCTAGCCTTTCTGGTTCTTTTACCTGTAACAACTTAGTTTCAGCATCTTAAGTCAATTTCAGCGACGGTATTTGTACAAGATTTTCACAGAAAATGTTATTTTTGTAGTCTTTTTACTTCTTTTCTTGGTTTATTTAGTTTGTAAAAACACCACGAGCGAAGGCTGTTAGCATAGCCACATAGCTCCTTTATAAAATTACATTTCCCTGAGAACAATTTACAGTAAATGTCTCAAGTCTCCTATTTACAATGGAGCTTTAGGGCCACGCTAAGAATTTTTTTAAAGCCATAAAATTACGAGAATAAAGTCGTGCAAGTCTTTTTGCTGCTCAGTTTTTTTTTCATGAGTCGAATCCACGACGCAAAATGTCAATCAATCCTGTAAGCGTGTCAGAAAATGACCAGTCCGAAGCTAAACGAGTCGTAATTTTACCCAAACTCCGACATGATAAAGCAGGTGTACTGCATTTTAACTGTGGTAAAATAAGAATATTGAGCATTTTGTTAAATTATACTTTGGTATTGGTTTTACAAATAAGAAGATACTTAATCTGTTAGCACATCAGCATCAGATTATGATCAATATCAAATTATTATCAGCATCAGATTATTATCAGCATCAGATTATTATCAGCATCAGATTATTATCAGCATCATGACTTTGAACCTGCAGTAAGGTGGTAGCTCTGATGGGCTGCAGCGCAGCTCTCTGCACGTAAGGAGCATTTAGCTTCGGACTGGCCATTTGCTGACACGCCCACTGGATTGATTGACAGGTCACATCGTGGATCCAACTCGTGGAAAAAAATAAAATAAATGAGAGCTGTTAAAAAAAGTCTCGTACAACTTTATTCTCGTTATATTAAGACTTTTTTCTTATAATACTACAAATTTATTCTGGGAATTTTATGCCTTTTTTTTTCTTAGCGTGGCCCTAAAGCGCCATCGTACTGATTCTCATCCTTGAGCCCACAATATTTTATTTGTTCCCTATACTTGGGCACTAATCCTTGTCTTAAACAAGTTTCTCTACTTCGCTCTGCCCTTACAGCACACGTTCTCGGACCTCATAGCGATCCTTGTCTCTCGGAGCAAATTGAGCTTAATGGAGTGAGGTGGGATGAAGTTAGGGGGTAGGAGAGGGGCATGAAAAAAGGGGTTATAAAAACACACCATATGTTACTCCATGCCAGTGCTCATGAGCAGAACAGCAGAACAAATGATGTTAACAATAACATTACTCCATATACACCAGATCCACCTGGAACATGCCCTTCCATAAAACAATCATATACGATCAACATATGGCAAAAAATATTTTATTTGTTACTAGTGGTTCAAGCAGCATCATTTTTTATTTTATTATCACTCACCACAAATAAAGGATTCCTTCCAGCCATAAAGTAAACCATGAAAATGTTTAATTACAGTTGTTACAATGAAAGACGGGTGATGCTGTACAGCAACAGTGGTGGGCACTGTTCCACTCATCTGCTAACAGCTGAACTGATTTTTCATTTAGCTTATTAAGGCTTTCGCTAACTTTGGAAATCGTTAGCGGAATTAAAATTAGGTTTTGCCAACTTGAAGTCCATTAAAAAAAAATTCACAGGCTTATCCTTATCTGTTGTGAACGTGTCTTAAAATGTCCATTAGGCACGCTATTGGCTTATTACGTGCACACGTAACGTGATAGGTCGACGCAGCTTCAACTTGAATAAGACGAAAACTAACAGTTATTTTAGCAGTTAGCGGCTAAGCGTTAGCTTCTGCTACTTTTTTTAAATTGTTGGTTTAGCTTTAGGTAACCAATTTTTTTAAGTTAGCAGAATATGGGTTAGCGAAGCTAAAGTTTTGGTTAGATGTTGTCAGGATGTGTCTGAGCAGATTTAATAAAAGTCCATTTTCAATCCAGTGATTATATTCATATTTATAAAATTTGGCCAGCTGATTAAGAATACAGTAGTCCCTCACTACTTCGTAGTTCATTAATCGCTCTATCGCGATTTTTCAAAATAAGAGTGGACATGACACACAACTGGCTGATTGATGGATGAGCCGCACGATCGGCATGGAATTTTTATTTAAAATAAATTATTTTTTATTATTTAGCGCCTGCTGCACATTTGTGCAGCCCAGAGCTGCATAAAAAGCTTCCTCCTACACCTTTGTACAGCCCATACTGCAGGATAAACTTCTTGCTGCAGCTGATCAGCTATTCACCATGCAGAGTGGAGGAGTGGGCGTGGCCAAGAGCGCTTGCAGGTGGCAAAGAGCAAAGGAGGCAAGGAGCTGAAATCATGATATTCTGTGCTCTTTTAGAGCATTTAGAGTTTAGAAACCTTGTTTAGAATATTGAGAGTGCGGGAAGGGTTTAAAATGTCATATATGTATTTATATATAATAAAAAAACTACTACTTACTACTTGTACCACGTACAATTCCTACATTGCAGTTTTTCACTTATCATGGGTCGCAATAAAAAAGGGACTACTGTATTTGAAATAAAGTATCCTATGGTATGTTTGAGGAATATCTTCAAGATGAATTTGAAACTACAGCTCTTTAACTGCTCTTTTCATGGGTGCCACAGCAGAACATCTGCTTCCACCTTACCTTACCCACAGTGTCCCCCTCTGTCAAACAAACCCTCAGCATTTTCAGTCTGAAATCTCATTCAATGATGGGTTTAATTATCATCTTTTAAACTTGTATTTCACTCTTGCAGCTATCCTTCTGTTATGAAGCACTCATGACTTGTCTCCATCATTTACCATACACTCTCTTCTTCACATCTTTTGTGCACAGTTCATTTATTTGAACTGTTGCCCCCACAAAAACTACTTTCATTCACAGATATGTATTTATTCTTGCTTTTATAGTGATTTTTTTTATTAATCTTCTTGTCAGAGCATACTGCCACCTCTCCAGACTCTCTTCCACCTGCTCCTTTTTCCTCACTACTGAAAGCATACAAGATTATCTAAAATTATCCAGACTTTGGTGAGTAATCTTGACATAAATAACTTAAATTGAAAAGACATGTTACATGCTTACATTTAAGGTTTTTGTCCCACTAAAGCCTTATTCGTACGGGACTAGTTTTACCTAAGGACCACGTGTAATAAATATATTACTTCCCAATGTCTGCTTTTTATGTGGCACATTCGCACAGGATAACCAAAGCCTGAGATTTAGCTGAAATTTATGGACATCTTCCGGTTATGATGTTAACGCACTGCGTTGTTACGACTGGGGCGGTGCATATAATGTACTTAATGTGCAGGCCGGGGCGGTCTCAAGCTTTAAGATGTGGTTTTACGAATCAGCACAAAAAAAACTAAATAATACACAAAATAAAATTGTGTTAATCTACTTGTTGAAGAGGAGGCAGGTCCAACTAGCCAATTTAAGAGGTAAAAAAAAAAAAGCCATGTTAAGCTCAGATGGACAACCTGTCACCGGCCGTGCATGTGAGCGGCTGCACGTCCATTGACCCGCCGGTTGAAATGGACTGGAGACCTGTCCAGGGTGCCCCCCCGCCTCTCGCACAGTGATGGCTGGACATGGGCACCAGCGACTCCCGCTACCCGAAAAGGAAGAAGTGAGTAAATATAATGGATGGATGAGTGGGTTGATCACACCCGTGTCTCCTCACCTCCTGTCATTTGTGGTGAAGGAAAAAAGCCGAAGTGACAAAAAAAAAAAAAAAAGCTGGAGCAGAGCGTTCATTTAAAATAGCCTTGTTCTGTATTTTTCCCAAATGATTTAGCTTAAACAAAAACAAAAAATGACTCATTACATGTTGGACCTGGCCCATTTCTGTCCAAATCACAGAGATGCCTATTCACATTGGATTATTATTATCACTGAACCTCGGAGTTCAGCAAAATATAGTAGGTCATTTGCGGGGGAATTTTCACTTTACAAATTACTGACATGGCCAATTCGCATGGGATTAACAACATAGACAATCTCCGTAATTATTACAAATAGTATGTGGTCCCTAGGTAAAACTAATCCCGTGCGAACAGGGCTTAAGTAACTCTTTAATCAGTGCATATGACTATATTCTACCACATTATTTTCCATTTTAAGTATTTTAAAGCAAATAAAAGTTTTTCTTTTCACTCTTTTACATTGTAAAAATCCTATAACTAGATCATATATGGTATGCTGAAGAACCATTCCCCTATACCGCCCGCTGAGCAAAGAACCTTTTTGAACACTCCAGTTTACAGACATTATTCCTATGACGACCCTTGGCTGGCTTGTTAAACAGCAAGGTAAGGCTGATTGGCTACTCACTCTCCTGCTGTGTTTGATGTCAAATGATTTTAGCTGACGACTTAACACTATTGTCTTCTTGGCATCAGGGGGCTAAGTGCTTAAATCTTCCTTTATTTGAATATCAATAAGACAAGAATTTTTAATCTTCTGCTCTGGCAAGGATGCATAAGAGCTCTAACCGTCTGAGCTCCCCGTGAACTCCGACTCTGTTTTTGTCTAACTCACAGGAAGCTTTTCATTTAAACATTTAAACAATTATAATCAGAATTACTATTCATTTGAATTTGTTGTAGTAGATCAACATGTACATCCTTAAATTATGTATTTTTCCGTAATGCTTCAGCAACCTGTCAATGTCTCATCAATATAGAAGGGAAGTGGAAATAAAGTGTGGTGTAAAGCAGGAAAAGGGATTAAGGCATGGCAGGACAATATGTGTGTCAGAGGTGGTGACAGAAGTACACCCTGCTTGTTCCACTGGCTGGCACCTGCCACTTCTTAACAACTCACTAACCCCCCTGAAGATGTCCTGCTCTCATTCACTCTCTCCATCTCCATCACTGCTTTAAATCTTCCTCTTGCACTCATTGTTGACTGTTTCACACAGACACATTTTACTTCATTTTAATTTCTCTTTTCTATTGTTTCTGTGTCTCTCTGACTTGTCCACACACAACCACGTATTCCGTTCCATTTTTCTCCACTGCAGCTCCTGTTTCTTCTCCTTTTAGACATGCTATAATAAAGTGTCTGGACCTTTTTCTCAAGTGCTAAATGAGATTCTCAAGCCTCCAGGGTGGATACAGAGAGTGATGTGTTTGAGTAAGATAAGAACAAATACAAAAGAGGATGCATGTAGAGTACAGCCTGCTCTGAATATTCACCTAATGTGTAAAAAGATTACAGAAGGACACATTCATAGATCTGTGTACATGCTTGTTTCTGTGTAGTGTGTCTGTAGAGCGTAGTCTCACAAAGCAATAAAGATAGAAGCACTGCGTTACCCAGGCCATTGGCTTATACTGCCAACCTCATGGGGAAACACGGCTGGAAGGTAGAGAAATTCTAGCCATAACAATAAAATGCACAGGCACCCTTTTCCACAATGTCTGTGTGACATTTAAATAAAGGTGTACTGATGCTTTAGAGGCATAGTTTAATGGCATAATTATATATGTAGTCGACATCTTAATCTGTTGGAAAACTTTAGAGTTCAACCTAATTTTATGTAGTAAACGGGTACAAAGTAAAAATGTTAGAACAAAAGTGTCTGTTCACATTAGCAAACGGCAGACTCAGAAAACATGCATCTGCAACTCTCAATATACTCAGAAAATAAAAAGTGTTAAAGGAAAACGCTGCATAAAATTAGCACAATGAAGGCAGAAAATTTATATATATTTTTTTTATCTACAGTATATATGCCCTTTAAATCACACACTGAGCAAGTTTCTAATATCTTACATCTGCAGCAATATAGCCCAAAACGGCAATTTGTCCCACAGTAACAATAAAACGAGTCCATGGATTTGTTCCTTTAAGACTGAACTACTGAACTCCCTCATTGTCAGGCTGCTTCAAAAGCTCGTTTGAAAAATCTCAATATGATCTAAATTTGTGCAGCAGAAACTATAAGAATGAGGAGACAATATTTATCCAATTTGAACATCTCTTCAACTCATTTTCTGTAAAAACCAAAATATAGGAAATAAAATTCTTCATTTTACATCTAACTCTTAATTCCTTAGATGAATTGCCTTTCAAAGATGTAAAAATAAAATAAAACTTTCCCAACAGTGTTTCACTTTCACTGTAGGCAAACTTGTGGTTCCACGGATGTTAAAAAGTAGAAGAAGGGTTTTTAGTTGTTTGTGAAATTAGCTACCTATTTAAATTCAAGTGGTATGCCTTTTACATACAAGTAAGTATGTAGGCAGGTAAGTAAGTGAGTTGGTAAGTAAAGGCTCCAGTATAGCTCTGCGTTCGGCTGTACGCCGCTCTACGCCGTCTGTACGCAGAGGCAGATGCGTAGCCCCGCAGGGCATGTACGCGCAAAGCTCAAATTTTACGACCGCGTACGCAAGCGC
>JARVGS010000222.1:23045224-23061254 GCA_031762315.1 Hypsolebias antenori | reverse complement strand
ACTCCGACCAAATCCTGCTTTTATACTCCAAAGCATAACAAGTTCGTTCAGGTCCAGAGTCATTACACTGGACAGGTTTTGTCCCCCTCCCCACAAAACTACAGAGGAGGAACAGTTTAATCTGCTCTGTCCAGTACGCGCACTCAGGCGTTATGTGACCCGCACAGTTACTTTGTGTAAATCCGATCAGTTTGTACATTTCAGGGAATGATCACAGGGTCAGCCTTGATCTTCCCAGCATTTGTCACATTGGTTATGTGAAACTGTTTCACATGCCTATAGTTCTTCTAGTCTTCAACCGCTTGAAGGACTCAGGGCTCATTCCACCAGGGGGATTTCAACTTCCACAGTTCTGCACAGAGGGATGTCTGTGCAGGACATCTGCTCTGCGGCCTGGTGGTCATCACCGACCCCCTTCATCCGTTTTTATTTACAAGATGTCTCCAGCTCTTCGCTGACACATGCAGTTCTCAGAGTTATGTCAGAGTGAATTTTCACAGTCACACAACTATAAAAAATAAAATAAAAATAAGAAAGGAAAACAACAATAAAAACAACAAACAATAAAAGCATAGCCTTGCTCTGTCATTATTTGGTGGGTGTTTTTTTTTTACGATTATTCATTCAAACAGAACAATTCCTTCTTCCTCATTGGAAATGTTTCCTTTTCTTATTCTTCTATTGTCTTATATGAATAAACATTCCTTCAGCTAAGATCAGGCACAGAGGCTGTACAACTGTAATTCAGTTCACACCAGGTACATGGTTCAATGGTGCGTAATTACACTTGAATAAAAAAAATAGGTTTAGGTGGATGTCAGGGTGTTTTTTTATGGTTCTCGAACAGATCCAGTGAGGCATGGACCATATCCTGCTTCGCCCTTTAAACCCAATAGTGACAGCTTTTAAAGGGCGTAGCTTACATGAAATAGAACGTTGGTTACGTATTGTAACCCCAGATTCTATGAGTGAAAGTGTAGCCCTTTAAAACTTGGGCCTCACTGGCTCTCAAATGGCTGATGAAAAGAATATGCCTTTGGGAGTCGAGCTCCGGTCTAGATGCAATTTATAGTGGACTGGGTGGTACCCATACAGCAGGTGGGCGTGGACTAGAAGTTTCAGTGTTCAGCATGCTGCGCGCGTGTAAACCCAATAGCGACAGCTTTTAAAGGGTTATGCTTACGTTCTAAACTATGGAAAAATGTTCTTATTTTGTCAGAAAAATGACTCATCTGTGTGTTTTTACACATTTAAACATTTACAATTGCATGTGCTTACGTTTATGTTATATATTTAATAAATGTTAGCTTAACCAAGAGCAACAATTTCACCCTGCCACCTCTCAGGCAGCCACACTGCCAGATGAGATCCAGACGGCACACAGTATGACGTCATAACATAGCGCTCTTAAAATGACAGTACAAATTTTAGTTTAACATAATATGTGATAGAAAACTCTTCAAACAAAACCAAAATGAGGGTTCTTCAGTGTTAATCAGGATTTGGTGAATTTTCAAACATAATTAAAAATAAAAGCAGATTTTCTAAAGTTGTTACACAGATAATAAATTGATATTTTTACAACCTCTAAGCAGACATATTATACGACCCCCCTGTGCTCTCTAGCACCCCCCGACCCCCCAGGTTGGGAACCACTGGTATTTGGTCCAAAAACTAAATCCTCAGTCTTGTCTGTATTCAAAAGCAGAAAATTTAGGGTAACCCAGGTTTTTATCTTTAAGATATGCTTGTAACTTAAGTAACTGATTGGATTCATTGGGTTTCATGGACAAATATAACTGTGTATCATCAGCATAACAATGAAAATGTATCCCATACTGTTTAATAACCTTACCTAAAGGAAGCATATAAGGTAAAGAGTATTGGTCCAAGCACTGAATCCTGAGGAACTCCATTACTAACTTTGGTGTATGATAAAGATTCATTATTTACATTTACAAATTGGAATCTATCAGATAAATATGACTTAAACCAATTTAGAGCCTGATACAAAACAACTGCCTAGGATAAGTGACCATAGCAAACACAGAAATGCTTACAACTCCATCCGTTTTACAAATACTGATGTCCAGTTTGGTGTAGTAGTAGCTGAGTCTCATATCCAACACATACTCTGAGTACTAGAAGATGATGTAAGATTTTTGTTTAAAACTTTAGAATTAACTGTTGGAGTCGACCATGTTATCTAATAAGCAAAAAGCCAAAGTGAGTTGAAACTTTTTGAAAGTAAACTTTGGATGTACATCTACAACTTCTCATCTTTTCAAGTCAAAAGATTCAAAATGGCTTCCAAGGCTACCCAAACACATAAAGAAATGCTTCTATCTCAGTGAATTTTACAGATGTTGAACTAAAATTTAACTTTACTTAAACGCGTAAACTGAGCTAAACTCTGGAATGGTGCATCTCTGTTCAAAAGATCTAAATTATGGCTTTAAGGTTCATGCCAAACAATATACACTGTGTTCATGACACATACAATATGTGACAGTAGCAACTTAAAGTTACTATGCAAGCAGCAGCAGCTGAACTCCAATGGCAATCTTTAAAATCAACCTAACAACTGACGAAATGTTTCCAGGAATGATCAAACGTGTGTTTCGTGCAGAGTCAGAACAAGGATTTCCTTTGATTGTTAATATAAGTTCCCCCTTAGCGCAAATAAAGAGACCTCACCCCTTTAGTATTTCTGTCCAAACGTGTGTGAGTGAAATTATGCCTCGTGAGGAGGGACAGAGAAGTGTCTCAGTGCCAGGACTGGGGGTGATGTGGAACTTACTAGGTCTACATTTGTACCAGACAATGAGGTATTTGCTGCTTTCAGGACACTGGTCCATCCCAAACACACGGCTGTTGACAAGGACTTGACAGCTCCTTCTGTCCTGGCACTCGTCCAGCATTTTCTAAAGGAGCAAAGAGTGACAGAGTGAGGAAAAAAAAACAAGGACAGCTTTAGAGAAACAACAGTGAACCAGCACAGGTGAAAACCAGCAGCCCTCCATGTCAAACAAGCTGCTTATGTTCAGAGGGAGTCAAAACTTTGGAAAGAGCGTTCTTCATTGATTTTCTTCCCGAGCGTCATCAACTTTAGGCTCGCTGTAATCCAGGTGAGAGAGATCCAACTCACAACGTTATCCCAGACTGAAATCCTGCTGGAGGAGTGACCAGTGAGATTCTACTCATACACCTCATATTTATAATAAAAATAAAAATGAAGATTTATTTATCACAGGTCACAGCTAGGCTTGTCACGATAACAAATTTTGCTGGGCGATTAATTGTCTCTGTGATTATTGCAATAAACGATAATATTGTCAAATTTGACAATAATTACTAATTATTGTAAAAAGTAAGAAGATATTTTTAATTTATTTTGAGTGTAGTACCTTTTTTGATGGCAGTATAAGACTGAACTGAAGGATGTGAGGGAGTGAGCAGCGTGTCTCTTTAAGAAAAATGGGAGGGAGGCCCCTTGACATGACACGGGCTGTCTCTCCTTCCTCTTTTTCGGTTCTCAAAATGGTGGACGCTCGGTGTGGTTTGAGCTCTTTAGCATAGCATTTGTCACACAAAGCTTTTAATAATAATAAAAAAAAAACAGTAAACAAGTTCTCAGCTTCTTGACCTGTTAGCTTACCTCGTAGCTTAGCTTCTCAGCTTAGCTGCTTTTAACGATAAAAAAAAATTGCTCTTGGATGGTTAAAATGGATTTTAAAGAGAAAAGAGAATGGGAGGGGCCAGTGAAGAGCACCTGAGTTGAGCCTTTTGTCATCCAGTGTCTTCAGTAGAAATGGAGAGACACGAAGAAACGATAAAGCCAATAAATGAAAATGAGGTTGATAATTTTCATTTATCATGCGATGAATTGATTTATTGTTTATCGCGACAGGCCTAGTCACAGCTGGCTTAAAGTAAATATATATACTGTATATATATATATATATATATGAATACTGTAATATGACCATTTGTATCTATTGCTACAAATGGTCATTTCAAAGTCAGCATTTTTAAAAAACAGAGCCAAGTTTCTGACTACTTAAGAAAAACTAAACAGAAATAATGCTCTTCTTCATGAAGCAAAGTATGAAATTAGCATTGTTCAATGAAAACATTTGTATTGTAACACCAACAAACCCAGACTCGTGAACAAACGTCAAAATGGGAATTCTTCGGAGTTGTGCTCTTGCGGGTGGCACGGCAGTCAGTCGATCTCTCGCTTCAGCACAAGGCAGCCTCTGTGTCTGTGCATTCATGGCTTCTCCTTTTCATAATGGAAATGGAGGATGTTTGACCCTTAAAGGCAGAAGGGCTAAGAATAAGCCCAACAGCTAAATGAATGCTGAGCACAATGCGTTAGTGTCAGTGCCTTCCAGCCCAGACGCATCCTAAATTAGAGAGGCAAAACCTCCATGAAATCGCATTGTGCCATGGAAACATACAAGCCAATTTCTTCTTTATGAAGTGTAATTTGCCGGAAAACCTCCCAACAAAGCATTACACAATCAGTGGTCCTGCAGAATTTTACCTCTGGCCAATTGGACCAATTTACGGGATGCATTCTTTTTGTGGGATTTACAGCTTAGAAAGAGAGGCTTGTTGGTGTGTTAGGAGTTGGACTAACAGGGTGAGGAATGCCACGAGGGAGACGACATCCCTGTCTGCACTACACAGGAGTCCCTATTATAGATTCTGAGGGACTATTAAAAAAATACCTATGACAAATAATCGCTTGACATTTAAAAAGGAATGTTGTCAATTACCTGTAGTGCTGTGGACACAGAACAATATTGATCATCCTCCTGGGAATGATAACAGCTTGGGAGATCCTGATAGGACTGAGGACAATGTAGTGAATCAGAGGGAGCTCTCCTTCCGTAAAAAGCTGATTGGACGGTGATGGTGGTGCGGGGTGGGCAGTTGACAGACAGGAAGTCTCCGTCACAGGCCTGTTCAGTGTAGTTCCTCAACACTTTGGACAAGTAGCCTGTGAGACAGAGACCAAAATACAGTATTATATACACACACTGCAAAAACTCATCTGTTGTTTAATTTTAGTATTCTGTACATGTTTTTACTTGTGTCTGTTTATGAATCATTCAAACTATCGTGATCCTTTTTTTGTTCTGTACCTTTTTCAGCATCTTTCTCGTTCCAGAATTTTTGCACTATTTCAACAAATCATGTATCAAAACATTCAGTTTGTTCAGGAGAAGAGTGATAGGACTTTTGGTATTGGTACAATTTTAGTTTTTTTGAAATATTTAACCTTTTCGGACACTTTTTTTCTCATGACAAATGAATTGAACTAATTTACACCTTAAAATCTTTAGATCTGTTTATAATATTTTACTGCTCCTTTCACATTTTGTTCTTGTTCAGCTTATTTCAGCTTCCTTGTGTAAATTTAAACTTTTCTTCAGCTATTTTCAGCTAATTTCAGCTGGGTGGGTTCAGCTGTTTTGTGCTCCTTTCAGATTACGTATTTGCTCTAACTACAACATTTTTTATGCTTCTTCTAACTTATTTCTGCTAATTTTAGCTTGTTATGCTCTTTTCAGTTTTATTCTGCAAGTTTCATCTTTTTCTGCCATTTCAGCTACTACTGAGCTGTTTTAATGCTAATTTTAGTTTTTTTTTTCCCTAATTCCACATTTTTGCACTCACTTCAACTATTTTCTGCTTAATTCAGCAAAAAGTGCTCTCTCCACTTCCGTCTGGTAAGTTAAGCTTATTTCTGCCTTTTCAGCTACTTTCAGCAGGTTTTATTAGAAAAGTTCAGCTTTTTTCAGATAATTTTCACTTATTTGTGCTCATTTCTGCTTTTTTCCAGCCTAATTGAGTGAACATGTTATTTTTGTTTTCTTCTGCTAATTTAAGCTTGTTCTACATTTTCAGCTATCTTTTTTTAAATTATAATTTTTTAGCTATTTTCATCTGTTTTCAGAAAAATTCAAATTTTTTTTGTAATTTCAGCAACTTTCAGCCTAATTAACTTTTTTCCTGCTAATTTCAGCCTGTTATGCTCCTTTCACTTTTCTTCAGCTAGTTTCAGCATTTTCTGCTATTTCAGCTACTATTTAGCTGTTTTATACTAATTTTAGCTTTTTCAACTAATCCCACATTGTTTTGCTAATTTCAGCTCTTCCTGCTTCTTTCTGGTTGTTTAAGCTATTTTCTGCCTTTTCAGCTACTTTTCAGCTGTTTTTTTGTTGTTGTTGTTGTTATTGTGCTAATTTAAGCTTTTTTAAAGCTACTTTACTAATGTTGTGCTAATTTCTGCCTATTTACTCTTCTCAGCAAATATGTATTCTTTCTGGTTTCTTCTGCTAATTTAGGCCTGTTCTTCCATTTCAGCTACAATGTTACCATGTTTTAGCTAATTTCAGCTGTTTTTCTGCAAATTCTTCAGCAATAAGCATTCACACTGCATTTTCGCAGGAAATGAAATTTCTCTAGTTTGAATTTTTTAAACTATATCTTGTGGTGAAAATGCTTTGATTCCAAAAAGTTAAATTGCACGCACTCAAGTTTCTTTGATGAAAAGTGCTTTGCATACAAATTTACTGAAAAAGCAATACACACAACAGCTCACACAAACACCCAAAGTTAACATTATGTGATCCAATTATTTTCATTTGGTCAGGACATACAAAACAAGTGATTTTCTGAGAGACAAATTAATACACTTGAAACACAAACATTGTCCTCTTATCACCATGGCCACAGTTTAAAAGGAGGAAGGAAAACGAAGGACGTTCTCCGGCTTGGAAAGGTCAGCCTCACTTTAAATAGAGACGCTTTAAAAAAAAAAAAACACACACACACAGTTTCCACCTGGGAGTGTGATGTGAAAATGGAAAACAAGTGCACACGCAGTGGAGCTCTGTTGAGAAAATATTTGAATAATCCCGTCCTTATTACCAGTAGGACAACTGAAACAGGCCACAGTGCCTGTTTGTTACAGACCAAGTTAAAAAGTATCAATACATGTTTAACACATAGGTTATTGTGTTCTTGGTGCCACACTGTTTAACTGCATTAAAATACTACAATTCCTGCTAGATATTACTAGTTTTAACATTTTTGTGTTCAACTTAGAGTTAGATTTAGGCTTAAAGGTTCAAAATGAATGTAGTTTCTTCATTTTAAACAAGTTGGCTTAAAGGTCATGGGTCAAAGGGTCATGTAGAAGGTTATAAACTCAATAACTGAATTGTCTTGGAGAATATCATGGCCATGTTTGTACAACTTGTTAACTCATCAGTCTGGTTAAAATTAAACTGTTTCTCCAAATTAAGGTTGTACAAAGCGTTATCGACAACTGGTAAGATGTTAACGTTTCATAATCTTGGAAAAAAAAAAAAGGACCCATTTCCAAAGATCTGAACTATCCCTTGCACACACACCCTATCTGTTTTGCCTGCCACATTCCTCATGAGAGAGGGTGAGAAGGAACTTGGCATTCCCCCTGGCAGCGAGACCACACACACACACACAAACACACACACGAAACGTCAACACAAACAATGTGGTCACAACAAGCCTGTTTGGCTCTTGAAATTAGGGCGTGTGGTGACGGTGTAACTGTATCGCCTCATCCGGTGCTGGGTTTTGGCAAAGCCTCGGTGCCATGAAAGATCGCATTTGTCCGGCTGGTAAAACTTTGGAGTAAGCTCCAGTAACCATGGAAACAGACAAGGTTATGAAAGAGGGTGAAACTAAGAGGGATCAAGACAGATGAAAGACTGCAATTTTCTTCATGGAGTTGTCCTTGTGCAACAGCCTGAGCACTGCAAACACTCTGAAAGTCCTCACTCCGCCCTGCGCTGCTTCAAGTCAAAGGAAAACAGATTATCTCACACAAACCCTCAGGTGCTTTCTTAAGAATCTTCCCTTCTACCATCGCACCCTCCTCTTTCTCACTCATGTCTTCAGGATCACTATTGTTCCCGTCATGCCGCCTGTTGACTGAGGCCTCCTTTTAAGACCAACAAATCTGGCGGCGTTAAGGCACCTGTGCTCACCGCCCAACCAATGACAGGTGTCCCTTAAAGGCAGAAAGGCTTAACAATGCTGCAGGAACACCCAGGCGTCTCTCCTCCTCCCTTTTCCTTGCCATTTCTTTTCATGTGGCTCCAAACACCGTCTTTAACTAGATCTCTGCCCTTTCCCCTTGACAAAAGCTGTGCTCTATTTTGTCTGCTGGTTTGTTTGTTCAGCCATTAAAAAGACAGGAGGCTGCGGTTGCAGTGCCGTTCTTGTACAAACAGGTCACTATTGTGGTGCACTTCATTAAAGGGTATGTTTTTAATCTCTACACAAGCGGCGGTATAAACTTGGACTCACACCACTGCACCTGCCTTTTGTATTTACGATCCAACAGAGATGGGGTCTCGTCATGTGATTCATCGGTTTGGGTTAACGCTCACAAATCGTAAGCTACAAGTCAGTGGCCTTGGCGATCATTAGCTCCTCATTTATGGTCATGTGGTGACCTTTACGTCTGACCCAGCAAGTAAGGAGGTCGGGTATGATGGAGATTAGTGATGAGTCACTGTGTTGTGTCAACATATCATGGAAAGAGGGCATTGTGGGAAAGCTTTCCTCCCTGGAGTCATCTATTGGCTACAAACAGATCCATATTACAGCCCAATTCCAGTTTCGATGATGGTAGAGGGCAAGTGCGCTGAAAAATATTATTTATTGTGTACACATTCAAAAGCTTTAAAGGTCTAGCATTCATTAAATGAATTGGCAACACATTTTACTAAGATCATTTTATGATAGGGAAGGCTGACGTTACAGTCAATTGGGTCAAACCTTAAAATTTCTAAAAAGTTCTAGAACTGCGACGGTAGGGGTGGCTGCATGTTGGAGTAGCTCTGTTACATTCATTCTGAGATATTACTTTTGGAAACTTTAATTCCTGTTTTTCTGGATGTAAATCACTCCCCCCCCACCCCCCGACATTAACTTCCTCTGGTATTGGATGTTGTGCAGCTGGAAGGATTTTTACTGAAACCTTTTTACTTTTGGACATTTGTTAAAATGCATAACCATTATAGCAAGGTGTTTTTTTATTTTTTTAAACAACCAGGAGCAACTAAGATCCCAAAAGCTCAAATAATATCTCAGCTACAGCCCCAAATCTCAAATGAGTTGAAAAGGAGGCTCCATGGATGCATTCCAGTTTACCTGCCGGCTGTGCTCGAGTGCCTGACCACTGAGATCCTAAGCTCTCCTAAGGAGATCCTAGAACTGGAAAGAAACGTGGCTTATGACAGAAGAAGGATCATCGCTGTGGGAGGAGTTCAGCCTAGCATTCGGGCAGTCCTGCAGCCTGGGGAACCAAGAGGCCAACTGAGTCTGGGTGGATGGATCAGACAGCACCTGAAGCCAGTTTCTTTGGATCCACTGTGTGATGGACCTTTACAAGAGATCCTTCCTGCCTACAGCCATTAGTATCTATAACATCTCAATGAAAAAAGGATAATGAGTTACAACAGCATATAATTTCCCTTTGGGATTAATAAAATATTTTTGAATTGAACTGAATTGAAAACAGCTTTATGCAATCCCGTGTGTTAGCAATATACGTATGTTGCAGTCTTTTATTGCTTGGAGTGTATTGCTAATGACCGTCAGCTACTACAGCACAGAATCTTTGCTCAATATCTGAAAAATTCATTGAGGTATAGCCATTTTTGTGTTTGCTAAAATTGCTTTGCTGTGGCAGCCATCTTGTTTTTTTTTGTTTTGTTTTGTTTTGTTTTTTTAACTCCAAATGGTAATTGGGGACTGCCTAGTAAGGC
Source organism: Hypsolebias antenori (assembly GCA_031762315.1). Taxonomy (NCBI): domain Eukaryota; kingdom Metazoa; phylum Chordata; class Actinopteri; order Cyprinodontiformes; family Rivulidae; genus Hypsolebias; species Hypsolebias antenori. Next base: position 23,051,418 of record JARVGS010000222.1, on the reverse strand, counting down.
AGCCACCTATTATTACCCACCTGAATAGGGTCGTGCGCTTCTGTAAATTTTAATACAGCCCAAACCACAATGTGTACCTCCACAAATTTTATGTCAAATCGAGCGGCTCATTACCCTGATGTGTGCTATTACTTTTATTGGCATTTAGAGTTACCATGGTGATGTAATTTGCTAACAGAGATGCAATTTTTCTCATTAAAAAACACTGACAGAACTCTGAACAGCCTCTAACTGCCACAGTGAGGTCACATGAGATATTGAGCTGAAACTTGGTCGTAGCTGAAAGCGAGTTGCAAATCAAATATCCAAGATGGCTGTCTTAGCTAAAAGGTGAAAAAATATGATAACTCAGCTATTTTAAAAGATATTGAGCTGAAATTTGATGTGGTGGTACCTGACAGCGATGCACAACGCAATCCGAATTCAAATCTAAAAATTCGAGATGGCCACCAAAGCTAATTTCAAATGTATATAACTCAGCCATTTTTAGAGCTATTCAGCTGAAATTTGGTTCACTGGTAGCTGAAAACCATCCTTAATAGACTCTGGTGGCAAATCAAAAATCCAAGATGGCCACCTGAGCTAAAAAAAAAAAATACTATACATCAGCCATTTGTAGAGATATTAAGCTCAAATTTGGTGTGGTGGTAGCTGACAGCAATGCCCCAAAAATACTGATTAAAAAAATTTCAAGATGACTGCCAAAGCTACATTTAAATGGCTTTAAATCAGCTATTTGAAACAAACAGCACTGAAATTTTGTGTGGTGATAGATCAGAATGTTCCCCATCACCTACTGAAACCAAATCAAAAACCCATGTAGGCCACTGTCGTCTAAGAGAAAAATTATTATAACTCATTTATTTATTTATTTATTTATTGCCATGTTCAGCTGAAATTTGGTATGCTGGTAGCAGAGAGTAACCCCCAACACATAGTACTGTCATATATTTTTTTTAATTATTGGCAGAAGCATGGCAGTCCCCATCAGAGTTTCTCCAAGAACTTTCTAGTTAGTTTTAGATGTTCACCCAGTGATTACTGTCTGATAATGGCAAAATAATCTGTTCAGTGATTCATGAGATATTTTGCCAAAAGACAAACAGACACATACAGACACAGGCAAAACCGTTTTCGCCCGGCCTTTTCCTCCGATGGGCGTTAAAGACCAACTTGAAACTTTTTCTGCAGTCACGTCTGTCACAGTTTTCAAGCCAAACTAATGACGTTCTTGAGCCTTTTAGTTTGTATTTTCTCTGTCAGCTCATAATAAACGTGACAGCTACTTATGATGTGGAAGCAGATACGGTACTATTAAAAAAAAAAGCTTTGACTGTAGTGTTGGCTCCAGTGGAGTGTCTTTTACTCTTCTGTTGGAAAAGTAACAGACATTTCTGTCCCTATTGGTCAGTTCTTGAGCATTAACAGTCCCTTCAGCGTTAAGTATAACTGACAGTCTTAACTTATTCAGCTTCTTTATCAGTTTTATGTGCAAAGCTATGTAAAGCCTCTTGCTTTATGGAAAAAAAAAAAAAGAGTGAGAACGTATAATGTTGCTAAACAATACCAGATTAAAGCTTTGCATTGTAATGCCATAACACTGGCTGTATATACTGTAGTTTAGTGATGATCAGGAGGCTGCAGAAAAGGCAAGATTGTGCAGATATAATGTAAGGAATACCTCAAAATGCATTTTATAAACAACACAAATACCTTTTTTGGTCTCGCAAAATCAAAGCGTGTATTGCGTTTCATCTTGACACATTGACTAACTAAGCGTTTACTGCTTCATAAGTTTACTGGTCTTATTTTAAGCAAATTATAGCTATCAAATGTTCAAAGACGCAGAGCTGCAGGAGAAGGAATGCCCTTTAAGTGGTAATTTCAGAGAAGAGTTGAGGTTTCCCTCAAAGACACAAACCGCACTCTGGTAATAATTTGATGTGGAGGAATTACGATAAAAGGCGAAAAAAAAAATCAAATGTGATTGAGTAGTAAAGTGGTTCATTTGGACAGATGACGGCCTTAAAACAGTATATAATTCTATTTATTTTAAAGGTAAAATAATACTAGTTTAAAAGAACAAAAAGAAGAAAAAACATCTGTATGAGACAAGATTAAGACAAATTGTTTTATTGATAGTTGTACTGATTTGAAGGTCACATTTGGTGGATTTAGACCTTAATTATTTTTTTTCCAGTATAGAAAGATTTAGATGCTTGAATTTTAGATAAAATAACCATTAACAGTAAATCATGTGTGGTAAAATCAATACATTCATCTTTTTAGACCTCAGTTGAACGCTCAAACACAAAATAATGAAACGGGGGCTCCAAATGTATTTCTAAAACAACAAAGATTCAATATGGTGTCAAAAGAAAAGCGACGAGTAACAGCTTCACATGCAAAGTACAGTTCACACTGTTACGCTATTCATGTTTGAAGCTATAAAAAAGGGCATTCCTAAAATGCATCACATTCTTCTGATTACAATACATTAGTCTTGCTTGTATAGTCACATCTTGGATTAGCCCACTTTCTTGTTAGATGACCATGAAGCAAAGCATGAGCATAGAGACATTTTGCAAAATACAAAAGGATTTCAAGAATTCATATGCAAACTGCTTGAGGACAGTAGATGGTTCTTTCAAAATCTGCATGGTGGGTAATAATCTGAAAGTTTGAGTGTGATTCTGAAAAAATAAATAAAAACATCCCACAGCTTCATGCTAGTCATGCATGAACTTTCAAATATTTGATGTTGCAAAAAAAACAAAAAAAAAACCTCACCTTTTAAAGCAGACATCGACGCACACACACACATGCACGTCTAATTCAACAATAATACAAACTTCCAGATATACCTCTGCCCTCTGCTTTTTGGAACGCAGTTCAATTTAGTTTATCATGATGTGTGAAGCCTTCTCCATCGCTTGTAATAAACTGTGCATTCTATGACTTGAAGTTCTTAAAATCATTTCACTGTGAAAGCACATCTGAAAGAGAAGGAACGAACAAAGCATCTTTGTGTAATCTTTGCGGATCTTTGCATAAACTTGATCCAAATCTCTGGCATGAAAGACAATGGGCGACATGCATTTATTCAAGGCATGCTAGGCCTTTAATTAAAACGATAATCAATTAGCAGCAACAACTGCTAAAATTTAAACAAGACTTTTAGAATCATATCATCTCAACAGGGTAAACTCATGTCAAATGAGAGGACGTCCACCTGTGGTTCTGTTGTCTAAACTGATTCTGGGGGGGATATAAAACATCTGCCGGCTTACAGATGTCAGCAGTTTGACAATGTCTGCTAAAACTCCCCTCAGGGAATCCTCAAACCCTGGTTCCACCCAAGCCCTCCCACGACCTCTGTTAGCGCATGCTTTTCCCGGTGACCCCTGAGAGCCAAAGGGGACCGAGAGAAAGGACTCTTTTCCTAAAGGTTTCTGAGCATGTGTGTTTTTTGCGGTTCTTATCAGTGCTGGGATGGAAAACGGAGGTTGAAGGGTGAAAGGCGAGGGGCGCAGAGGTTCCGGGAATGCCGCGTGTCCAGACGGCCACGGACACAAAGTGTGAAAGACAGGAAAGGACACAGAGAGGTGGAGAGCAGGGGACACATCTGTCATTTTAATGGTCACTTTTATGGGCCTGGGAGAGCTGGGTGGAAGCCAGACTGCCCGTCACTAACCGGAGTCAACTAAACACAACACAGACACAACGGTGGGGGCTTTTACTGTCGCAAAGCAAGAGACAGATGTAGACTTCTTAAATCATCCACACCAGAACCGACTGGATCTAAACTGGACTTCTCAAAAGAAGAGATGCTGTACTGCAACAAGACCTTCTTGATAAAATACATAAATAAATAAATACTACTTAAATAATCATTAGGGATACACAATATTGGATTTTTGGCCAATATCCAATATGCCAATATGTTAAAACTTATTTGGTTGATAACCAATACTAATACCAATACAGTTCAGTATTTTTCCTGGACCTACTTACGGAGGCCACACAGCTTTCTCTGCTGTGGAATTAAAATACATAAAGGGTATAAACCCTTCCCAAACTCTTGCAATATACTAAACAATGTTTCTAAACTCTAAACTCTCTAAAAGAGCACAGCATGTCATGATTTCAGCTCCCTGCCTCCTCTGTTCTCGGCCATCTGCAAGAGCTCTTGGCCACGCCCACTTCTCCACTCTGCACACTGCAGCAGGAAGTTTATCCTGGAGCAGTAAGGGCTGCACAAAGCTGCAGGAGGAAGCTTTTTCTGCAGCTCTGGGCTGCACAAATGTAAAGCAGTGCTAAATAAATGAAAATAATTTATTTTAAATAAAAATTCCATGTTGCTCGTGCGGCTCAGCCATCAATCAGCCAATTGTGTGTCGTGTCCAATCTTATTTTGAAAAACCGCGATAAAGCGAGTCCACAATAAACAAACCATGACGTACTGAGGGACTACTCTATATTATTCTGTATGGTCTTTGGCAGTTTGGCCTGCTACCAAATGCAGATGCCAAAAAGGGGGCTGAAAATAATGCAACACTTCAACTTGGTTTATATTTGTTAAATGCACTCATGACATTTACTCTCACTAACACAATGACAACACTTGAACAGTGCAAAGTTGTAAAGTTTCACAAATCTAAACTCAACTTGTTCACAAGCAACAAGTAAAAAGTGCCTAAGTAGCAGTGCATTAATAGATACACTTGACAGTTTCTTAAATTAAAAATTAACTTAAAACATTAGAAGCCTTTTATATCAGTGAGTTATTTTGATGGAATGGCTGATGTCCGATATTTAGCTTTATTGCCAATATCGTCTGGTACCGATACCATGCCGATAAAATCGTACATCCCTACTAATCATAATAATAATAATTTAAATTCAATATTAAAAGCAGCACAATCTGTGCTAAAAGATAACTTTGATAAATAGAATCAGAATGTGGTTTGGATTTATCATATTTAATATAAATAAAGATAATAGAACACTAAAAGCTAAAACTGTATTTATTTATTTAGCTGACATTTGGGGCAACTTTGCTTCCTTTCTTTTGGCCTAGTCGAAACAAAAAAATATGTTCTAGTTCTCTGACAAAAATACACCAAACTTTGTGATTAATTGGGTATCGTACTTACCGTAATTCAAAGGATTTTACAGGGAGTCTTGTCCTCCTCTCTGACTTTTTCCTACTAGAACATACAGCTGCTAAACAAAAATGAAGACGTCTGTTGGCATATTGTGATCACAGAAGTTACATTTCTTTGGCCTAATAATATTCCGACAAATCTTCAATTAGTATTTTTTTTATAAAATTAGAAAACACACAAAAAAAAGTTTTAAAATGAATGATAAATATTACTTTATATCTATTGTCCAAGATGTAATAAATATTTTATTTGTGCGCGCATTGAACAAAAAAGGAGACAGGGACTGGTCGGTTTTCCTTCTTTTTTTTTTTTTTTTGCTTAACTGACTTACTAAAAAACAGTCCTAAGGACAAATATTTTGTGGTTGAGGGAATACAAAACTAGATCTTGTGGTTCAGGTGAAGAAATCACTGACCGAGCAATGATAACACTGACAGACCTAAAATCAGAAAATTAACCACTCTACAAGTTTTACAATTTGTAGTGTCAGCTATTTTAATACAGAGACTTTGCTCAAATTATGGTGGGTGATGAGTAAATGTTACATTTACTCCTCATCTTAAAGTGTCCACTCAGAAAATAAACTTGGCACTTGCCTTTCCTAACAATTAAATGAAACGACTAATTTCCAAAATTACACCTTTCATTACCCAATGCACCAGTCAGCAATATTCAATTCAGTTTGAATATAGCGCCAACTCACAACATAAATTGTCTCAGGGAACTGAGCAGAAACATTCACCTGCATTATAAAAGTCAATGAGTAAAAGTTATCTATCTAAGGAAGCAGCAGATTACATTAAATCTTCACTTTTTTGGTCTCTCATCCTGAGCAAGCTCAAAGCCAACAGTGGAAAGAGAAAAACTCCCTTTAAACAGAAAGAAACCGCCAGCAGAACTGGGCTCAGAACAAGCGGCCATCTGCTTCGACCAGCTGGGGTTTGAGAAGACAGGAACCGGCTCCCGGTGCGGCCGAAAACGAAACTAAAAACCAACATGGCGGCCGTCACGTCTTTTTAAACGCCT
>JARVGS010000222.1:22995963-23011564 GCA_031762315.1 Hypsolebias antenori | reverse complement strand
GATGGTGGGGAGGCTGACTCCAACAGACTTCTGTGCAGCCTGCACCACTCTCTGCAAAGCTTTTCTTTCTGCAGCTGTGCAGCCTCCATGCCACGCGTTCACATCGCAAACAAACAAACAAACAAACAAAAAAGTCTCAAAATCAGTTATTTTTAAAGATACTGAGAAAAGTCAATGTTTAGTTTGCAGCTTTGAATACAGTGGGTGATTAGCATTTCTTCAAGAAACGCTAGGCCATTGATTTAAAATGAGTTCAAGCAACATAATAAAATTAACAAAACAATATCAATAAATCAATCTTTAAAAACAATATGTTGACCCAAAGCAATCAAAACTGTGTAGGAAATGGTTAAACGTGTATTTTTGCTTTGATATAACAAGTTCAACAAACCTAAACTTAACCAAACACAAACATATTCCTATTTAAGTCAACCAAACATGGCCGCTGGTTGTTTTTGTGCGTAAAGAGCTCTGTGTTTTTAACCAACGTGAGTCCCACTGTTTCACAGTGAGTCATGTTTATAACACGGATGGTGAAGATTATGTGGCCTGTCCTGCTGCTGGAAATGCTCTGGAGGAAACCAGATGTAAATACTGTGAAGCTTAAAATACACTCTTACATTCATATGCCCTGTTGAGCTTTGTGGCAGTGTTTTAGAACAGGGTTATCATTTATTTTTTTAACACTAGAGTATGTATTATGTATTTAACACATCTTTGCATGTCTTTACTATGTAATAAACCAGCTCTATGTACATTTTTAACTTATTTCATATGATTTATTTACTAAAACGATTAAACCTTTGATTCAGTTTAACTTGTCTTTAGCAAAAATGTCTCTACTGTTTGTTTCACTGAAGGAGATGTTAAGAGAAATGTTTATATGTTTTAATTTATGGCACATAACTTTCAATTTCCTCGCATTTACTGCACACAAGTTATGGTTAGTTCAGAACCACCAAGAGAGAAAATACAAGTTTTTTTTTTTTTTTTACAGCAATGACAGAGGACTGTGAAGTCGAACAACATATCATCCTTTAAACTAAATAGTGGATTGAAAAATAAAGACAGCTTGGAAAATGTGTCACTGCAGCAAAAAGAAAGTTTTTTTTTTTGTGTGTGTGTGGCTTCCAAAGAAATAGGAGAAAAATGGAATATCTGAGCACAACAAGTTTCAGGTTTGGTTTATTTGTCGTATGCAAAAGCGACACAAGGTCAGCAATGCAATGAAATGCTGAGGGCGAGAAGAACCGTCTTGACTCGCCAAAAAAGAAACAATGAGAAATACCAAAAACATGCAGCAAAAATACAAAAACAAGGCGCCAAAAGTGGGAGAAAGAAAAACAAACAAACAAACAAATAAAAAAACGCATTTACAGTGTGGTTCGGAAAGCGAAGTTCTTTCTGCAACATGGTTCTGTTAGCGACGTGGTCTTGTTAGCAGGTTTTGTTAACATGTCCTGTTAGCAGCTTGATGGTAATGGTTTATATTAGATAATGAATTTATTTAAACTTTTGTTAGTATGTTTTCCTTCTTTATCGTTTATAAAGCTCATGTCCACAAGAAAGTCACGCTTAAGCTTCACAAACTTCCCTCGGTCCATACAACCTGCAGGAAAATCACGCAGGTTAACATTTACTCAGAGATAAAAATCATTAATCATTAAAATACACTTAGGCTTGGTTTTTATGTTTGAAGAAATGAAATATGATAAATAAGGTTTAGAGAACGTGAGTTAGGGGACTGTTAATGTGTGGAGCCTGATTCAAAATCTTACTTCTAACCTACAAAGCACTCAACAACCTAGCTCCATCTTATATTTGAGATCTTATTGTTCCAAATTTTCCTAACAGAGCACTTTGCCCTCAAACTGCAGGCTTACTTGTGGTTCCTAGAGTTTCCAAAAGCAGAATGGGAGTGTTGGTCCTGTCAGGAGATTTGTTGGCACAAGAAGAATCAGCCTTATTCCCTTCAAATTTGACATAACAACAAAAGTAGTGACCATTTGATTTAAGGAACCACTGCAATGGCATCGCTTCACTGCGTATCAGTTTAGGCCAGATTGGTAATAAATAAACCAAGGGTAGTGTGTGTGTGTGTGTGTGTGTGTGGGGGGGGGGGGGGTCAGCTTTGCTTTGATGCACTGCAAACAAAAGTCCCCCTCAGTCATATGATCGGTGGAACAGTGTGATCAGAGCAGAGCTCAAAAAAATACTTTTGTTTGATGATTAATCCTTTTAGATTTCACAAGTACAATGGGTTAACCACAGCTAGACAAGAGCTGATTATTATACGTGCCATGTATAAGATCTTTCGATGTAGGGTTCTGTGGGGAGCCCATGAACAAATATCTGTCGTACATAGTTTTTTTAAAGGACCTCAGTTTCAATGAAAAATTGTTTAATTAATGAGCTTTCAGCTGGTTAGGTTTGAATAAAAGAGGCCTTTTGGTTATTAATATTCTCATTAATTTAGGTCAAAACAAAACATAGTGTTTCATTCAGATTTAGCATTACATGTTATTTATGTTTTTTTTTTTTTCCAAACGTTATATTCCTGCTGGAAGATGCATACTGGAAGTGTTACTGGAAGCAGGCCGATTTATCAAATTTCTCCTGGGATATGTGTAAACTTGGAAGGCTGTGTCTATCGGGCCCCCCCGGAGCACTTCAGCGAATGCTTATCAGAGCTGTACCGACTGACACCAACATCTTAACAGGACTATGGTGCTATCTGGACAGCTTCATGAACAAATCTCACCATCTTACTGTCAAACGCATATGTAATGTGTCTGTAAATCTGCTGCTACGGTAGAGTTTTTTTTTTATGTCTTAAATTGTGGCCTGACAAGGACAAGGTTTAAATAGATATTTTTTGCAATACACGTATCCTTTCCTCATGGCCTTTTCCTCTTTTTTATCTAAAAGAATAAGGGGCCGCGCTCTCTGGAGCAGCAGCAACGTGCACTCCGCCCATCGTTCGGATGACTGTACGAACATAATCTCACTGTATTTCGTTTGGTACATTGATAAAGCTTGTTCTGATTCTGATTCTGACAGCTAGTTGCTGCTGCCGTTTGTACTTGCAAATTAACCACGGACATAACTGCATAACGCCGGTTTGACAACAATGTAAATGTTTAAAAGATATAACACTTTCATCTGCTTTGTAATTTCTGAGCCTGGAGTTGTTAGAGGATGGCAGAAATCCACTTTGGTCTTGCACGGACTAGCCATTAGCATATAAATCTTGCCAGAGTTAAACTTTATCTTTCTTAACGAAGTTTGTTTAAAAAGCTATCTACTGCAGGTAAGATATTACTTTAAAAACAATCTGATATATCATGTAACAGCAGCAACAACAGGATGTTTCTAATAGAATTAGGATATTATGTCTATTATTTCTGCAACAACAGCAGTCCTACACATACAGCTGTTTGATTTTCTCCTAACACATCCCCTTCAGTAACACTTCTTAGCTTTCAGGACAGCCGTGTCCATATTCTGTCCAAGGTAATAGCACCCAAGGCTGTTGGATGCATTCTTCTCATATCACTGCTATCTGCACTTGTTGCTGCCAAAGCAGGTGTTGTGGTTTTACAGTCAGGACCTGTGAACCAGATCATAGCATTACTCATTGTAATGGGTTTTACTCCTATTTGGTCACAGCGATCCCCGTTTGGTGCTTTATAAAAACAACACAGTGGTCTGAAAAATGTTGCTTTGGTGTGCAGACGACAGCAGTTTGGGCTCCATGCCTCTGAGCGGCGCCCTCAGCTTTGTCTTCTTGCAGCTCCTGTCAGCACAGCTGGCCTTCTTCTCTCCGGGGGTTGTAATTGCAACTCTGTCCTGGAAGAAAAAAAAAGAAGAGGGAGGAAATCCCAGAGCTTTTGCCGTGCTGCAGCGACAATAAAAAAGAGGCGAGGAAAGGAGGAAGAAAGCATTTCAGCTGAGATGAAAGAATGAAGGCGGCAGAGCGGGGGTGTATAGAGCCTTGCTTCAGGAGCGCAGAAGCAGAGGGAGAGAGTGGAGGTACGGGGAGAAAGATGAAGGAGAAAGCAGTAAACTCTTAAAGTTTATTAACCTCATTTAGTTGAGCAGCAGAGGAGAAGTGGCGCATTTAGACTGTGGAGTTTACTAATGAGTGCTGCAAATGCACACACAGACACAGACTTTCCTCAGCTTATTCCCTCACTCATACCAGATTCACCTTGATCTAATGCCAAGTATGCAGGCCAAGGAGGCCTTTATGGGCCTGGGTATCGTGAACTTCATCTAACTGCCTCTGTTCATTCGTTTTTTCACTCATCTCTCAAGCAGCAGCTGAAAAGCAATTTACCCAAATTGCTGTTGATATTCAAAAAGGGAGCCGAGGCACACAATTATTTGATTCCCGGCCAAACCGCATCGCTGTGGTCTGTCTGCTTATCTTCTGATTCCTCATGTATTGCCAATATAGAGTAGATTCAAGCCAGACAGACTCTAGGCTGTCTCAGGGAGCGTTGCCTGTTTTTTCACAGTGGGGAGTACCCCAAGAATTTAGCAGAATCTCAGGGAAGCTCTTATCAGCAACGCCTGGGGTCAAGAAGGTTGACAAACAACTGAGTAAATTATATGAGGTCCTGTGAGGTAACAACAACCCTGTTGCTAAGGTTATCTGAGTGAAGATACAGAACCCCCTCCAGTGATGGCTGATGACAGAAATACGATCTGTCTTAGAAAGAAAACGTCATTCATAAAACACGTGAGTCTTTATTCTCCTATGAATGAAAATGGGATGGTGTTAAAATATTTTGATGGGAATGTTTAGATTTGTTGAAAGAAAAGTGAGGATTTATTGAAACTTTACTTCAACATTTATTTTGCCTTGTAATGCTTCCAAACAAGCCAAAAGTTTGATTATGCAATTAAAACTAACTAAAAACTGTACTAACTAAATGTCTAACATTATTGGAAGGAATGCATATCACCTAAGACTGCAACCTTTAAAACACAAAGAGCCATTTCCGCCCCTTCGTTCACTTAGTTAAATGTGTCCAGAGCGCCAAAACCTGCTTCAAATGTGATACCATACATTTTATTTATATATATACTTAAAACAGCAACAAGGCCAACCAAAGTGCTGTACAAACAAACAACAGGCAACACATAGGCAACACACAAAATGAAGTAAAAAACAGAAAATAGACATAAAATCATCGCAGATAATAAATATAACGACCAAACACAGATCATCTGGTGTTGAAAGCAACAAAATAGTAGTGAGTCTTCAAACAGGATTTGAAAAGCGAGAGGGAGGGGGCCTGTCTGACGAGCAGAGGTAACTCGTTCCAAAGTCTTGGGCCTGCTACAGAGAAGGTCCTGTCACCTCTGTGCTTAAGACGAGTTCCTGGAACTGTGAGGAGCAAATGGTCCGCTGACCTCAGAGAACGTGGTGGGACATACGGACGTAGCACGGCTGTAGAGTATCAACTGGTGGCCCACGGGCCACTTTAGGTTTGTTAGAGTGGGCTTTTCTGGTCAGTAGGCATGAAATTATAAAACTAAAAACATCCAATGGTTGTTAACATTAACTGACAATTCTACATTGTAAGAAAAAGAAAAGACTGGATTCCATCCATCCATCCACTGTCTTTACCTGCTTCTTCCTTTCTGGGTCGGAGGGGTCCCTGGTGCCCATATCACAGTGAGAGCAGAGGGAGACGCCCTGGACAGGTCTCCAGTCCATCACAGAAGACTGTTTTTTTTTTTTGTATAAAAAAATTATATTTTTTCCATCTATCCATCCATCCATCCATTACCTTCACCGACTTCTTCCTTTGCAGGTCACAGGAGTCACTGGTGTCCATGTCCAGCAGTCACTGTGAGAGAGGTGGGATACACCCTGGACATGTCGCAAGTCCATTTTTTCAAATTTTAAAAAATCTAAAACAATGAACTGTGCAGGCTTATGTGATTTGTTTTCTGATTGTGGAGAAATTGAGTATCCTACTTTGAAGAAATGGAGCGTAATTTAAAGCGAGTATAATTTACTATTTGTATTAGTACCATACTTGCTGCCGTACAGGTTGCATCAGTTCAAATATGTCTAATAAAGTGGAAAGAAACAAATATGTTGCTTCATTTTATAAGTCGCATCTATTATGCGTCACCGTGAGAACCCGGAAATGTGGGCCGGTGTTCTGCCAAAAGTTGATTGGCAGCCTAATGGCGGCTGTGGGAGCATGCACGGGAAGACTTTAATAAGAACTTAACAAGATTAACACTTAAAAACAATTATTTGTTTGCTCGACATTACAGGTAGTCCTCGACTTACAGCGCCCTCGACTTATGGCAACTCTGACTTAAGAACGGGTGTGCGGCGCAGCGTTAGCATACATTTACATGTATTTCCTCGACTTATGGCAAAAAATCTGGACTTACGAACGGGTGCGGCGCCACATATAATGAGTTCCGACTTACGTTAAAATTGAGCTGCGAACGGTTTGTAGGTACGGAACTCGTTCGTAAGTCGAGGACTACCTGTATAGTAAAAGTGTGTTTCAGCTGAACTTTTCCTTAATAAATGCACTTTAACAGTCAAATCAGCTGCATTTTGCCTGGTCGGTGCGGTGAAATGCAGCTGATTTGACGTTTGCTCCAGGAGTTCCGGAGCGAGACGAAGGTGGCTTGATATGGCAATCCAAGTGTCTCATTAATAGCCACTTTTACCTATTAATGGGACACTTGGCTTGCCATATAAGTCGAGCGCCTTCTAGCGGCTGAAAATGGTAGCATTCAATATTTTCCATGTCAAAATGAATGAAGATCAGATGTCAGCCAAAAATTGTTTTATAAATATGGGGGGAAACGTATAGTGGTCGCTTCGGTGAATAAGTTGCAGGACTTGCAAACTTATGCAAAAAGGTGTGAATTATACCGCAAAAAATATGGTATTAGTATTCACAGATTTGCAAAGGAAATGACAGGAAAACTGCTCAAACTAACCCTTTTCCGTTGTGGGTATAACCTTTAAAATTCATTTTTATGTCAATTTTATTCAAAGCTTGAAAGAGCCGCTGCAGAGGGACCAAAGTGCCGCAATTTGGCTCAGGAGCCGCAGATTGCAGACCCCTGAAGGTCTCAGATCATCTTCTGATGAGAATGATGTAGTTGTAGTTATTTTAATCAAATCTTAAAATCAAATTTGTTCTCAAGTTTATGAATTATGAACATATATGTTGAGATGTCACACTCAAAGTATGTGTTGTGGACATAGCTACTATCACATTAATATTTTAGCTCAATATCCATAAAACTGACTGAGTTATAGCCTTCTTTGCATTGCTAACACTGATTAGCTGTTGTGGTCATATTAAACTGGGACTTAAAAACTTAAAAAGTGAACCTACATTTAATGATTACTTTTGAAAGTTTTAGTAAAATCTGCCCAGTAGTACAAGAAAAAATTTTGCTTCCAGCCAAACAAGAATTAACCCTATCAGGTATTTCCAAAGTTTCAAACAAAAAATATTGTGCTATAATAAATGGTCGTGTTGCATGTGAATAACTAACTGTGGCTCACTAATTGTAAATTATGCACTCATTGCTGATGCATACAGAATAAACTGTGACTGATGTGTCTTAATTTCCACTATTTCTTTCATTATGTTGTGCTGCAGATTATTTCTGTTTTAGATAAATAATTTTCTACACTACCACAATTAGTTTTAGACAATTGTTCGGTGTATCCTGATGGTGACCCACCCTATTCATCTATTATGCATGCTGACCACTAATGACCTGAAATGGACACAAAGAATGCCCCCTCAGCTGAAGACGAATGAGTGAAGAAGCCCTCTGAGATACTGACGAATGGCGTGAAACAAACACAGTCCATGACGCTTACTTACAAAACACGATAAAGATGAATGAGACGGTCGAGGCTCTTTCTGATCTGAACTGAGGCTAATAAATGATCAGACACCTCAGATATACTGACCCCTCCTGGGTTATCTGACAAAAGGCTAAAATCCATTTTTTAAACCTTTTTTTTATTCTTAGACAGGGGCAAAACTATGGGTGCCTTTTATGTGCCGGTACTTTTGAGGAAAGGAATTTATTGTATGTAAATTAAGATTAGCTCATATTGATCAATATCACAAATTTCCACACAAGTTGGTCTTGATTATAACAAGCGAATAAACTAAATTCAGTGGTAAATGTAAATCATAGCGATATGAAGAATATGTTGAACATTTTTAGAAATAAAAATTAAACATAATGACTAAATTACTAATAAAGTTGTGCAGAGGAGTGAGAGGAGCATAGTTAGTGCACAAACATTGATTATATTACACCTAACACAAGAATTCTCATCTGCTACATGAATAAAATACAATTTAAAATGAGAGTTAAAAACAACTTTAAGTTTCAATCTTGAGAAGTAGGATTTAATGGCACAATATGAACAGATAATATCTTACCTGCTGTAAATAGCACTTTCAATGACCTCCTGTTGGAGAAACTAATCTTAAATATGAACAAATTGAAGCGATAATGGAAAGTCTGAGGGGCCAGAATCAAAGTGGATTGCTGACTTTTTTAACTAAGTCTAATCTCAAAAATATCACATATGTTCATACACTATTTCATAAACCATTGCATCATTCCCAGTTTTGCCTTACATGGTTATGTCATAAAAAATTCATGTTCTTTTCAGAAATGCTTCAGGTGTTTGTGCCTCAGCTAGCTGCTGCTGCCTCAATTAGGTCGGAATCAAACTCCATTTCTTCAAATTTAGATTTTTCAACTAGTTACCTACAACAGGACTTATATAATTTGTTCATAACCTTTTCACAGAAGTCCACTTCAAAAGGTCTGAACTATCCTTTAAGCTATAAACTGAAGAAAGGCATTATTTTTCTTATCAATAAATCCTACTCCAGAAAAGTGCTTGGATACAGAAACGCATCATAGCTTACAATTTCATGACTGACAGCTTACCAAACACTCTTTGACCTCATCTAACGCAGCACCATCTGGAACTTCAGGCAGTTTTTAAAAAAGGTAAAAACCGATTAGACACTATGTGACCCAGTGCTGATTTAAAAACAAATGCTTCAGCAGCCAGTAGATTCCACACAGGCTCAGGGCCTCATCTGAGCTGCCCAAAGTCATCAGTCCAAAGCACTCAAAGTTTGTGTTAAAAAAGCTGTGACCGGCCATTTGGGGCAGCTATGGGCCGTTTGTCTGCATGTCAATACGCTGCCCATTTGTCATGTTTCATACAAACGCCATCATTAAACTTTTGACCCAGCTGTGTCTGGCACTCTCTGACAAAACTCTTTAAACTCACCGACTACTGTCTATGTAATGGTCAAGCCTGTCATGCTAAGTTTACTTGTCTTGTCTTTATCATTTAGTTGTCACCATCACTCCCCAGCCCACACACCTAAGGTCAGCTAATATAAAGGGAGCACACAATAAAATAAAATGTATGGTAGAGCCTCGTGTTGTTCTATCTGATCTGCCATCGCAGAATCATGCACCATTACCCTGCAATAGCCCACAGTTCCAAATTACAAAGATCTGCTTCACAGCCCATTACCAAGCTATAATACAGGACACTTTAATTATTTAGTGGTGACATTTTGAGGGCTGTAAAGAAACCAGCCAGCTTATAATTCAAACATACATCCTGAATGATTCACACTTGGTATACTGATATGTTGTGGGTGTGTAATTGCTAGTTTGTGTGGCTTTACTACAGCTAAGCCAGCTGATCGCTCTGATAACAACTCAGTATCCGTTACTCGATGCACCATCCAGCCACAATCACAAATTACCAAAGAGGTCAAGAACTCAAGCCATTCAGATTCCTCGCCACTCTCTCCAGCCAACTGCTGGCCAGTACCACTCAATACCTCAGGTCCAGTTTCCCCATCAATATAACCCCCTCCCAACACTGCTGTTCTCCACCGCAGTCCCCATAGTGGTGTCTGGATAGAGGGCTGTTGGCGCCTAACCAGCAGCAGATGTGGCTCCGCAGAGAACACCGGCCCTCATTAACTTCAATGGATTTCCTAATGCGACAGCTACCATATTTCATTTACTGCGCACCCACACCCTAGTGGACCTGATGGGGCCAACTGATACTTCCATTCTCTCACATCGCAGAGTGGCGATGGAGGCGCAGAGATTAGGGTAAGAGGTGCGTGTGTGTGGGCGGAAGAGGAGATGGAGCAGTGTGTGAGGAAAGGGTTTCAGAAACCAGGGCGGAAGACATGTCACATGACCCCTCTTACCAAGAGGAAATCGATTAATTAATGCTTTTTACGGCACAGTGTCTGAGCTGAGAGACTACAGCGAAGTCAGCATTCTGGGGCAGACGTTGGAGCAAAATTCAACACAACGCTAAGTCGAAACCAGACAACAAAGGTGACTGATACCAAAAAGAGAAGGAATGCGTATTGCCCGCTGCGCTTCATGCCAGACTTTAGACTCAAGACATTAATGTTATAATGTGCAGTCTTGTGGCATTGCAATATCTTGCATGATCTTTTAGCGCTTGGAATATGTACAGGTAGTCCCCGATTTACGAACGGGTTCCGTTCCTATGCCTGTTCGTAGGTCGAAAAACGCCGTAAGTCGAAACATCCATAAGACCTGTACAGCACTGAATACGGTCATGATCATTTTATTTAAATGCGTGTTGTAGGACACCCAAGGACACTTCACAGCAAGAAATATATAGACATGCCCAGGGAAGGATCCGTGTAAAACAGCAGAAAGGACTAAATAAATAAACCAAAAACAAAAAAAGAGTTAATTTCCTACTGGGAGCTGGTGAGGCCTTCCTCCGCCTGTTAGCATGTTTGCTCGGTGTCCCTCCAACATCTGAAGCTCCCTGTAGTTTGTGCGGTCCAGACTGTTTATAGCAAGACCTGTTAGCATGTTAGCTCCATACATTTGGAGCCATAATGAAGGGAAAAAAGAGTTAATAACCTACTAGTATGCTGGTGAAGCCTTCCTCCACCTGTTAGCATGTTAGCTCTTGCTCCTCCGGCTACGCTGTCTCCTGTACTGTGGTAAGTTTCCACTGAGCTGCCGCTGTTTCTGCTGTCAAGCTACTGCTTCTTACCGTCAAACAGGAAGTGCAACCGGAACTTGGCTTTTCAAAGTAAAATTTTTCAAAATAATATATATATATATATTTTTTTTATGAGATGCGTGACGTAAACCCGAAACGTTTTAAGTCGAGACCGCCGTAAGTCGAGGACCACCTGCACAGGTAGTCCAGTTTACTTACGATGTAGATCCGTTCCTACGCAGTGTCGTAAACCGATTTTTGACGTAAGTCAGAATGTACGTAAATACATGTGATGTACCTGTTTTACCAAGTCCATGGTAATGGCCTTCCTTTTCCTCGATGCACTGCCATCTGAAGAGTCCTCCTTGCGTTTGGGAGCTAAAATGAAGGGCTAATGGCCTACTGGGATGCTAGTGATGTCGTCCTCCTCTGTACAGTAGTACCTGTACATGTATTCCTCCGCCGCCGCTGCACCGCATACTGTATTCTTCGGCCGCTGCGCCGCTGCGTTACGACGTTTAACAACGTAAAACTCACGTAACCGCGTAACGTGAATAAGGGAGATGCGTCGTAACCTTGAAACATCGTAACCCGAGACGTCGTAACCCGAGGACTACCTTTATATATGACTGTAATTTGTTCCCATGAGCACGCTCTATCCTTGAAGCTGACATTCTGAGTTGAGTTAAACTTTGGGGAACATGGTTGTCATTTATCATGAGGGCTTTACTTTTCAGATTTTCCACACCTTGTTGCTTTAGTTCTTTCTTAGTTTATTTGCAGTAAAAGTGTTGCAGTTAAGGACAATCAAAAAACACTTTTTCCCCCCTCTCTTGATGTTTGTATCTTACGTAGCAGCCCTAAAAGTCATTCTAACACTCCTGTTAGAATACAAACCTGTTTGTAGTTGGACTGTGGGAGGCATATTGACAGTGTGTGGTAATGAGATGCCTACAAGGACCTAGCTGATTAATTGGGGATTACACTTTGTTAGATGAAGAGCCTTACGAAGAGACCCTAAACAGTAAACATACACCAAGTGAAAAGTTCATCAGGTAGATAAGACACAGCAAACAACCCAGAACACATAAATATCTGAATGTCAGCAAGATCACAAATACTAGACTTATTTAGATCTCAATAAGTGTTTATACAACTACAATGAGAACACACATAATATAACTTACAAGGATGTTTATTTTTTAGGTGAGCTAAAGAAAAACTCAGAACAAGAATTAATGTTTTCTACTAATAGTGACTCAAGCCTGAGATGTTCTTTGTTGGTTTGATCTATGTTGCGCTATAATAAAAAAAAGTGCTTAGCACTATTTTTCTCCTCATTTACTGTGACCCACAGTTTTAGCAGTGCAACCCCAAAACACTGAGCAACAAAACAGATAAAAATTTAAAAAGCAAAAACAAAACTTCCTCCACCTCCTCATCGTCTCTTCTTTGATTTGAAGAGGAGACGGACGAGAGGAACAATCAAAGATGTCTCTTCAGTTTCTGAAAACACTTTAAAAATTAAGAGTGTTTTTCATGTGATGGAGGAAATAAAAATGAAAAGTAACTGAACATATTTAGTATTTGATTAAAATGAAGTGGACAATGAAATGGACAATGTGCACATTCAAACGGTAAAAGTATTTGAAAGATTCAAGCACATTTAATGAAATAACCTTTTTTTTAATCATCTGAGGAATGAAATATGAGTGTAGGTATAAGGAAATAGATAGGATGCACAGAAAGACACACACACACACACACACACACATTTATATTCATACACACCCGAACACAGACAAAGGTCACACAGCCATCCCCGCCACCAGTGCTCAGACAAACTGGTAGTAAAATGCTCTATTTCCCATCCAAATTAAAGTGTCAGTTAATATTAATGTGAAAGTGAGGACTGTCAGACCCACAACATGTGGACACACAAACACATGCGCAAACAGCGTTTACGCCAAACACACAGACACAAATGCAAAATTCAGACTCTCGCTTGGTCAATTACTAGCAGGCAACGGTGGCGTGTGTGCAGGTCGCAACGAGGTCTGTGTGTGTTTGCGTGTGTGTGCGCTTAGCTCCAATCAAGCCCAGTGACACATCGCCCCCCATCTGTCACATGAAGGTTATTTCTGAATGAAGATGCAGTTGTGGTGTCCTGTTGTAGAAAAGAGAGCAAAATGCTCCCTGTGTCTCTGTGGGTGTGTACCTGCATATTTGTGTCTAGTGTTTGATTTAATTTAACTTTGTGTGTGCCCAAGGGGAAAAAAAAATGCAGCTTCATCACGTTTGTTTTGCCCGGCTCAGGTGGAGTTGTTTTATTTTATTTTTTTATGAAAATTATAGTGTGCATGTGTGTGTACCTGCAGATTGGATACAATTCCTGTTGTGTTTATCTCGGTGTATCTTGTTGGTGCAAATGGGAACGCAGAGTAGGAAAGAAGAGAATAATCCCTATGCATCTCTTTCTTCAACCGACCGGAACATAGCTCCTGCAGCTTGCAAGGGAGCGCACACACAAACACAATACCCAGCCAACCATAAAATCCTAATGTCAGACCTTTTAATGCCTCTAGATAGCAGCAACTCCATCCCTGCATGGTCCTACTCTTCCCTAAGAATCTACACAAACACATACAACTGGAAACAACATGTTTATCTACCACCTATGACAGAAAGCTTATTCAGTAGTAGATGGACATTGTTTGGCTCTTTTTATTTGTGTTTGAATCTGAGAGTACCATAATACAAAAAGAAACAACAACAATAAAAAGCCCTCACTCTAGGAATTCAGGTTGCTTCAAAACATGCTGGAAATAATGTTTATTTTAAAAATGCAAAACACCGAAAGCAGTTAGATCAAAGTTCATGCTCAATAATCCAGGTAAAAATATCCAACAAAGTTCAGTCAGGTCATCTGGACAGTTTCTTTGTGCTGAAACGTTGCGTCTTTCATCAGTCTGAGGAGCCACAACAAACTCTTTCCCATAAGCAGCACACGCACATAATGGGTCAACCAGTTTGATGGCGATCAGATGGTTTCTGGAGTCCACCTTCTCCCCCGTCTACTCCTGTGAGGCAGCCATGGCCAAAGTGGTTCAAAACATCAAAGTTCATGCTCAAAACATCCATTCATTCAAAGCAATTAGATTTCTAAACTTTCTTCACAGTTTACAATTTACTGTATATAAGGTAAAAATGATTCGACATCTTTCTGAACTTGAACTTTATTTTATTTTTATACATGCTTTATTAGGTGATTCAATCAAAAAAAAAAAAATGCATGCACCAGTACATATGCTAGAATGCTTGTTATGAGGACACAAAGACTGGGTTAATTCTGTTTGAATTCAGGTCAAACTCAAATCAGTTTGGTTTTTCGGGCCAAAAATCGTAACTATATAATCTTCTAACCAGGTATTTTAGGTGACATTTTCCTGGTTTCTAGGGTGCACAGTTGGCAGAGCCATCACCTCTCAGTGAGGATGCCAGATCAAATCCCAGATCGCTGTCACCTTTTCTAGGCAGAGTTGGTTCTTTCTGTGCAAGTGTGGGGTTTCTCCGGGTACTCCAGTTTCCTCCCACGCACCAAAAACATGCATGTTAGGCTGATTGGTAACTCTAAATTGTCCCTAGGTGTGAGTGAGAGCATCTCTATGGGTGCATTCACACCAGCCATGTTTAGTTTGCTTTAATCAAACTCTAGTCCATTTGCCTAGAGAGTCTGGTTCGTTTGGGTAGGCGTGAATGCGAAATCGAACTCCGATGTGGACCAATAAAGTGAACTCTGGTCCGCCTAAAAACCTAGGTTTCAGTTCAGTTGAAGTGAACACTTGGCACGTTTCTAATGCAGTGTGAACGCAAGTGGAACGGAGACCGCTCCAAAAGCAGGAAGTGGACTATACAGTGTAGGACATTCTGTGCAAATACAACCAAAACTAATGTGCATTCCTCACACCTCATACGGAGCCATCTCAGCAGCCTTGTGTGAAAAACAACATTCGCCATGGTCTTCTGCCTCATCTTCCGCTCATGCTGGGTCCATTGTTGAAAAATATTTGGCACATGTGCCACAGCCAAAACAGAAACCCTAAAACCATAAAATCACTACAGGCGAGGGGGGACAGGTTGGCTCGACTGACTCAGTGTGAATGTGAACCGCACCAGCTGAAAATGTAAACAAATGTTCCAAATTTTGGTCCCAAATCGAACTGAGTCTACTGGACTATCAGGTGTGAAAATGAACTATGTGTCCCTGTGATGGACTGGAGACCTGTCCAGGGTGTCCCCTGCTTCTCACACAGTGTCTGCTGGATATTTGGGCACCATTGACCCAAAAAGGAACAAGCGGGTAAAGATAATGGATGGATGGATATTAAACAGAGATGGGTAAACAGAGATGAGGCCGAGATGGTGTAGAGGCAGGGCGGCCGGCTCAGGACCGGAAGGTCCCAGGTTCGATCCCCAGTCACTGCATACCTCGTTGTGTCCCTGGGCAAGACACTTAACCCCGAGTTGCTC
>JARVGS010000222.1:22963664-22978496 GCA_031762315.1 Hypsolebias antenori | reverse complement strand
AGCTGTGTGAAGCGAGCGTGCAAAGGGAGGGCTTGAAGATGATTAAAAACAATTATTTGTTTACGCGACATTATAGGAAAGTAGTGTCTCAGTTGAACTTTTCCTTGATAAATGCATTTTAATGGTGTTTAATTTTGCCTGGGCGGCATGGCACCATCCATCTGTCCATCCATCATGGCCAGAGCTGCTAGCTCTCCAGCGTTCCTCCACCTACACCACCTGAGTGAAGCGAGGGCACATGGGAGGACTCGCTGTTGTAGTTTTTCAAAATTTAAAAAAAAAAATTACGTTACGAATATGGAATTAAAAAAATGCATATAAGTCGCTTCGGCGTATAAGTTGCAGGACTGACAAATCTATGAAAAAAAACGGCAACTTATACTCCCAAAAATACGGCAAACCCTTTTTCAAACTAAGGGCCAATTTCGGAATCTACATTTACTCAAGTTAGATACCCAACATCTTTTCTTGGTTGCAGGTTCCTCAACAAGATTTTGATTGGTCTCATTTAATGTTCTTTGTTGTGCTTTCAACATCATTATCAAAGATTACTGAAAATTTTCCAGTGGAAAAAAGTATTTTACATTAAACATATCATCGTGGGTGCAAGATAAGATGTCAACGAGGGCCACATTTGGTCCCTGGGCCTTGAGTTTGACAAAAATCTGTTCTACGCTGTGGTGTGTTGGGGCAGCAGGGTGAAGAAAGCTGATGCCAACAGATTCGATAAGTTCATCAAGAGAGCTGGCTCAGTTCTGGGAGTGGACCTGTAGTCTCTGACAATTCAGTTTTCAATTCAGTTTATTTATACAGCGCCAAATCACAAGAAAGTGGTCTCAGGGCACTTTACAGGAGCCTTCACATACATAGAAAAGCCAATTCGTAAAGTTATCTATCTAAGGAATCTTTATCTGTCTGACAGAGGTGTCTGAGCAGAGGATGCTGAGGATACTGCTCCAGATCCTGAACAAGACGTCACACCCCCTGCATGCCACACTGGACTCTTACCACAGCACCTTCAGTTGTAGACTGAGACCATCGAGGTGCTCCACAGAACGCCACAGGAAGTCCTTCCTCCCTGTGGCTGTCAAACTTTTTAACTCCTCCCCTTTTTACAAATAGTACTATAAACTTAATCCTACACTACAATAAACTCTTTAATGTCTCTGTCTTCACCTGACCTTAGACCTTAATTGTTGGTATTTTTATATTCTCAATTATTTTTATATCTTGTGTGATTCATTGTGCATGTTCCTTTGTATGGAAACACTGTCACAACAATTTTTTGCGGGATCAATAAAGTTATAGCTTATCTTACATCTGAAAATAAGAGAAATAAAAAATATTGCGTCAACGGTACATTCGATTTAGGGGCAGCACGGTGACGCAGTTGGTAGAGCTGCCGCCTCTCAGTGAGAAAGTCGCCAGATCAAACCCCTGCTGGGGAGCCATTCAGGGTGGAGTTTGCATGTTCTCTCCGTGCATGTGTGGGTTTTCTGCTGGTACTCTGATTTCCTCTCGCAGACCAAAAATATGCATGGCAGGCTGATTGGTGACTCTAAATTATTCCTAGATGTGAGTCAGGTCTCTCGTAAATGAGTCCTTGTGACTCAATGTGAGAAACCTTTCTAAATTAAGGTTGAATGAATGACTGAATGAGAGTGCAAATGGATGTTTGTCTCATTTGTCTCTATGTGTTCCTATGATGGACTTGCGACCTGTCCAGGGTGTCCCCCGCCTCTCACACAGTGACTGCTGAATATGGGCACCAGTGACCTCCGTGACCCAAAAAGGAAGACGTCTGTAAAGATAATGGATGGTGCATTCGATTTGTAGTAAGTTTTTTCAAGGAATTTAAGTAGCTGGATGTCTTCACCAACGTTGATAGGGTGGAACAGGAGAGGGATCAACGGACTGGGGTACTGTCCGGATAACGAGAGCATTGCTTCGGTTGGTCATGGTGAAAAAAGAGTGGAGTCAAAAGGCAAAGCTCTCGATTTACCGGTCTGTCTATGTTCCAACCCTCACACATGGTCATGAGGTTTAGATCAAGAACAAGATCTCAGATACAAGCAGCCAAAATGAGCTTCCCTCATAATGTGGCTGGGCTCAGCCTAAAGGCTCCCACATACACACACATACATAGTACTGTGTGTACTCAATGAGCCGCACGGACTCAGCGTGAGATGGTTCAGACTTCATCCTCAAGCATATACCATGATGGACTGCAGCTCACCTCTGCAGGCAAGGGGCATTTACCTTTGTGACAAATTGAGGTCGCCAATTGGTCATTTGCAGACACACCTTCTGAGTTGATTGACAAGTTGCCAAAAAAACCAAACAATAAAACAAAATTAGAAGCTATTAAAATGTAAAATGTAAAAATTGATCTTTGCACGGATAGGGCCAGTGGCTGTCCGCTTCGGGTCCATGTTGAGTCCGCCTCGAGTACATGCGGACCTCCGTGGAGAGATGTACGCTCGAGTACGTGATGACCTTAAGCGTGAAGAGCTCCGTTATCTGAGGGGAGCTCGGAGGAGAGCCACTGCTCCTTCGCATCAAAATGAGTCAGTTTAGGCGGCACCTGGTTAGGATGTCTCCAGATACCTTTCTATAAAAGTTTTCCGGGCTTGTAGTAAGAGACCATGGAGCAGACCCAGAAATTGCTGAAGGGATCGTATATCCCTCTCTGGCCTGGGAAACTCTTTGAGTCCCACATAGAGCTGTAGATTGTTGCTGCAGAGAGGAATATCTGGGTTTATATCCTGGAACTGTTGCCTCTGCAACCCAACTACAGATACAGACAAGCAGTAGAAGACAGAGATCTGCCTGTAAGTTGTATGTAACAGGTCTGTCTTGTAAATGAGTCTTTGAGGCTTCATGGGAAATAACTGTATAAATAAAAATCTAATTACAATATCTTGCCTATACTGGTTAAATTTGTACTTTAGGGTTTTGGAAGTACAGTACAGGCAAACAATAAAATGGATACATACTTGTATGACATAAAGAAATAAGATCAACTATATTTTATTGTCCCAAAGAAAATTTTGTTTTAGGTCCTAAGCTGCTGCATAACACAATTTATTAATGACAAAAACATAATACAAGATAAAAAGAAACAATTTAAAATAAAAAAACACACTTCATGCATTACATTTTAATTAATAACCCATGTTGCCAAACTAAAGCGCTGCATATATGATCTCATTGTTCAATAACTTGTGTTTGCATATTTTTACCCAATTTCACCACTTTTCCACTGTTCCTGTATCTAAAGACACATGCCTCATAAAACATAGAATGAATATCTGAGAAATGTATTGATGCCATAATTCTGTAATAAGATTTTTTTCTTTTATGAAAATGCTTTGTTTTACATTGAAAAGACTTTTAGGTTCATGTTTTATGGTTCAATTTCCACAAGACCCTTGAAAGTATTTTATTTTGTAACATCATCACAATAAGAAGACAAACCGTTTCATCACTAAGGGTCCACGACATCACAGGTAGGATTTTATTTTGACCACTTATGATCATTTTTTAAACTGACCTGCAGGCGGATTTAGAAAAGAGATATGGGAACGGAACTACAATCATTCAAGTTGACTATAAATATTGCATAAAACAATAAAATCCATTATGCACGAGTTTAGACCCAGTGATATATTGAATGGATGGCTGTAATAAAAACACACTCTCAGTTCATCAATTTCTCCTTGTATCCTGCTTCTTTAATTTTTCAGTCCAAGCCTTCAAGCTGAAAGCGAAGCACTGTGAGGTAATCGTGGCCTCTTCACTGTTTGTCTTTGTGTTTCTATAAGGGAGCTTTGTGTTGAGTCAGTGTTACAAGCCAAACTGGTAGCACTGGACTACCACATGTGGAAATACTCACTTCACCTCCCAGGATAAAATACTTGGCAAAGACAGACAGGAGGAAGGGAGGGTGGGCGGTGGAGAGTGGGGAGAGAATGGAGTGTGTGTTGGTGAGGCGGTGAGCGAACGTCGTTGAGTATCGGCTTCCTTCAGCCAAAATAAAGACGTGATCAGAGCCAGAGATGCACCTCAAAAACCTCTCAGCTGTTTCCACCTTTTCTTCTGCCAAATGGACTATTTTTTTCCCCGAACCTCCCCCTCCTCCCTTTCTTTTTTCTCCCCCTTTTCCTTGGGCTCACTGTTTCTGTCAGGTGCCAAGAATAAACTTGTACACATGATTCAACTCTAAATACGTTCACGAGCTCTTCCTGTGTTTTCAGAGTGCATTGTTTGTCTCCAGTCCTCACCACGCTAAGTAACTCAGCTGTTTCTGTGAAGCTCAAGCGTTTTTTGTTTTTTTTCTACTTCTTTCCCTTCTGCCAATTTATCTCTCAAATCAGACTGTGTATGTAAATCCCCTTTCTTGGCTCACGTTACGGCTCTTTCTGTAAATGCACAGCACAGTATTTTGTTCCTCCACATCAAGCTTATAGCTTTCTGTCAGGCTACGCCGCTGAGGGCGCCCCAAAGGGAGACAGCTCCCTCACGTCTAAGCATCTGTCCATCCCATTACCGTAGCGACTGCTGAACCTGAGGTCCTTTTACTCATGTTGACAGCAGCATTGACGAAAACGGGAATGATATCCAAAGGAATGATGTTCCTCAGCGTCTGTTCAAAGCTCCATGTGAGCCAGCTGGCTGGGAGACACAAGGAGTCGCCGGGTGGTGTTCCGCTGGGCATGCAGTCGTGTCCCGGATGTTTTATAAGTACAGGCATGTTAAGAGCTTGCATGGGGATCAGTGTGAGAATGCGAGCGAATCCCCTCTACGCAGGGCATCAATCGGTTGGCTTGTTTGGTTGGAATGTGACTCAGGAAACCCATAATGGGGTTTGCTGTGCGTGCTGTCACGACGACTGTTGTCATCCACAGGAAACGGATATGACTTAAATGTGGTAAGAGCAGTGATGATGATGATGATGCTTAGAATGTAAACGCAAGGACTTTTCAATTTAAAGGCCTAACATTCCTTGAAGGGACTCGCTGCCTTTCATTCCACAGTTTTAAACTTAAGATCATCTTGTGTTGAGAAATGGTGTTCAGATGTTCTGAATGACTTCCACATCCGTTTTTAGCTTAATATGTGTAAAATCGACTCAGTCACAGTCAGCGGCAGATCAAATTTTTTATTTGTTGTTATTTAGAGTAAGAGAGCAAAATTTATTTTTGATGTATAAAATACATCTTCATTCTGATGATGAAATTGATAAATTTTAACTTTAGAGCACCAATACTTTTACAGTAGCAACTTTTGCCTCTTTTCCATTAGTACCATTAGTTCCATTAGTACGGGCACAGCCCGGTTTGACTCGACTCGGCACGGTACGGTTGTGTTTCCATTATACTTTCAGTAACGATTTTAGTGGGCGGGTTCAGAGTTCAGAAATTGACGTCACATGCCTCACCAGCTTGTAGCGGTAATGCAGACCCTGAAACAGGTTTCAGTACAGGGTGAGAATTTATTTATTCATTTATTATTATTATTATTTTTTACATTCATTCAACCTTTATTTAGACAAATAAATCACATTTTGAATTGAAATGAATTTTGAAGTTTCTGATAAATTAAAAGGAATATGAAAATGATCAAATTAAACAATAAATCCTGCTAATGAACGTTCACTGAACTTTGTTCACCATTTAATCTCTGACGAACCAGATTCTACAAAAACATCTATATTTAAATTGTCATATGTTTTCTTCATCATTTGAGGAATTTGCACTCATTGTGTTTACTTTTATTGTTTAATTTAGATATGTGGTTTTGTTTCTTGTATACAGATTATTTATTTTAGCTTTGCTTTAAAGTTCAATTCTTGTTTTGTAATTTGTACATATGTGGGTTAGAATAAAGTTGAACTAAAGGCTGTAGTTCTTCTTTAAACGTATTTGAGGGAAATATTCCTGAGATCCAATAATTTTGTCTTTTTATGATTTTTCATCTGAGTTAATTTTAATTAACAGATTATTTAATAAAGTCGTTAAAGTGAAAAAAGGATTTTATGATAAAGCCGGCACCGTTTATGGCCCAGGCCTTGGCCTCACATGCTCCTGAGGGTCGGCAGCACTGCCGCGGTGACCGGGGGACAGCTCGCTCTGAATTTTGTTGTCGGCCACCAAGCACAAAAAAAAAAAAAAAAAAAAAAAAAAAAAAAAAAACCACGCCTGCACTTTAGCATTAGACAACAGTTTTGTCATTATTGTTTTTAAAATCTTATAAATAGGTCCAGTTGGTGCACGGTGGCGCAACTGGTAGAGCTGCCGCCTTTCAGCGAGCAGGTCCCCGGTTCAAATCCTGGTCCGGGTCCTTTCTGGGTAGAGTTTGCATGTTCTCTCCATGCATGCGTGGATTTTCTCCGGGTACTCCGGTTTCTTCCCACAGACCAAAAACATGCATGTTAAGCTGATTGGTGACTCTAAATTGTCCCTAGGTGTGATTGACAGAGTGAATGGTCGCTTCTCGTTTGTCTCTATGTGGCCATGTGATGGGCATGCGACCAGTCCACGGTGTACCCCACCCCTGTAAGGAGGTGTGTCGAGGGCTTCATCAGTCTGAGGAGTCCCAAGTAAACTGTTTTCCCACTAAGCAGTACATTTCTTAAGTGGATCAACCAGTTTACTGGTTTTGCTGGTGACTGATGATAGAGGGTGAAATGTCTTTCCACAAAAAAGAAACTGTCCAGATGACCTGACTGACCATTATTGTATTTTATACCTGGATGACTGAGCATGAACTTTGATGCTTTAAAAGAAAGTTCCAGTGCTTCTGAAACACAAGGGCCACTTTGTTCTTTTGGATTTTAAATGGTGAGAAAATTCATGATTTATTATCATGCAGAAATATGCTGAGGAAACTTTAGTTATGATACATGGTGCTGCTTTGACAAATAATCTGGAAATATATCTAAAATATTATAGTGGTGTTCAGACCATGCCCATAGCCCGGCAATTTGTTGACGGTCCCTAAGAGAAGCATCGCTCCTCTGAGGAGAGGCAGATTGAGAGCGGCTGACTGAAATCAGACTGCCTGTGTCAGCTCGAACGAGGAAGCCACCACTGAACCCACGGAGCACGAACGTGAAATATCCAACGTAAAACTGATTATACCACTGCAGCACACACTGGATATCCTTATATTTAAGGCTGACTTCAAAACAAAACTCCATGAACCTCAAATACTGGTCTGTTACATTGTTGCTGTTGTCTGTGGGAACAAAAAAGGTTAAATCATGTAATCTGGACAAGTTTCTATGAGGAGGAATGTTTGTTGTCTGTGAGGTAACACTACAGTACAGTATTGTGAGGGAACACAAAAGAAAAAAAAAAAAACATGTCCCTCTGAGGCTCAGTACCATGGTAACTTGAGTTTGTTAAAAAATTAGAATAGGAGCTAATAAACAAGATGCTTCATATTGCTAAATTACTGTATGAAAATATTTGTAAATTATTATTATTATTATTGTTGTGAGTAGTAGTAGCAGCAGCAGCAGTATTATTAATAATAATAACAATAATAACAACAACAATAATAAAAGTAATTATAAGAACTATTATTATTATCATTAATATTATTGTTAGTAGTACTGTATTTTTCGCGTATAAGTCGCAATTTATTTCCCCCTAATTTGCATGTCCTGCGACTTATACGGCAAAGCGACGTATTTATGTATTTTTCCACTTTATTGGACATAATTGGACTGATGCGACTTAAACGGCGGTGCAACATTTACGGCGGAAAATACGGTAGTAGCAGCAGCATTAGTGGCAGTAGTAATAGACCTAGTAGTAGCGGTAGTAGTAGTACTAGCGATAGTAGTAGTACTAGTAGTAGTAGTAGCAGTAGTATAAACTGTATTTTTAAGTGACACTGAGTTATGAAAAGATGTTCTGCTCTGTAAGGAGAGTCAACAGGAACTCCAGGGAGGTGCTGAATTTGGACAAACAAGAGAGAAAGACAATCTGTGGATCGATGAAACCACATCAATCATGGCAGCTCTGGTTACTAAACCAAAACCTCTTTCTGAACAATCACCCAGAACTGGACTTGTTTCAGCTCTGTCCATATTCCTGAGGGCGCCATATTTGACAAATTCTCATCTCCTAGCTTTGTCTTTGGTGTCATTAGTGTCATTATTAACAATTAATGGGGGAAGTAGTTTGTCCTTTGGATGGACGCAACAAAATCCTGTTGTGGCTTTGACCCCCATGTGTGGCTCGATCAGATAAGAGTCGCAGGTAAACACAAACACTCTGAGAGGAGCGAAACAAAGCTTTGATGATAAATGATGCACACATGCTTGGACACACACATGATCCCTGTTCGAATGAAAAATCTAAAACCGCTCCAAAGTTGATGGAATACTCATGCATGCACACACAAGCACATAAGCGCAGGCTTGACATTTCACCTTTGATTGCGGCAAAAAAGAGCACTGAAAGGTCATTTGCCAGATATTTTTGAAGGCCAAGTTTGAAACTCTGACATAAAAGGTGGTGAGTTTCAAACTGAAATCATCTAATTGTGAGTGGAGAAAGGGTTTGATTTGGTATTTATAGACGGTTGTGGTTTGAATTGATTGTTTGAACTTGATTGTTTTGATAAAAGGGGCAGATAAAATAAGATTTCTTCTTCTTTCTGCCACCTTTCATTTTATGTATTCTTTATACACTATAGAAAATGGTTTATTTTTTCTTTATCTTTTGGTTTTAATGTAAACTGAATAAATAAATTCTAAAAAATAAAATTAAAAAATAAGAAGTAACATCCAAAAATGTGTTGTGAATGAGTCTCAGCTACTACCACATCAAATTTAGGCCCAGTATCTGTAGCACTGGTTGAATTGTAGACATGTTGTGTATGCTACTATCCTGAATGGATCGACTTTAAAGTTAATCAGTTGTAGATGTTCATCTACTGATTATTTTCAGAGAATTTCATTAAAATTTGTCCAGTGGTTCTTGAGACAATTTAACAAGATAAACACTTAAAAACATGCATTTGTTTGCTCGAAATTATAGCAAATGTGTGTCTCAGTCTATCTTTTCCTTAATAAATGCACTTTGACAGTCAAATCAGCTGCATTTTCAAACGCCAATACGCAGAATTATGAACGCACGGAGGTCACCTTGCTGTCCATTTTTTAAAATTTAACAAGATAAAAACACCTAAAAACAATTATTTGTTTGCTCGACTTTATAGTAAAGGTGTGAATCAGTTGAACTTTTACTTAATAAATGCACTTTGATGGTCAAATCAGCTGTATTTCGCCGGGGCGGTGCAGCGTGATGAAGCTGACTCGGTTGCTCCAGGCAGACGGTGGTGGCAGGCTATGGCAAGCTGACTGTGTCATTAATAGCCATTTTTACCTATTGCGTGACACAATGGCATGCCATACTGGAGTGCCATCTAGCGGCTGAAACTGGTAGTGTTCAATATTTTCAGTCAGAATGAATGAAAACGGTCACGTCAGCCAAAAATTGGTTTATAAACATGGGAAAAAATCCATACACACGTCGCTTCGGCGTATAAGTCGCAGGCATGCAAATAATGCAAAAAACTCTGACTTATACAGAGAAAAATACGGTACACATGATCAAAAATAGTATTGCCTCTTGCATTTAGTGGATTTATTATTTTAATAAGAGGTAGAACTGCATATATGAACACACAAAATGCACACGTGGACATGATTTTATTTTTATTTTTAAACAACAGTGCATCCTTTAAACGCCTCAGTCTTCCATGTTGGTGCATAAACAAACACAGAAAAACATGCATACAAACATAAAAATGGCCCCTCATGCATCCACTGCCCTCCACACACACACACACACACACACACACACACACACACACACACACACACACACACACACACACACACACACACACACTTGTCTTGTGTAAGTGAGCTGTCTTCTGTTTCAACAATGTGTGCAGTGTGTGCTGCCTCCCTTTTGCTCCCCTGGCAGAGTTACCCAATCCCCTGACACACATTCTGCACGGATGACGACGAGCTCTTCTCATGATGCCGCCGGAGCCACCCATTTAGTTCCGCCTTGGTTTTGTACACGCACAGTTCACGGGGGTCAGAGGGCCAAGGGCTGGTTGGGGGCTGATTCCCTGTCCGAGGAGTTATGAAAAGGCCAGGGTTTATTGGGTCTCCGCAGCACAGCTTTGATCTGCTCGTCTCATCCTTGTCTGGAGCTGTAATGCCATTTATTGAGTCACTACAGTTTATATTAAAATAACCTTAACTGATGCTAAATGTGATCTTTAAAGCATGCAACCCCTAAAAGCACACAAAAAAACCTTTTGCTGACCTTCCTGGAAATCACCAGATATGGAGATCGTGTGAGTTCACCAAGTGGGTGTTTGCATTTGTGTGCGTTCGCCTGTGGCTATTCCTTCACCTCCACTGACCCCTCCTCCTTTCCCCAAAGAAAGAGCTCAAAGGCACAGAGGCGGCTGCTCCCTGACCTCTGACAGAATCCAAGCCAAATTAGAAAACCCCACTCATTTATTATCTCAGGTTACGGCGTTTCGTGGATAACATGGGAATGTGCACCAGAGTCAACGGCCGGGGCAAAACCTGCCTGTTTACGTGTCGGAGATTATCATTCCTCGTTTATTTACACACGGTTGACTCTGTTAGGAAAGTGCTTAGTCAGCAGATTTCACCAATCGCTTTGAGGATCTGATCTGTGACACACACCTCCAGTTTTTCTGTGTTATTGTGTGAGAAAAGGAAGAAGCGGGTGAAGATAACGGATGGATGGATGGATGGATGGATGGATGTTTATGAAGCAGTCACACTATTGTGATCCATTTTTCTTCTGTACATTCTTCAGCATGATTCTCGTCCCGCAGTTTTCAAGCTATTTCAACAAACCATAAATGAAAACATTCAGCTCTTTCAAGACATTCCTGCAGTGACTTGGTGCAACTTTAGCTTTTTTAAATACTGTATTTAGCTTTTTCTGCCATTTTTTTTCTCTCATAGAAAATCGAGCTCATTTTACATCCTACAGATCTTCAGATCTGTTTACGACCTTTTACTGCTCTTTTCACATTTTGTTCTGCTTCAGCTTCTTTCAGCTTCCTTCTGAAAATTTAAACTTTTTTCAGCTAATTTCAACTAAGTTCAGCTAATATTTCAGCAATTTTGTGCTCCTTTCATTTTTTCTTTTGCTTCTTCTAACTTTTTTCTACTAATTTCAGCTGCTCCTTTCAGATTATTTCTGCAAGTTTCAACTATTTCTGGCATTTCAGCTACTATATAGCTGTTTTATGCTCATTTCAGCTTTGTCAGCTAATTCCACATTTTTTGCACTCATTTGAGCTTTTTCAGCCCAATTCAGCAGAAATGTGCTCTCTCCACTTCCTTCTTGTAATTTCAGCTTCTTTCTGCTTTTTAGCTACTTTTCAGCTAGTTTCATTTGTTGCTGTATTTAGTTTTTCTGATAATTTACACTTTTTTGTGCTCATTTCTGCTTTTTCAGCCTAAATGGGCAAAATTATGGTCTCTCTACTTCTGCTAATTTAAGCTTGTTCTAAATTTTTTTTGCGTTAGTTAGCTAATTTCAGCTGTTTTCAAATAAATTCAAGTTTTTCGTGGTTATTTCTGCTACTTTCAACCTATTTAACTTATTTCTGCTAATTTCAGCTTGTTATGCTCATTTCAGCTATTTTCAGCCTTTTCTGCTATTTCAGCTAGATGTTTTTATGCTAAATTTAGCCTTTCCAGCTAATTAAACATCCTTTTAGCTCATTTCAGCTGCTTCCTTACTGCTGGTAGTTTAAGCTTCTACTTTTCAGCTATTTTTGACCATTTTCAGCTTTTTTTAAGCTCATCTACACATTTTTGTGCTCATTTCTGTTTATTTAAAGCTAATTCAGCAAAATTTGTGTTCTTTCTGCTTTCTTCTGCTAACTTAAGCTTTTTCTTCCATTTCAGGATGCTTTTAGCTAATTTCAGCTATGAGCATTCACACTGCATTTTCACAGGATATGCAATTTCTCTAAAGATACTGGCTCTTTTTTTAAGTTTGGAGCTTGACATGATTGTGACAACTCTGGATTCGAACCAAAAGAGTTCTCATCTTTTTTTTTTCTGTAATTTGTGGCTTTTTGCGCAAGCTTCTGCATGCATGCTGCTGAGCCAGCAACACCCCATAGCCTCTCCCCAGCTGATTCCCAGAAACAACAAGTTGTGTGTGCCTGTGAGACTTTAAATTAAGGCACACTGAGCTGGTTGTGCTAAGCCTGAGGTCTGGCATGCAGCTCCCATACTCACTTACATTTTATGATGCTCTCAAATCTGTAAACTCACTTATTGCAGAAACATATTCCAGAGGCCATAAAGGCCAGACTTGTTCTCGGCCATCTGAGCTGGATTGAGCTGTGAGGTGTTTGTGTGCAAAGGTGTGTCTGGGAGGATAACCGAAAGGAACCAAAAAAAAAAAGACTTTGTTTAATTGTGGAAATTTATAATTGCTTTTGTTTATCTTTGCTTATCCCAGATTATGTGGGCGTAATCTGTGCACACACACCAGTGTACGCACGCCTGCCCCTTCAGGAATGGGATGTGTGGACTCAGTAGACTGAGGTTTGGCACGGCTGCCTGAGAGACTGGCAGAGCGCAGACGAAACTGGCACAAGGTCATGTTGTGACGCGGTGCGTTGCGTAAAAAGCCGAGGAGCATGCTGCAGGAGCCACAACACGCAGGAGAAGAATGAAGGAGGGTGTAACGGCACGAGGGAGTGAGAAACACACAAGAGATGCTTTCACACACTCTGGCTTTTAGTTTGCTGCCATAGCAATGGTGGGATGTGTTCACAGCTCACAGAGCTGCTCCTTCACCCCAGCTGAAAGCATTTTTCTGCTTTTCTGCTACATCTTTAGACAAAATGATAGGTTTAGCTTTTTTTTTTACTTGTCTGCTTCATGCTGCTTTTCTTGCTCGAAGCGATGCAAGGCAGGTGATCATGTCATTTCCTGTGCCTG
This sequence comes from Hypsolebias antenori, assembly GCA_031762315.1. Classification (NCBI taxonomy): domain Eukaryota; kingdom Metazoa; phylum Chordata; class Actinopteri; order Cyprinodontiformes; family Rivulidae; genus Hypsolebias; species Hypsolebias antenori. The sequence continues at coordinate 22,965,454 of JARVGS010000222.1, read as the reverse complement.
TGTGTGTTCTGTTGATTGTCTGTTAACAAAAAACGTCATAAACCACTGGACAGAATTTTATGAAACACTCGGAAAATAATTTCAGAATGAACATCTCCAAATGATTAACTTGTAGAGTCAACCACATGCAATATGGCCACCTCATATAAGCTACTTCATTGCACTCAGTGAGACTAACCTGTATAAATTAAGGTTGATTGGGTTAAAATGTAAAGTAAAAATGGCTACAAATCAGCTAGATTAATAGATAATTAGCTAAAATTAAGCGTGGTAGTAGCTGAGAGTCTTCCTCAACACATACTTTGAGCATGACAAATGGTGCAACACGTTGGCTTAAAATATGGGCAACAACTTTTAGAATCAACACTGCCTGTCTGTTAGCAAAATATCTCGTTAAACACTTGAAAGATTGTGATGAAACTTTCAGAATGTAATCACTGGCTGTGCATGTAAAACTCGTCAATGTTAGGAGTTAATCCAAATGAACAAACTGAGGTTATCCAACCCCCAAAGTAGTTAGAACGCAGTCAGTTTTACGGATATAGAGCTAAAGTTTCACAAGATTGTTTTATTTTAAATCTCTGACATGAAAGGCAGCAGGTGATGTGTATTCCTTCAAATAATGTTATTTTTATTGGTGGTTATGGGCTGCTGTCTAATATATCATATTATTTTACATTATTAGCGTTTAGCGTATATCTTAGCTCTTTTATAGTATGTTTAGCACATATTTTAGCATATACCTTAGACTCAAACAGACTGTTTATTTTTATACTTTATATTGTTGCTATTTTTGGGTGCCTTGAGCACACAATGTTGTTCCACCTCATGTACCACATGTGATGCAAATGACAATAAAGAACCTTGAATCTTAAGCAGTTCAGTCAAGTCTGCAGGACTGATAAATTGAAAATGCATGTAATATACATAAAAAAAATCATTTATGTACATTACATGGATCATGTGTTTATTTATTTCCCTGTTTGAAAGTATTTCCATGTATTCAGTGGCCATGAATAAAAAAAAAAAATCTTATTTATTTCAGAAAATATTGGAATTTATGATCATTCTCACCAGGATTGTTCGAACAGAAATGGATTTTGGGGCATCTTTCTAACTGATGGCTGCACATCCTGACTTTTATAAGCTACTCATGGCCTCCTCTTCCTTCCAGGGTTACAACAAGGCTATTTTAGAAGGATGATCCCTGAATTTGATTGCTGACTAGTTTTTATTTATTTATTTATTTACTTATTTTACTTGTAGTATGTATATACTGTACACTGTATATTTTAAAGAGACAAGGAAAATGCCTTGAGAATCCTTTGTAGTCAATCAAAGCTATAAGCAGTCTGATGATGCTGACCACTCCCTTTGTGCATGCTGTGTAGGAAGTAACACAACATGAGTGGATTACCCTCGCTCTTTGGACTGGAATTTGGATGTTTCCATTGCTTGTTTACCGGCTCCGTCTTCCTGCTTCTGTGTGTCGTTTTCACTTTAACTTCACCCACTTGATGCATGTGCGAGTCCTGTTATTTACAAAGTAGAGCGCAATATTCATTCAACCATTATTTAGGCAGGTTAATCCCATTGAGCCCAGAGGACTCATTTACAAGAGAAACCTGGTTTCAACAAAGAATAACAACAATGGACAACAGCGACAACAATAGAAAATCATAAGAGAGGCATACAGATTATTATTTTTAATACGTTAAAATAAGATGTCAAAAAAGTAGCAAAAACAGCTAGATTATAAGGCAAATGTAGAAAACTAAAAACAGGAACAT
>JARVGS010000222.1:22898251-22917773 GCA_031762315.1 Hypsolebias antenori | reverse complement strand
TGACCACCGGATGGCAGTATAAGATTGTTTGAACTGAAGGATGGATAGTGAGGGAACGAGCAGCATCTCTTTAAGAAAAATGGGAAGGAGGCCCCTTGATGTGACATAGGCTGTTTGTCCTTCCCTTTTTTCTGATTCTCAAAATGGCAGTTGCTCGATGTGGTTTGAGCTCTTTAGCATAGCATTTTTCACGCAAAGCTTTTAGTAAAAAAGTAAACAAGTTCTCAACTTCTTTTTGCAGAGAAAAACAAACCTTTTACATGAAAGCACAGGTTTCAACCGTGAATTTTGGAGCTTCGACAAGATGGAGGTTTTTTCCCGAGGTCGGCCTGTTAGCTTAGCTTGTTGCTTAGCTTCTCAGTTTAGCTACTTTAACGACCCAAAAGCGCGATTTTGGACAATTAAAACATATTAAAGGTTGAATGAATTTTAAAGAGAAAGGGAGGGGTCAGTGAAGAGCACCGGAGTTGAGCCTGGTCATAGAAAGAGACACAAAGAAACGATAGAGACAATAAATAAAAATGAGGTTGATCATTTTCATTTATCATGCGATTAATTGAGTTATTGTTTATTGCGACAGGCCTAATTATGGGTTCGACTTCTGGCATGGACCAGAACCAGAATTTGTTTACATTTGAACAGTATGAGTTAATGTAGTTTCTCTGAGCATTGTGGATTTAATTTAAACATGTAAAAGGAACACCACGTATCAGAGATCAAACAGGACAAAATAATCATACCACTGCCTGCTGCAGAGGAGGGATGGAGGACGACCTGAAGAAGTGTCTGCAGATTACATCTAGCATATTTAGCTACTTCATTGACTTGGTTGCTTCTGACGGTGATGAAAAACCTGAAAAGATCTGAGGAGTATCAGTCTCCACACAGTGGTAAAGTTGGTCGTGTTTAGTTAAAAGTGGTGGGATACAATCTTATTCACCTTGAAGCAGACGTAGAGCCCAGCCAAAGCCTTAAAGTCCCGCAACAACGAGTTTGTGAGTTAATTGCAGATAAAATTGTAATACCAAAGATGAGCAAATCCAGTGCCCTTCATACACTTGAAATCATACCTGATATTCTTGTCACGCTGTTTTCAATCCTTCTGAGGATCCGGCGGATCTTCTCCGGTGGTTTATTGTAGCTCAGCCACCAAGTAGGACGCAGGTTTTCCTCTGTCCACCATTTGTCAACAAAGTGAAATGAGCACACATCCAGCGTTTTGGGAGGTCTGTTCAAATTCAGATTTTTCAGCCACATTCTTCTTAATTCCTCATCTGTAGGTAGATGATGGAAACTATATCGCTTTTCACAGGAACACTTTTATGTTTTGGAGCCATGTTCAAAATACTGTTGTTGTAGCCGCTGATTTAATATTTGGTCTGGTTGTTCTGCAGCCGCAAACACAACAGGTACCTGAACTCAGCACGGCTATTTTAGTCAACTTTACGGTTGTTAAATAAATGTAAGCAAAACAAAAATAGTGTTTCATCTGCTAAACTGAATGAATCTTACAAATAAACCGTGGTCAGTGCTCCACCAACATGGTTAACCAGTGCTTACTGCTACTTCCTGTGTCTGGCAGGAAGTTGTAACAGAGGCAACATTATGATCATTCAGATGAGCTCAGTCAGTCTCAGTAGTACTTTTTTGCTTACCTGTTTTATTCAGTAATTTTATTTTCATGCTTTCATCTCACAATAATGGTGGATAATTTCAACTACATTTGATTTCAGAGAAGAGCGTTAGTTTTTTTTTTTTTTTTTTTTTTTTTTTTTTTTTTAGCAGATGCTTCACTAGTTGACCTTAGTTGCTGTAATAACTTTTTTTTTTTTTTTTGCATGTGCGTTTTAACAGTTTCGACAATTAGTTTTCTGTCTTTCTATGCCCCAGTGAACAGGAGGAGCATGCCTTTTGTGTTTGAGTTGCACTTTTGTCGTCATAGCTCTTTATTCTGGTGTTTCAACATGTATTTCCAAGCAACTTAAGGTGTGTTTGGTAAAGCCAAAGATTTGAAAACATCAAAGTGTGTGTGTGGGGGGAGAGAATCCATTTATTAAACCAAGCCCAGTCTCAGACAGTCCATATATTAACCTGCACCACGTTCGGTCTAGGCTTTCACGTCAATTCACCTTTTACCATGGCATCTTCTCCTCAAACAAACCTGCTCCATGAGGGGCCATGTTTGTCCATGATTCACACCATTACATCTCTCCTGCAGTGACACTCCACAGGCACACCTCCACCTCACCTTCACCTCACCCCAAACCAAGCAGAGGTGCACTGTTATCCCCAAAGCGACTCACTCATTTAGCATCCAGTAAGCAGGAGCTTCACTCCCACTTTAAAGGGATCATTCAGCTATTTTGAAGTGGGCTTCTGTGGACTTTGGACTTCTCTTCAATAGATGCTGCCTTCTTGGATAAACATTTTTGTTACTTGCAGCTTAAAATATATATTCTGTCTACCGGTAAATTGTTTTTCCGAGTGTCCTTTTCTTTAAGATTTTAAATGAAACCTTTTCTAACTTCAGACATACTTCCTGGATATTTTCTAAATGTTGCTCCAGGACTCTTTTTTTTTATTTGTGGGCTGAACTGTTCAGAATCTAAACCGGTCTTAAGTTTCAACTGATGATTCAGTGAAAAAGAAGCTCTTTATTTTAATATCGATGTCAAAATCTGACCTCATCAAGATTTTGCAAGATCTCTGCCGACAAAAAAAAAAAAAAAGGAGAGCAAGTTGAAACAAAGCCTGCAGGAATTTCAATGAGCTCTCTTAACAATTCTTTACTGTAACACACAAAAAAGAAACAAAATGAGTATACAGCCAATGTGAGAAATATGCTTCTATGTAATATGTTTGGTTTCCCACGTCTATTTATTTATTTATTTATTTTTGTCTTATTGGTGTGGGGGTGGGGGGGTGACCTTTCCCATTAAGTCTATTTTGAGTATTTCCCAGTTGAGAAAATATTCTGACTTGTTAGATATTGGATATTTTCCGAGTGCCAAAAGCATGTCTGAGTGAAGGAAGTAGCTGCTGTCTTGTCAGATCTTGCCCTCAAACGGTCTCAAAGAGAGTCTACAGTTCTGTGCAATTAAAGAGGCACCTCAGAAGATTAATGGAGCACATAAACATCACTTTTTCCACTTGAGCAACGCTGCTCTATTTGATTCCCAGATTTACACGCTCACTCTTTTTAGCCACAATAACCAGTGCTGTCAGACGTAGCTGAACAAACACGTAAAAACTTTTTTTTATGAGGTGATCGATTGGAAAATGGGGGATTTTTCTGCACAAGAGCTGCTCTGTCATCCTTGCCTCATGTTAGCCAACATATGATTTTTGTTTGACTGATTCATTAAAGATTAAAAGGAAGTGCATCACACTTAACTGTAAGAAAAGTTGTTATCTAACAGATGACATGGTGAAGAATGCATAAAGAAACATCATGCCAGTGATAACCAGGAATCCACATGTGGGAGCTCCTCCTCTTTGAGATGAAACAGCGATACGAAGGATTTCTCATCCTCTGGAGAAAGTGCAAATCAGAAAGTGATAATTGTGCGAGGCGAGAGAATATTCAGTTTCCTATTCAAGTGATTTTTGTTTATTCATTCGTTGTATTGATCCTGTGAAGCCCTCGGCAGTTCCCAACAGAGCGTAAAATAGGAGGTAATTGTGCATCCCTGTTGTTGTATGGATCACATTACAAGTTCTGGTTGTAGTCATTACTGTTTATCAATAAAGCTTGACCCTGCAGGTGAATACGATTAAAAGGGCCTGGCGATCAACTGAAAAAAATCAATCATGTTTGTAATCCAGTTCATCTGATCTGTTCGGTTTCTCCGTCGACGATCATAAGCGGGCTGGACAGAAATCGCCAGGAAATGTGCACCCATAGCCCCGTTTCAACCATTTTCTAACAAACCTCTCCAGACGTGTCCGAGAGGAGCCGTTTGGCTATAAGAAGTGTTTAAAGCATATATTCAGTTTGGGTTTGACAGCTTTATGGGCCCATTGTTGCTCTTAGTAAGAAAAGACGAACAAAAACGAGGGGAGGCTTCGGTGAATTTGTTGAGGTGTGAACCAGGGGAAGGAAGCCTTTTTTTAACGGACGCTGATAGAGTCAGTTAAACATACCTACCCACACAAGACCAAAAACTCTTCAGTCCGTTTGGAGCTAATAAAACAAAATTAATCCTTAAAAGAAAACTTTTAACGCTTTAAAGGAGAAAGGAGTTCAACTGACTGCTGTTTGGAATTGCTTTATTAATGCCAAAAGGTGATGCAATGATGTTTTTTATTTATTTATTACAATTTTAAAGGAAAAAAGTTTGTTTTTTTTAAGTTGCACTCACTTTGAATAGTTTTTGCTGCTGTAACTACATCCCCAATTTCTAAATCATTGAACTAATCAGGTGTATAAATGTTAACTAAATGTCAGGATCTGTGATTTTTGTTTTATTCTTTGATATATTTTGTGTTTTCTTTTTCTTTGTCTCATTACCCTATTTTTTGCCGTACACGTCGCACCGCCCTCCGTTTAAGTGGCTTCAGTCCAAATAGGTCTAATAAAGTGGGGAAAAAACATAAATGTGTCACTTTGCTGTGTAGGTCGCATCTATTACACATCATCGCTGACCATATGTGGGCCGGTGTTGTGCCAAAAATCGATTGGCTGCCAAATAGCGGCTGCCGGAATGCACGGGAGGACTTTAACAAGAATTTAACAAGATTAACACTTAAAACAATTATTTGTTTGCTCAGAAATATAGTAAAAGGTGTGTCTCAGTCTACCTTTTCCTTAATAAAAGGACTTTAATGGTCAAATCTGTTGCATTTCAAAAGTATTCGCAGCCTCCGTGTTCTGGGAACACGAAGAGGGAGGAAATCAGGAAGGAGGAATACTGCACATTTCTTTGAAATTTAACAAGATAAGCATCTAAAACAATTATTTGTTTGTTCGACATTAAACTAAAGGTGTGTCTCAGTTAAACTTTTCTTAAGAAATGCACTTCACTAGTCAAATTAACTGCATTTTTCCGAGGTGGCACAACAAAAGGAAGCTAATTTGATGGTTGCTACTGGCATGATCCAGGAGCTGGATGACAGTGGTAGTCTATGGCAAGCCAATTGTGTCACTAAATTTAGGGGGCCGAGATGGTGTAGAGGCATGGCAGCCAACTCAGGACACAAAGGTCCCAGGTTGGATCCCCAGTCATTCCAAATATCATGGTGTCTCTGAGCAGGACACCTCATCCCCAGTTGCTCCCCGGGCGCTTTCAACAGCTGCCCATTGCTCCACCTGGTGGTGGATAGATTAAATGCAGGGAGCCAATTTTGGCATTGTATGGGAACATACAATGATGACAATGCATACACATTATTATAATTAATAGCCACTTTTACCTATTACATGACACAATAGCATGCCATCTACTTGGGTGCCATCTAGTGGTTGAAAATGATAGTGTTCAATATTTTTTCATGGTCGGAATGAATGAAGACGGTCATATCTCAGCCAAAAATTGGGTTATAAATATGGGAGTGGGGGGAGACATACCGGTAAGTAAGTCCCTTCGGTGTATTGTTGGTGTATTGCAGGGCATGCAAATTATGCAAAAACAGCAATTTATAGGCTGGAAAATATGGTATGTTTGGGTGTTTTTTCGGGTTCCCTGTGTTTCTTACTGCAGCTCCGCCCACTCTCACCTGTTCCTAGTCTTCATCTGGGCCAGGTGTCTCCACGTTATCATCAGAACCAGTCTATATACTGTATTCTGTCTGTTCTCACTCCTTCAGTGGAGCATTGTGCATGTTGCGTGTCTCCTCGTGCCTTTGGGATTATCCTCGAGTTGGTTGTAAGCAGGTTGTGCTGCTACAACAACCGTTTTGTTTTGTATTATAAGACTTTCATCAGACAGTACAACTTTTGCTCATCATTGCACTACATGGTTAAATGGCCATCATTACACATCTGTAGACTTTTCCATTGGTGCACTTGTACTTACAAATGTAATCTGTCTGGGTCCATCATATCTGTCTTGTTGCCTGACTTGTTCACAGCACCATTACAGCCTTTGCTCTCAGGCTTTCATCACCTGCAGCATTCCACAGGTGCACATTGAGCTGAGTAAGAAGGGGTTCTCATGCTCTGGCTCCTCCACCTAAAACACTTCTACAGGATCAGAAGCTGTCCGGTCTCGCTACCCTCGAGATACAGTATTTAAACTTCCAGTGAAAAATGAAGATCACATCCCAAAAAGCTGGCTCTTGTTTTGGAGTTTTTCAATGGTTACTTTTATGCTCATGATCAAAATTTCCGATATGCTTTTATCGTTATATACATTTTATACTACCATATTTTTTGGCCTATAAGTTGCCGTTTTTTGCAAACTTAACATGCCCTGCTACTTATACACTGAAGCTACTTGTTTATGTCCCCCCCCCCCCCCCCAACCAATTTTTGGCTGAGATCTGATGATTTAATTCATTCTGACATTGACTGAACACTACCATTTTCAGCCGCTAGATGGCACTCGAGCAGTATGGCATGCCATTGCAATTGTTAAATTAATTTAATTTTGTTGCACCGCCCCAACAAAATGCATCTCATTTGACCAATGAAGTGCATTTGTTAAGTAAAAGTTACACTGAGACACACTTTTGCTATAATTTTGAGCAAACAAATAATTGTTTTTAAGCATTAATCTTGTCAAATTCTTGTTAAAGTCCTCCTGTTCATGCTCGCGCGGTCGCCATTTGACAGCTAATTGATTTTTGACACACCGGCCCACATTTCTGAGTTGCCAGCAGTGACACATATCAGATGTGACTTATACGGTAAAGTGACATATTTATGTTTTTCTACTTCATTAGACATATTTGGACAGATGAGACTTAAAAAACGGTGCAACGTGTATGTCAGAAAATACGGTAATGTATTTTTGTATAGATTTTATTGGTTGTTTTATTTTTTTGTAACTGGTCTCTCTTGCAAATGAAACAGATGTGTCTCAGTGTGACTGACATGTGGAAATAAAGAAAAAAAATAATAAAATGTTTTATCTTTTGATATATGCTTATCAACCAGTGCTTCTGAGTCCAAGTCTCATCCTTACAATGACATAAAAACACAATGCAATGCTTTGTGAGTGTCATAAACCCATGTTTTATTACCAAAAAATCATAGTAAGGATTTCAACAAACAAATGTTGTGATTTTTAAAAGTGGAGATTTGAATCTGATGGCAGCAGCACAGCGGGGCCATGTTTGTGAAGGAGCATCCCCTTTTCTTCGGAGCATACAAGTAAAGCTGTGGTTTTAAAGTTTATTTACTACATCTCCCTTCAAACTGACTGTGCAGGTTTTAAGTAGTTGCCACCTCATACATGACTTGTGACGATGCAATGGCTGCATCACCACATGCATTATTTAAAATCCTGTTTTGTGACATTGTTTTCACGTTGAATAACACAAGAGCGGTACTAGATGCTTGCAAACAGCCAGTGGCCACAGACTCTTATGCACTATTTAAATATGAATGACATGGTTCTGTTTGACCTAATATAGCCTGTCCTGGTGTCACTGCAGCAGATTTTGCTCGCAGCATTCTCCTTTTGCACCATCCACTCTGGGGACTTATGAATTTTTTTATCAAAACTGCCCTAATTGCCTAACCATCCATGTCCCGGTCCAGAGGTGGATGGTTGGAGGGATGCTGGTCATACCACAACCATCCCAAAAACAACATGCCAAAAGGCCACTCCTCACTTCTCTGTGGACTTTATTCATCCAGAAGTAGAATCGTTGAGGACGAGTTGTTTAAAAACAGACAAATCCAACTGAAATGGGACACAAGAAGTGTTTCATGCAGAGCTGGTGCTGATTCATCCATTAATTATCTTTACCTTTCTTCCCTTTCAGGTCACGAAGGTCACTGGTGCCCAAATCCAGCAGTCACTGTGTGAAAGGCAGGGGACATCCTGGACAAGTCTCCGTCCAAACAACGATTCACTCAGTTACCAATCAGCCTAACATGCATGTTTTTGGTCCGTGGGAGGAAACAGGAGTAAAACTCACGCAGCACGGAGAGAACATGCAAACTCCACCCAGGAAGGTCCCCGGCTGGGATTCGAGCCGACGACCTTCTCGCTGAGAGACGGCAGCTCTAACTTCACCACCGTGAGAGAAAATAAATTACATGTGGATGAACAAAAAAACACGAAAGCAACCTTTATTTGTCGATGTCCTTTAGCGCAATAGGCCACACAGCTTCCTGCGTGAAGCAGATCTTCGTCGCTGCACAAAGTAAAATAACTCTCCCTGGCGTTCTCACTCCCACTGTCCGGCTGGTTTCACAGCTGAGGAAGCTGCTGCTGCTGCTGGAGGGTCGGAGCCAAGCAGAAACCGTTTGAGTACAAAGTAAAATACGCAGACGTGTGAGAGCCTGTGGGGAGTTTCTGCCTCCAGAGCCATTTCTCCAGTTCCTGAGAAGCTGGAAGCCCCATGGAGGAAACTCCCTGTTCTCCCATATCAGTGGAGCAAACAGCTGTAGCTTCTCACTGTACTTACTGGCTTCGGCTGTTTCAACACAACCCAAGTAAAGTAATAAATGCAAAGAGCTAAAGTGGTGTTTGCACATACTGTACACTGATTTTTATTTTTATTTTCTTTCGGCTGCTCCCTTCTTCAGGGGCCGCCACAGCGAACTACAGGTGCCCAGAGGAGCAGATGGTGGTGGATGAGGGCCTCGCTCAAGCGGTGGGGAAAGTGAGGGTGGAGGCAGGTGTGGGTGCTTCACCTATCCCACCTACATTTTGATGTTGTCAGCACTGGGAGTTGAACAGGCGAGCTTTCTGCTTTCGATCACCTTCTCTAACCTCTGCGCCACCACTCCACAAAGTATTTGCACATGCATTGATATTAAAAAAAAAAATAAACTCTGTTGTAAAATTGTGCTTAATGGTGTATTAATTCATTTTTTATACAAATACCGTTTTTTTTTTGCATTAAAAAGCATAAAAGTTCTTTTTTTTTTAATGTTTCTTAAAGTATAAATTGTGTGTTGTTTGAAAATAGATGGAGCTTCCGCCCAGCTCACAGCGTTTTGTAAACATTTTCACTGAACAAGCCAACATCAGGATTCTGCGTGTGCGCGCGCCTGTGCGTAATTACAGATGCGAAGTTCCTCCTAAGGGCTCATTAGAAAAAGGGAATGGGAATAACTCCGGGCTGCAACCACCGCTTGCGGTTACGTAACATTCTCTTCTCATCCCGGAGGCAGCTGAAAGCTCCCCATCCTGCACAGCCTGTTTCTTCTTCGTTTAAAATAAAAAATAAAAACAGTTTGTTCCCTACAGCCTGGCAAGCGTTTCTTTTATTCCTTCTGACTACCTTTTTTGTTTATTTCTACAAGGAAAAAATGTTATCTTGCTCATTTCTTTGTCACTTCTGCACGTCGGTTGCTGTTTTATTTTCGTCCGTTGGAGGGCGCAGGTGAGCCCCACTTTGTCTCATCCTGAGATGCTGGTGGTCCTTCAGACAAAAGAGGAAATATTTAGAGAAAGAAAAAGCAAAAAAAAAATTAAAAAAAATGGCTTATTTCATTTTATTTGTGGAGAAACCATCATCAGACATATATAACTATTAAACTGGCTTTTAAAAAAAATCAACACTTTTTTAAGATTTTTGTTGCTATAATCAACAAATAGTTCACAAATACATGCAGATTTTTTTTTATTATAAACTGTCTTCATGAAGTAGTTAATTTATGTAAAAGTAATGGTTTAGTTGGCCTGCTGTAGTGCCTTTGAGCAATTTAAAAATAGCCTGAGGCTATTAATAATTCCTTAACTTTTGATTCTTTTATTGTAAAATATATATAGCTGTTTTTTTTTCATTCCTGGAGCTTTTATTCTCTCCATTCACCTTGAAAAAGAAAAGCTCCCAGCCTCTGTCTCCAGAACAGCATCAGTCCCATGGAGGCTCCAACCCCCACCCCACAGAGCCAGTGTGGGCGGAGCCAGCTTCCCTCCCCTCAAAGCTGGAAGTGTATAACCCTGAGCAGCGAGCCACAATGTGTGTCAGAGGACTGTCAGTGCTCCCTGAGTGGGTGACTGCTCCAAATCTGGTGTTTTCATCTCACTGACTGCGCAACACGAGAGTCAGAGGTTATCACTCCAAGTCCGGGACGAGGTGAGCATCTTCTCATTCTCTGACTCATTTTCCAGACAAATAATTTGCTCTATATGTATCTGTTCTCATGGAAAAAAGCTGATTTTTTTTTTTATGTCTTTTGTTGTCAATTTCTGCTGCGCCGGAAGAGAAGTGCGCCTCTTTTATTTACCCCCCAGTCTGTGCGTCATGGCCACATTTTACGCACCACACTCTTTGAGAGATTTGTCTGCGTATGTGTGTGGGTCTGTGTGCGCGCGCGCCCGTGCGCGTTTAAACCCCCCCCACCCACAAAGGAAGGAGTTGGGAGCTGAATGTGGCGGGCTGTGTGTGTGTGTGTGTGGGCTTGGACTCCGCGCAGGCTTGGAGGTGTGAGAGGACATGGGACGTGAAAGTGACGTGTTTTTGTTGTGTCTCCGCAGGATCTGGCCCTGAGAGAACTTCTTTGGTGACTCGGGCGCCGTGTGAAGAATAAGCTGAACGGAATCGATTTTCCCAGTGAGGTTTTTTTGGGGGGGGGTGGGGAGAAGGATAAAATGCCGGCGATCATCAGTAAAAGCTCCGATTTGGAGTTTGACTCCTTGCAGCCGTGTTTCTATCCGGATGAGGACGATTTCTACTTCTGCTGCCCCGACTCTGCGCCACCCGGGGAGGACATCTGGAAGAAGTTCGAGCTGCTGCCCACTCCGCCCCTCTCTCCGAGCCGCGCCGCGCTACCAGGAGAGCCGGCCGCCTCCCCTGACGCGGACCCGCTCGGCTTCGGACTGGGAGACCCACTGGACTGGGCGTCCGAGCTGCTCTTCCTGCCCGAGGAAGACATCTGGGGCGCAAACGACGACGGGGACCTGTTCGGTTCCGCTTTGGATACAAACCCGGACAGCATCATCATCCAGGACTGCATGTGGAGCGGCTTCTCCGCCCGCGAGAAGCTGGAGCGCGCGGTGACGGAGAAGCTCGGCAAGGCGATCTGCACGAGCGCGCCGGCGAGGAGGAGCGCCAAGGCGCAGGAGGCGGTGAGCCGCAGCTCCGTGTCGGAGTGCGTGGACCCCGCGGTGGTGTTCCCCTTCCCCGTGAACGGCAAGAAGAGCGGCGGCAGGGACGCAGCCCCCAGCGCGTCGAGCGTGCGCGGCGGCGCGGACAGCGACTCAGGTGAGCAACTCTTGTTTGGACACCTTTTCTTTTTTTTTTTTTGGCTGCGCACCCAGTTTGTTCATATGACTGGTCCCGGAATCGGATTAACACGCACGCGCGCGCACCCCCATTGACCCTTGCAGCCGCACGCGCACAGCGGAGCAGTGACACATTGAACTGTGGGGTTTATGTAATCGGCGGCTCTTCATCCGGCAGATGGCAGTAAAATGGGGACTAGTCTCCCTCAGTGACGTCAGCTGGCACCCCTAGCCAAAGAGACAAATAAAACAACACAATGACCAGGTTGGGGGGGGGGGGGGTGGGGATGAGGTGTTCAATGAGGTGTTCAATAATGCCAAAGCGTCCAGTTCACGCTGCGTCATTACGCACGGGATTAGGGGTCAATTTACGCACAGTGGGTGAGGAATTGGCTCATGGACAGCTCCACATGAGATCACTGATAACTGTAGAGATACGACCAAGGACTAAAACATTAAAAATGTTACTTTAGAGGGGGGAAAAAACAACTCTAAAACGAGCACGAGCCCTTCCTCGCAGCTTGGCGCAGACTCGGGTCAGTCTTGCCAAACAACCTCAGCAGAGAAGCAAAGGAAACTGAGAGGAGTCCTGACTGCTGCTTTTTTTGTGTGTGGGCGGGCGGCTGGAGGGGGGGTGGGGGTGGGGGCTGACAGCTTTGAGCAAGCGCTCCCATATGGACAGCTGTCTCCCTGGCGCCGCTCCAGTTTGGAGGCGGCGATCGGATGGCGCGCACCCTGCGCACCCCTCTTTACGTTGCAAAAAAAAAAAAAAAAAAAAGCCTTTCACACCGAAACGGACAGTTTCACACAAGTTCCTACTTCAGTGTTAACTTTACACCCTGAAAAGGAAAAATGCTCCAGTCTTAAGAGCCCCACATGTGGCGCAGTCGGCCACACCCCCCTCACCCTCACGCAGCCAGCTGTGCCCAGCTTTGTTTTGATGTCAGCAGGAGCAGACTGTGCATGTGAGCATCCTGGCTCTCTGAAGCTGTAAACTGCCACACTCTCTCAGATGCTCCTGAGCTGATAATGAGAGCCATTATCACAAAAAGTATTTTTACTGTGCCTCTCACACCCTCTCATCCCCTGCCCCCCCCCCCTTAGATGGAGGGGGGGATATGTCAATTCAGCATAAAAGACTGAAAGCATCACCTTGCAGGAGAACATTAGTCACTAAAATGAGCATAAATCCAACCTGCTTGCTCTGAGAATGAACATGCCAACGCCTGCGGAGTAGATCAGTCTAAAAGTGGCTGACACTGAGCATCAGCAAAGTTTGACTTGTGCAAACAGCGTTGAGCAACGTGCGCCCGCTCACATGCGCTCCATTGTACAGACATACCTGCAGCCGCTGCGTAACATATAGATGGTGAGGATGTTTGGCATGTCAAACTGACTGGGTTGTTTTGTTTCTTTTCCCAGAAGAAGAAGAAGATGATGAGGATGACGATGAGGATGATGATGAAGAGGAGGAGGAAGAAGAAGAAGAGGAGGAAGAAGAGATTGATGTAGTTACAGTGGAGAAGAGGCGCTCTACAATCAGCAAAACATTCCTCATGGCCACCGGCACCCTACACGCAAAGAGCCAAGACGGAAAAGCAACGGTGTCAGGGTCCGGAGCGGCGAGTCGGTTCGTCAGCCGCAGTCCTCAGGAGCTCATCTTGAAGCGGAGCTCCGTCCACCAGCAGCAGCACAACTACGCCGCGCCTTCGCCGTACGCCTCGGACGACGACCCCATCCCACCTGCAAAGAAACAGAAGACATCCGAGTCGTCGCGCCCCCCTACCAGGACCACCTCCTCGTCCTCCTCCTCCTCGTTCTGCAGCTCGTTGCGCAGCAGGCGCAGCGCCAGCGGGGACAGCAGCCCACGCGGCGGCGGCGGCTCCGACTCCGAGGACAGCAAGCGCAGGCGCAACCACAACATCCTGGAGCGGCAGCGGCGCAACGACCTGCGCTCCAGCTTCCTGACGCTGCGCGACCACGTGCCGGAGCTGGCGCGCAACGAGAAGGCGGCCAAGGTGCTGATCTTGAAGAAGGCCACGGAGTACGTGAGCTCGCTGGAGACGGAGGAGATGAGGCTGCAGCAGGAGAAGGACAGACTCCAGGTTCGCAGGCAACAGCTGATGCGCCGGCTGGAGCAGGCTAGGACTCGCTAACACAGGAACTTCACACACAAGCCTGGATGACTCCGCCGATCTGAACTCCTCCGCCTCAACACGCTCTGACACTCAGCGGCGCACACGGGCCTATGCGCTTAAGCACAGGCGCACAGGCCCATAGAACTGTACGTGTGCATGTGTTGAGCCACACCTGGAGCAGAGGAGAAAAGTGGGTTGCAGGGGGTTGCTGGAGAGAGATGCTCGGACTTTCACTGCCGCCACTTTTTTTGCACATTTGTTGACGTTAAGAATGTTTAGGGTTTACTTTTTTCAATTCAGTCACAATTGAGGAAAAAGAGAAAGAAGGAGGAGATGCAGAACATATTTTTTGGTCTTCACTTCCTCTGGTTTTGTATCATTTCTATATATATATATATATATATATTTTCCTTTTTATTATGATTTTGTACTCACTGTGACACCAGCCTGGAATCGAGCGATTCCACACAGGGACAGGTGTTAGAGGGCACTTTGCTTGGAGAGTTCACACACAGTGAACATATAGCAGTGCACACTTTTGCCTTCACCACTGCAAAACTGAAAACAAAAAGAAATAAAAGACTTATGACGACTGAGGCGTTATGGGGGGGGTCACGTAAACGATGCCACTACAGGTTCACTCTCACACTGGTGCTCAAACCAAGTCAGTGGATGTATAACTGTGCACCTTGCTGGGCGACACTTTTGTATATAACAATAGTGTACAGACAAAATACACTCAGATCTGCCTTGTTTTTTGTAAAACACATTTTTTTTGTCGTTTTTTTTTTTTTTTTTTTTTTTTTTTTTTTTTTTAATATACGAGTCAGGAAGCTGCCAATAACTAGACTGGAAGTTTATATACGTTTTTCAAAAGTACTGTAAGGCCTCAGTTAATGAGCGTCGTAATGCTTTGTAATATAACAACATATTGTTTTATCTTTTGTCTTCGCTTTGTACCATATTACTAATTCCACACACCTTTTCTTGCTTTTTAGTGTGAACTTTATACATACTAAATTGAATAATTATATTTTCGTATGAAAATGAGTTTTCAGTAGATATCACTTTATCTCGTCGGTTTCCTTTCTATCCAATTGTTTTGTACAGCGAATGTGTTTTATCCACATGTACCTGGACTGTTTGTTCCCCCCGCCCCCCCGCCCCTTTTCTCTTTTGTTCATATTTTATCGGGTGCATAGAACTGGGTAAACTGATATAAGATGCTTCTTTCATTTTATTCTTTTTTTTATGTACATTTAGTGCTGCGACTCATAGCACTTTGAAATACCTCATTTTGAAAAATAAATAGACATAAAATCACGTTTTTTGTGGAGCTTTCTTGCAAGAAAATGTGCAGAGCGTCACCTTTCATGTGCTCTCTACGTGCACTTGCTTCTGTATCTGTATTTGTTTTACCGTCCTGACAAAAGAATCTTCTGAATCCTCTTGTCTCAGCCCCCTGCGGCTGCCTCCCCCATCTCTCGCCTCTCACACCCACCCACACGCACATTCACACTCGCTTCAAGTGCACGGGGCGCACACATTTCCACATCCCTCTGTTTCCCTCTCATGGACCAACACCGCTCTCTCTTCCCGCTACATTGTTCAGGCCGTTGCCATGGAAACTGGAGCAGCTGCTGAGTGGCAGACACGAGAGTGAGTCTTTTTATTCGTCTGTTGTAGTCTTTCTGTGCGTGTGTGTGCGGTTATGAATGCAAATGTCCCTCTGTGTGTCACCTTTTGTGGCGGCCTGTGTGTGGCCCGGGTGCCTGATATCTCTGGCGTTGTGCGCCGCCCGCCACGACGCCAGGACAAGGCTGGATATTGTTTACCAACATCAGCCACATGGCTTTGCCCTCCTCCACCACCTCCCCTGACCTCCCCTTCTCCTTCAACCACCCCCTCTGTGACTTCAGTGCTGGGCCTCGGCCCAAATTGGTGCCTTTCGGGACCCTGGCGAGGTGCTCGTGGAGATGGCTGAAAGAGAAATTCGTTGCTGTGGTCTGTGCAGCCATTCGCTGTGTTCACAGAGGGTTAGGGGCACTATAGTCGACTCAGATAATGATTTTTTTCATGTACTTCCTGTTGTATTGTGGAGTGGTTTCACTGGAGGGGGGTCAAACTGATCCAGTGGCATGCGTCCTATAGGAAGGACAGGCCTATATGAAGACTAATGACTTTGTTTTTCTTGCTGAGACGGACCGAAACTGAGCCTCTCAGTCAGGGGGAGGGAGAGGAACTGGTGGATTACATAACTGGGGTCTGGTGTCTTTGTGCACACTTTACAGTGCATGTATGGAAACAGGAGGCTGGTGTCTTTATCTATGTGTGTGTGTGTGTGTGTGTGTGGAGCCATCTCGTGGGACTTCCCCTTACCATCTGCCTGATGGCTCATCCTGCCTGGTTATAAAGGAAAACAAGTGGACAATAACGTTTAGGAGAGGGGAAACAATGGCAGTTTGCTCCATATCAGTGCTCAATAAATATTACATTTATAACAGCAGAGTCAAGTATCGCGCTTCCTGTCCCGCTGTAAACAGCGCAGATGTTTTAAAGTGGGGTACTGTTAGTGTCTTACTGGAGAGACTTCTCTAAATGGTTCTAAACACATGCTACAACAAAACTAATGTGCACAGCCTAAAACACAGAGTTGCAAGATGTACACACAAAAGAGGTCTTTTAAAAATTTCTGCACAAAACACTTGGCCGTAAACACCCAATTTACCAAAATTCACTTTTTTTATTTTTTTATTTTTTGGTTGCGATTTTGAGTCTATAGACTCCGACAGTTGCACCCCAGTGAGACACCATTTCTTCTGCTTCCCTTTTCAGTGAGAAAAAAAAGAAAATGCGACCGTAACCATTTTTTGTCTTTTGGAAATTACACCACGTGGTAATGCGATTTTAATTTATTTTTATTATTTCAGTTGATCAACAGCTGGCCTGTCCATCAGAATCAGAAATAAACTCTTATTTCTCCAAACTAAGGTCATTCAGGGGTGGCTCCGTTGGTAGAGCTGCTGCCTCTCAGCGAGAAGGTCGCTAGATCGAATCCCGGCCGAGGATCTTTCCGGGTGGTGTTCGCATGTTCTCTCTGTGTGTGGGTTTTTTCCCTGTTTACCCCTAGAGTGAGAGAGTGAATGGTTGTTTGTTTCGTTTGCCTCTGTGTCCCTGTGATGGACTGGAGACCTGTCCAGGATGTCCTCCGCCTCTTGCACAGTGACGGCTGCACATGGGCACCAGCGGTCCCCACGACTCAAAAAGGAAGAAGCAGGTTAAGATAATGGACGGATGGAAGGTCATTCAAAAATATATCTGCCGGTATATTATTTGCTTAAAGCATCCCAGTTAAAAAGATCCGAACTACTTTAAATAAACATGCAGTTGCTTTGTTTTTCAGCTGCACACTCATGTGGACACAGTTCAACTGTAGTTAAGATGTGTACTCTCTGAAAAGAGGCTAATTGGTTTAGATGGGAGCTGATGCCGTAGAGTAGTCATCTATGTTTAACAGACATATGGTCAAGGCTTTTCTTTCTGCTCAGTGACTGCTTGACTGGATGGAGCTGCTCACACACACACACACACACACACACACACACACACACACACACACACACTACACAGATCTAATGGGCTTACGTCCTACTGAAGGCAGGACATTAAAGCTGCACATGAGATAATGCATGTTTGTGTTTTTTCCAAGTGCGTTGGTGTCATCTCCGTAGAGATCTCCATTAATTAACAAACGTTTGTCACAACACTTGCATTGTCCTTTTGGACACCGGATCTGAATTCAGCCACGTTAACCTTCCCATATGGGGGGGGAACAAAGCGTCCTGTGTGTGCGCCCAACTTCTGCACAATGGCATCACCCGTGCGCCACACTGGGCTCGCTTTGCCAAGAGCAGCGCTATATCTGAAAGGGGGTGGAATGTGTGTGTGATGAGTGTGTGTCTGTGTGAGGGAGTGTGTCAGGGGTGGGTCACCATCTGTTGTGGAGTCTAGCACAGTTGCAGGTGCTCAGAAATGGGAGTTATGGTAGGTAGAGGAGCAGAAAACATGGATGTTGTTTTTGTCCCGGTGGAATAAAAGCGCGGTCCGTCAGAGACCTCTGTACACTTGTTGAGTAATATGAAGCTGTGACAAAGAGCATGAATCTACAGTAATTGTCAAACACAGTGGACAGTGAAGCAGGAGAGGGTGGGAGGAGGAGGAAGGGTGTGCAGGGAGAAAAAAGAAGGCCCGAGTGCTTGATCAAAGTTTACTAAAGTCTGAAGACATTTGCATACAGATGGTACTGTAACACAGCCCCCGTAATACTTTTCCCTCTCTTTATTTTTCTTTCTCTCTCTCTCTCTCACTCACCGCACGCACACACTTGCACGCAAACGTAATGGGGGTTTATTGAAAAATCCATGAATAGCCTTTCAAGAGCGTGTTCTATGGAAGAAACAGCCTTGGCTGCGCAACACAGCAACTAGAAAACGAAATCAAAACCCGATGAAGGGAAGAAAGGCAACGACTGAGACAGAAGATAGAAAGAGCAAACCGAGAAACAGTGGGACGAATTCAAGGGGGAAAGCCTCCCTGCTGCAGTTAATAAAACAATTTCAAGCACTCCTCACCTTTTAGGAGTCATGAAAGGCCTTGATGATGACACTGAAGTGCCAAAAGCCGGAGTTCCTTCTCCGTACAACATGATATCTGACTGTGAAAGCCTGGAGTATGTTCTAAACCAGCCTCAACTTGTAACCATCTGCCGCGCTGCTGACAGTACATAAATATATTAGGCTGTTAGTTTCCAGGATTATGTCGGAGTATCAACAGCTACCTAATTCACTTTGTTACTCAACAGAAGTTCAGAGGCACTTATCTGTCAGGGGGTAATTTGTGAAACACTTTTTTTGAAACAGAAGCTATGAAGTGCTTTACAGTTGGAGTGAAGAAGGGAAAAAAAAAATCAAACACGATGTAATGATTTTTAGAAAACCACAAATAAATTATTAACAAAAAGCAGCAAATTATAATAAGTTGAAGTAGCAACCCACATAGTAGAACTGACAGAATAAATCTGATTTGCATTGCATGTGTCAATGTTAGTGCTAAAGTAAAGAAAGAAAAGACTGTTTGGGAACAACCTCATACAAGCATTGCCTATTGGTCTTGTGGTTGTGAAAACATAGTTAGTTTTTACCGGATGACAGGAAAACACCTTAAACGATCTCATAATATAAAGTTGGTGTTATCACTCGAAAAGTAACCAGAACATTTTTACTTGTTCTTTTTGTTTAAGTTGAATCTGAAAAAAGGAAAGACACATTTTGTGGCAGATGAAAATGGTGAAGCTTAAACTAAAATGCACGGATGGATGGATGGATGCTAGGATGGATATATGGATGGATGTCTGGATAGATGGATGTCAGGATGCATGGATGGATGTTAGGATGGAGGGATGGATGAATGAATGGAGGAATGGATGGATGCTAGGATAGATGGATGGATACATGAATGGATGCTAGGATGGATAGATTGATGGATGAATGGATATCTGGATGCATGGATGGATACATGAATGGATGGATTCATGGATGCTAGGATGAATGGATGATGGATGCATGACTGAATGGATGGATGGATGCCTGGATGCTAGGATGGATGGATGGTTTCTAGGATGAATGGATGATGGATACATGAATGAATGGATGGATACCTGGATGTTAGGATGGATGGATGCATGATGCATGGATGCTAGGATGTATGGATGATGGATACATGAATGAATGGATGGATGCTTGGATGATGGATGGATGAGGGATGGATGGATGGACTTGTAGAGAGATAATTATTATTATATTCTGTATTAGATTTCTGTCATTTTATTTAGAGGAAGTGTTTTGAAATCATTTTTCATTTAATTGTCCCCATTATATAGATAACTGGATTTTCTTACCCACATTTAGTGTGTGTGTGTGTGTGTGTGTGTGTGTGTGTGTGTGTGTGTGTGTGTGTGTGTGTGTGTGTGTGTGTGTG
>JARVGS010000222.1:22858744-22870241 GCA_031762315.1 Hypsolebias antenori | reverse complement strand
TGCATCTGGAGGTGTAGATGTCTGTGATGGTGGGGAGGCTGACTCCAACAGACTTCTGTGCAGCCTTCACCACTCTGTATGTAAAGCTTTGAACTAAAAGAGAGTGTAATTGTTTTATTTTTTTACTTTGATTTTATTCAACATGTAGGTTTTAAAAAACATTTTTGACACAATTTTAGCAGCTAACATTCACTTTTCTGGTTGAAGTCTCCATCTTTCTCTTCAGCTGGCTGAAACAAAATAATTTGTATTTAAAATTTTCTACTGTTCTTGCACTTCATTGCCTCTGGAGGTTTTAAACGGGGTGTGACTTGTGTTTTATTTTTATCTTTTGACCAGCCATATGCAACGTAATAGCCAATGCTCTATTGTCACAGGGATATCGAGTGTCTGACAATGCAAGATTGAGTGATTTTGAGGAAAAAGACATTCCTCTTTCAGTGTCTTTTGTTCTTTAACTACATGAAGAAACTTCACAAGACTTGCTGCAGCTGGAGGCCTCTAACTACAGCTACACGCTAATAATGTTAGCCACACTTCTCAACAAAACATGGAACAAAAGCTACACAACACCCTACTCATTCCTTTCACTAAAGTCATGCCAGCAAGGGTGCACTGCAATAAATTAATGTCCGATTAAAAATGGCCATCTCCCCTGCCAAATTGTCATGAAGTGGCACCATTGATACGAGCGACAAAACCGGGCACGTTACCAATCGCCCACTCACTCAAGAAAAGGAAGGAGCTAAAAACAACATTCTTGAGTAGGTCTGTCTTTCACTCGCTTGATTTTGAGCAGGAGGAGGGGGTGGCGTTAAGACTAAAGTTCTGGGGTATGTGAAGCAGGCTGCAAAGGAGCCTACAAAGGCGCGGAGAAGGAAGGGCCACCCTGACAGCTTTGGCGGAGCAATTTTTTTTTTTTAAGGGGTATGGGGGTACTAGTGGGACGACAGAAACTGGGAGGGGGTATTCCCCCTCTTCAAAGCCTTTCCACTGGTTCTCTGGCCCGGTGGACGTTGAATGTGGATGGGGGTGTAGAGGGGTGGTAAATGAGAGAAAGAGAGAATTAGGAAGCCCTCTCTTTGTCTGCTGAGATCAGGGGGGTCAGTTAGACACTGAACGCCTCAGGAAGATTAACCGGCCAGGCCCGGTCGGAAGCTGAAGAGTAGACTGGTGGGTGGGTTGGAGAAAAACATAAAGGGACCTTGCTTTGTTTCTGGTCCATGATGAGATGCTGGAGAGGAGAGATGGAATGCAAGAAATGGAGATTGATTGATCGGTACAGTGGATAGCAATGAAGGGAGGGAGGGAGGATGTCAGCACTGAGCTTTGAGTCGCTCTGATTCTTATGCAGTGAGAATAAGACCCAGTTTGATTTTCTTTAAATATGGACAAAATAAGTTGTGAATGAAATGAATAGTGGGGGTATGCAAGAGTGAAATCTGACAAGAAAGGTTGGCTGTTAAGGTGAATAGGAAGAAACGGAGAAGCAAACTAGTGGAGGTGTTGGGCTTTCCTAAGGATTAACGGAGCTCCACAGTGGGAAGAGGGAGGATGGGGTGAGAATGAAGGGAGGTAGGATTGGATGAAAGTTAGGGTTGGACAAGGAGGGTGAGAATAAAGAATTGCCATTCGCTTCACTCACTTCACTACACAGGAACAAAACATGTTGGGAGGTACTTGACATAACGCTCTTCCAGGCCATGTTCTTGAATATGTGTGTGTGTGTGTGTGTGCGTGTGTGTGTGTGTGTAAGAAAACATGTGTGCTGTGTCTATTATCTCAAGAGACACTGAAGAACCAAATGTGGAATTTTATAACAAGTGTTCATGAAGGAAAAACCGGTGTGCCTCTGACAATGGACATATTAAAATAGAGAAAGCGTGTCCCTGTTGATGAGTGGCTGCAGCGTTCCAAGAACATTACAAACATTAATTAGGAATGAAAAACGCTGATTAACGTACAGTCTTATCTATACTGTTAGATTTTCAAAGTCTCATTGAAAAATTTGCAACAGCAGAAAGCAACGGTGTAAAAGTAGCGTTTCAGTCTGCATCTTCAACTAAGGTATAATTTAATACTTTTTATTGACCTGCTAATTTTACTGTTTAGAGGTTTACAATGGTGAAAGGAAAAGCCTAAATTTGCTCAATGAGTGTCTAACCTATTATTCTGCATTTGGCTTGGGGAAAACCGCTGAGTCCAATAGAGATTTTATTTTTACCATAACTTGTATAAAACCGTCCCACTATAGGCCACAATCTTCAAAATAGTGAAATAAAACCTTAATTTTCCAACACGGAATAGGTTAAAATATCTTATTTTCTTTTAAATTTCTTATCTGCTCTTTAATATTTTTAATCTTTTTTTATTTGGCCCAGTCGTTGTAATTACCTGATGGCGTTTGTTTGTGTGAATGACGAGGTTTAGGATATGAAGCCTAAAAGTTGAAGTGGGAGATGTGGGGGAAGAAAGACTCTCTACATGATTAACATCTTATGCAGCACAGAAGCTTAGGCTTATGTGGATAACAAGAAGGTTGGAAAAACAAGTCGGTTATTTAAAACAAACAAAATTCATCAAGATTTTCATCCCTAACGCTTTAGATATTTAGTTTAATATGTTTATAAGGGCATATATATATTAGTAATATGTAATTGTTTTCTGGTTTTGTTCTGATTTCAAAATGGCTTTAAAATTATGTTTCTGTAAAATAAATATAATGAGGAAAAGAATTCCTTAATTTTCACACTTAATTACAACTTGATAAATCTCGCTAGAAAAAAAATAGATGAAAACAAACAATGAAAAAACATTGAATGCTAACATGGTTTAAAACTGTTCTAATGTACCTAACATTAATGACAACAGAATTAAAATCCATGTAGTTAAAAGAAGAAAAACAAAAGTGTGGGCTTGAATACATTGGCTTTGGATCACTTCCTACAACAAACCACCTATTTTTTCTTGTGTACTTACCATGAACTTATCTGTTTTTCTATTCCCTTATAGCCCAGAACGCAAACAAATTCCAATATTTTTACGACATTAAAATAAATGCCATTTGCAATATCTTTGGATTTAACCTCCTTTGTCAAATTATTTGTTTCCTATTTATTGCCATTATTCAATGAGTTTAGTCCTAATCTTACCTGAATTCTAACTAAATGAGAGAAATATACAAAAGTAATAGAGATTATTTTACACCATCACCTGTCAAGACAAGCATTAAAAGGACCTGATGGTACCCACACCCACTCAGCCCGGTTTATGGGACCATCTTGTTAGTGGCTCCGAGCGAACTGCTCCGAGATGAAAATTTTGACGTAAGCAGACAGCAGTCGTTGGTTGGCCAGTGGAGCTATGTCACTGGATGACCTACCCAGCAAAACTGCAAACTATCATATCTTCTGACATATGTCAGGGTTTTGTTTTTTTTTTTTTTTTGCAGATTTGTCAGTCCTGCGACTTATACGACCAAGCGACTTATATACGTTTTTTTTTCATATTCATAACGCAATTTTTGACTGACGCTTTAAATTTCGAAGAACTCCAACAGCGAGTCCTCCTGTGCGCACTTGCTTCACTCAGCGGTGCAGGCAGAGAAACCCTGGAGAGCTTATGGCTCTGGCTGCGATAGATGGATGGATGAATGGCTGGCTGGCTGGATGGATGGATGGCACCATTCCGCCCAGGCAAAATAAAGTGGCTTTGACCATTAAATAAACGCATAATAAATTAAATTAGTCTGCGGTGACACATAATAAATGTGACTTATATGCCAAAGCAACCTATATATGCTTTGTTCTTCTTCATGATGCTTTTTTTGACTGATGCGACTTGTACTCTGGAGCCACTTATACGCCAGAGAATACGGTACATCTGAACATCCCATTTCTACACTGATTGTGTTAATGGGCGGTACCACAAGATAAGCACATTCACAGAGAAATATTAGAGATGGTGGCATGGCTACACCTGGACTTATAAGCAGTACCATGATAAGCTAAAGAAATTGAAGTTTGATTAGGGGCCACAATGGGTGGAGTGGCTCGAACACAATGACCTGTTAATATACCGCCCACTTTGCATTGACAATCCTGCCCACAGAGTGGGGAAATAAGTCAGTGTCAAATCACTTTAAGAGACCTATTGCAAATTGTTTCTTCCTTCCATCCATCCTCTTTACCCACTTTTCCTTCCTTGGTCAGTTGGAACTTGTGCCTATGTCCATTGGTCATGGAGTGAGAAGCAGGGTACACATTAAACAAACCAGCAGCCCATCACAGATTGCTAGTCTGGGTGCAAAGGAACTTAAAGTACAAAGCAGTGAAAATACAAAATAACCATCACCTGAGAGGACCACAAGAAATCTAAACTTGGTCCAATTTGAAGTACAGTAGTTTATTTGAAAGCCTCACTGCAAATTACATGCTCATAAACATGTCTGTATCAAAATGTAATATAGGTTTTACGATTCCTAAAATCCTGCCTGTTAAGGCAAAAACACCATTGGGTTTACAGTAGTCCCTCGCTACTTCGCGTTCCAACTTTCTCGGACTCGCTCTATCACAGTTTGTGGATGTACAGTCCATAATATTGTACAACAACAAAAATAATAATAGTAATTGTACACCACACACAATTGTTGACTTTGTAGTAATATTACATGATTGGTTTATAACAAAAATAATAATTAGGAGAGGTGCTGACATTTTGTAGTTTTTTTCAATAAGCCTACACAGTGTATCACCAGTCCAAAAGAACTACATTACCCACAAGGCAACAGTGCACCTCCCAGAATTCAACAATGCTTGCAGCCCACTGCTTTCTGCCAAAATGGAAGGAAAGTTATGATCCGATCCGAACTTGACTAAAAAGTTCGGTCCTTATTCACAGTGACTTCGGCGCTTTGGCTGCAGGAAACCGATCAGAACCAGACCAGAGCTACTTCCATCTTCATCAGTCAATCTGTGAGCTGTTTGCCGGTCCAGGGAGCCTCTCAAGAGGAGAGACGTTACTTGGAGAGCCAGTGTTTTCTCCAGAGCTCACCTGGACTTTTTTCATCTGATTTCTCTGGATTATTTGGACTCTGTCTGGACCTTTGTGTGGTTTTGTGCTGATTCGCCGAAGGTCCAACTCTCTCTAAAAGCATCTTGGTGCTCAATGGCTGATCAGAACCGAACCAGAACCAGACCAAGGCTGGTGAGTCCCCATATAAAGTTTTGCCAAACTGTACATGTATGTTAAAAGGATGTAGGTTTAAGAGTTTAGAACACTGCAAGAGTGCGAGAAGGGTTTCTAAAGCCTTAAAATCTATATAAATACAAAATAAATATAATGTCGCTACTTTGCATAATTTCACTTACTGCAGGCAGGTTCGGAACCGAACCCCTACCATAAACGAGAGACTACTGTGTTATGTTTTATGGCATGGAGAAACAGTTTAATGAAAATGGAACTCCTAAGTAAAAAATTTACATTAAAAAAACAGCAAAGATGCATTACAAATTTTTTAAGCCACTACCCATTAAAAAAACAGGAAGGACAAAAGAAAAGAGAAAAAGAAAAGCAGGAAAAGGCCCTTAAACTGAAAGAGAAGCCCATTGAACTTTTGCATTAAGACTTTTCCTCGAAACAAAATCAAAATCGTTCCCTTATTTCCTTTCTCTCTCTCATGGTCTTTTTCATTATTTTTTCCTTTCTTGTTTGAGTTCTCTGTAAAGTCAGTGGTCCAACTCTTTCTAAAAGCACCTATTGGTTCCTCTTTGCTCTCCCACCCTGAGTGCCCATGGCTCCTGAAGTGATGCTCTTTGTGTGGGGTTCAGAGGTTGTGCCCATTAGCGTGAAGAAAGCCCCGCTGAGTCTTATCCCGACCCGTACTAGAATGCAAGGCTCTTCACCCCAACCCCAGCCTGGCCAGCCCCCTTTCCTGAACAGGACACTTTTATCCTTTTGTCAGGAGGTCAATGAGCAGACCCCCAAAGGGGAAGGAGGGCCTCCACCAATAATGATATGCATGACAGTCATTGTGTGACCTCCCATGGGGGGGTCATGGTTGGTTGAGGTGGGTGTGACAAGGGAGTGGAGGGCAGGCTGCGTAACTAAGGATGGGTATCTTATCCAGAAGATACGGAATGAAAGTGATGAGGATGAGAAATTGTCACTGAATCGTGACAGATTAAAGTGAAAAATTCCAGAGAAGAGAAAGTAACAAGAGCGCCAACGTTTTTATAAACTTCAGATTTTCATCAATAAGGTCACTTCTGTTCTGTATTTATAAATGTGCATTCTGTGACCCACACACATTCACGCTCATATCAACTCCTAACCTTTCCAAAGTCTTCGTTTGATAGATGGATTCGACTTGGTTCACTTCACTCTCTGTAAGAGGAGTTAGCTGTCTGCCTTGATATGCAAATGTGAAGTTACATAACAAATCAGTTGAATGCAAATAGTCTGGATAGTTTAAGTACCAAACGTGTATTGCCTTAGTAATGCTACTTGTGAAACAGAGACAAATCAATAATGATATGATAATGATGGCATGGTTAGATTAAATTATTATTTTAATTTGGTATACATGTAGTTCTTGAGAGCTGCTGCCTCCCAGCGAGCAGGTCCCTGGTTCAAATCCCGATCCAAGGACCTTTCTGGGTGGAGTTTGCATGTTCTCTCTGTGCATGCGTGGGTTTTCTCCGTGTACTCCAGTTCTTCCCACAGACCAAAACATGCATGTTAGGCTGATTGGTAACTCTAAATTGTCCCTAGGTGTGAGTGAGAGAGTGAATGGTTGTTAGTCTCGTTTGTCTCTATGTGTCCCTGTGATGGACCTGCGACCCATCCAGGGTGTAACCCGCCCCTCGCACAGTGATTGCTGGACATGGGCACCGGCGAACCCCGTGACCCGAAATGGAAGAAGTGGGTAGTACTTGGACAAGACTAAAGTCGCCAAAATTCTACCTCATCCTGTGGTTATGAAGTCACATTCTCCCAGCTGTCTTATTTGATGTTCATCCATAATAAGCATGATGGCAAAGCAGATGGCTTGACAGGAAACATGCTGCATTCAGTATTGGAAAAAAACTAGGTACTTAATTCATGACTCAGCAACTGCGACAAAACTCGATATGATTCGTTCTCACAGATCTATGGGCCCTTACATCATGAGATGCACCTCCAGCATTCAGTTTAAATGCACACGGTTTCAAGTTTTTATTCTTACAATACCCATTTAAGCAGTCAGGCAAAACTCAAGCATTATTTTCAAGAGTCATCATTGTTGTGCGACATAAATGTTTGTGTTTCAAAGGTATTTGACAAAATCCTTTGTGAGGAGGGCAAAGACGAGTGCAAACAACAGATCCTCATTCGCTCCTGATATTTGTGCTGAGTCCTTCAAGAGAATGAAAGTAGCTTCCCTTGAAGAAATATTGGCCGACACCTTGCTTGCCAAAGTTTTAACTGAAGATCTTGTGTGGGTTAAGGATGACTCTCTACAACCACCACACCAAATCTAGGCTCAATATCTGTACAGAGCTGTAGCTGTTTTGGTGTTTGCTTGAGTCAAGTAGCTGTAGCAGCCATCTTAAATTTGGTTTACTCAGTTAAATCAGTTGCAGATGCAAAAGCAAAGATTGCTTTACGAGAGTTAAAATCTGTCCAATAGTTCACGAGATATTTGGTGTCCTTGCTTTGATGTGGAATTTATCCATGCTGTCATTTCTAACCCAAACCCGGAGCCTGGCCCCGCCCAACCCGGATTCGGACCGGGGCGAGCCATAATAATTTTCTTAATGTGTGGGCTGGTTCAGTGTTGGGCTTTTTATTGCGTCAGGAATGAGCCTTGCCGATGATCCAATTACTGTATATGCCAACGTAGCTTTCCAAACTATCACCTGCTGACATATGACCATGCGCTGACTAGCCGGTTGAAAGAGGTAAATAATTAAGTTGAGCTTCAGATGGTTTACTGCCAGTGATCCATCAGCCCAAATTGACATTCATTCAGCTGCTGCACTCATAGGACACGCGCACGCACGCTCGACGACCCAAACCCAAACAGGTGAGATCACGAAATATCCGACATGACAGAGCAGGGTCTAATGTAGGCAGAAGCACTTTGATGGCTCCTCAGCTCCAATCTTCTGCCCCCTTTATTCAACCATGCACATCTGCTGATTATTTGTAATAGTTGGTAGTATAAACAGTCAACGCTTAATTAAACATGTCTTTTTTTTTTTTTTTTTTTTTTCAGGTTCGAACCTGTAATTACTGTTAATTTGTCGGATTGGGTGGAGTTCGGACCTGATGGCTGCAGGCTGGGGCCAGATTTTTTTCAACCCGAGTGCAACTCTAATGCTGGGGACACCTGGACAGGTCGCAAGTCCATCACAGGGACTCATAGAGAAAAATGACACAAACAACCATGCACTCTCACCTAGGAACAATTTAGAGTTACCAATCAGCCTAACATGCATGTTTTTGGTCTGTGGGAGGGAAACGAAGTACCCAGAGAAAATCCACGTATGCATGGAGAGAACATGCAAACTCCACCCAGAAAGGTCCCCAGCCGGGATTTGATCTGGCAACCTTCTCACTGACGGACAGCAGCTCTACCAACAGTGCCACCTGATGTGGAATCCCAGTATGACACAATGAAGTTGATATCCAGCCTCCGTGGGGTCCAAGCTATCTATTGCTTTGCAGAACGCGGACTCAGTTTGAATTTTTATTGAAGTGCCGGGATATTGGAATATAATACCAAGATTCTTCCATTAATTAAAACTACACAATTTAGATTGCAAAAAAGGTTTGTTCAGTACAGTTTGTTACATTTCAGTCATTGGTTTCATACATGGGGTCGCCATAAGAGAAGCGTAACCACTCACTTTCAGCTGTTAAACACACTCTTGGCTTTGTAACTGTATTAATTAGGTGAGCTGCACAGTGGCCGTGAGAGACTGACAGACAGGAGGGGACAGCCACCAGATTAGATCTTCTGCCAAGAAAATGATTTTCTTATGCATACTGGAGACGTGTCACAGGGACCACACTGTCAACTGTCTGCTCCCCTTGCTGCGTGTCACCATCTCCAGACAGATCCAAGACCAGTGTCTGTATGTGTCTGTGAGTGTGTGTGTGATGAGGATGAAGAGTATTAGCCAGTTCCCTGCTGCTATAGCTGTGAGTGTGAGCTGCCAGAAGAGAGGGGGTAATTAGGGACCTGTTGTGTTGAAGGAAAGCCAGGCAACAGAGGAGGGATTAGAGCCGTCAATCTCCTCCAGTTTCTCTCACTTCGCTCCCTCTTTTACCCCGTTATTGTTCACTGTACCCCTGGACAGCACTGCAGAATCACATAACTGATTACTATAACATGGTGAACGGACGGGAACGCTACATTAACGGGATGGTTCAGATCTTCTGATTCTGCTACTTTAAGACCACCCTAACTTCTTAAACTTCAGAAACAGAACAGAAATCATCGTTTTTCATTAGTATTTGACAAGACAAAAACCCCCATATTTAACAAAAAAACAATCATTGAAATGTATGAGGCGACAACACTGCCAGTGATGATGTGCAAAGTTGACTCTTCTGTCCATCTTTTGCTCTTTCTTCTCCATCCTTGCTTTAACTAAACATTCCCGACAGGCATGTAGACCCCAGCACCAACCTTATACTTAAAGACATGCACACACAAATGCCATTGTGCTGGAAAAAAAGGGAGCCCTTTGACAGCTCCATTACAAACCACACACTGGCCAATTATCTGTTTTAGGGTGATTGTCTGCCCTCCTCTAACCACCATACCGCCTTTGATCCCACTCATCCCTCCTTGTGTCATTCTAGATCTGTGCACAGGTATAATATTTCCACCTGGGAGCCTGAACACTCCTTTTTAAGGTTCCACTTGAATCATTCTTGCTGCTTTTAAAGACGAGGGGAATATAAAGTGCTTCCTCCCTCTCTTTAGCTCCTGATGAATCATGGATCGTTTCGCTTCTCATCATTTCCTCTTTTCTTTCTTTTTATCTCCCCGACCCACTGCCTGTGACATAGAAAATTGGGTGTATCTGAATTACAGTGATTGCAAGTGGCAGATGGCAATTAAATGGGAGTGAGGAAGTGAATGCAAGGGGAAAGGGCAGAAACTAAAAGTTTTAAAAGGGCGGACAAAAGGGAGTAGATGGGAAGAAAAAGTTGGACTAAAAGAACCAATAAATAAATAAAATAAGGCATGATAGAGGTCCCTGCTGGTGGTTTGTTTGATCAGAACAGAGTAGTAGTCGTTTGAGGGCTCTCGGTTTCTCTGTAAGGTTCACTCATCAGTGCTGATTCATCCAAATGGATACCAGAACACCTCAGTAGTTTATAGCACAGTAACCGTCTTATATCCTCGATGGAGCCCTAATACAAACCAGACCTGCAAAAATCCCTCACACATTACACTTCACATACAATCAGTCTGTCAGCTTGGTCATAATTTTTCAAATTTCTGTGATTAGAGCGTCATAGAAGCAACTGAATAGAAGCAATTGTCAAAGATTACTGGGTGAATTTCACTTGTGCTGTAATCTGTGAGTGTGTCTGTCTAATGGCATTAAAAAAAAAGCAATATGAGAACAAATCTGACTTTTTCATTTCCACCACTCCAGTGGGGGGGTTAAAATGCTTGTGTGTGTGCGCCATTGTAATTGTTACCTTGTAAGCCCCATTTCTCCTACAAATACTACACTGTGAGGACCAACTACTCCTTATTGGGCTCAAAGCTAAGGCCCCAGAAGAAGTGCAGTTGGTGGTAGTGCTGCACGTGATATGTGAGTAAACGGCGCATAACTACAAAAATCGCTTGGGAATTTCCGCATAACCAATTAAAAATCCCCAATGATACGTAATGTTCCCTTTATGCTGCGAATGTTAGGACAACTTGGCAAATGCCCAAGCAAAATATCTACAGGTAGTCCTTGACTTACGACTTAGATCCGTTCTCACGGTGGCGGCGTAAACCGAATTTGACGTAAGTCGGCACATACGTACATAATGCACCATATACATGTACAGTACTGTATTACCAAGTACAGGTGGTATCCTCTGTATCCGACCGGCTCGGTTCCCGGTATTTTGCACTTACGACCCACATCATAATTAATAATTAATAAAAAATATATATATATATATATATATATATATATTTTTTTTTAATTTTTTTTTTACTTACTTTTTTCATGTGTACAGCACATTGTTGCAGCTGTGGTTGTTTTAAATGGCTTTAAATACCGTATTATTAGTATTATAATTTTTTTTTTTTGTATTTTTATTCCGGTCCGTCGGTGTTTTCGGTCTGCCGGTCCGTCAGTGTTATCGGTCCGGGTGGCAGATACTGTAATGGCTGTCGTGTGCGCGGAGACATCAGCTACAGCTGAGGAGACACGAGCTGCTGCATGGACTAATGCCACGGGCGGCAGACACAAGTTGGAGGACGTTTTTGTCGAGT
>JARVGS010000222.1:22776449-22789795 GCA_031762315.1 Hypsolebias antenori | reverse complement strand
TATTTTATTCATCAAAATGTACAGTACTGTACATGTATGTGTTTTTTGATCATTATGTAGGGTACTGTGTTAGAATAGGCGAAGTGCTTGGTAACTGTACAGTACCGTACATGTACATGTATAAGTGTTGGCTCGTGTGATGTCCGACTTACGTTAAAATCAGGTTACGAACGGTGCGTAGGGACGGAACTCGCTCGTAACTCGAGGACTACCTGTATATATATATTTTGGACAGGTTCTGCCACTTTGTAGTTTTCTTTCAATAAGCCTACAATGTAAGTCCAGTCAAAGAACAACATTACCCAGAAGCCAACAGTGCTTCCGGCCGCTGCTTTCTGCTGAAAATTGAAAGAAAGTTTAAATCCAATCCGAACCCATCTAAAAAGTTTGGTCCTTATTCATAGTGACTTCAGTGCTCAGTGGCTGCAGAGAGCCGATCAGAACCGGACCAGAACTGGACCAAAGCTGGTGAGTCCCCATATAAAATTTTGCAGCACTGTGCATTTGCACATTGTTAAACTGATGCAGGTTTAAGAGTTTAGAACATTACAAGAGTGTGGGAAGGATTTATAAAGCTTTAAAATATACATATATAAATTAGTGCTGTCAATCGATTAAAACATTTAATCAGATTAATCACACTCTGGGGCTGTGATTAATCACAATTAATCCCCATTCTTGGGAGTAGTGTACCGTAATAGGAATGCTATATTTGTTTTAGTATTTATTTTATAAATACCAAAATAAATATAGCATTCCTACTTCGCAGTTTTTCACTTATTGCGGGGCGGGGTGTCCAGAACGTAACCCCTTCGATAAACAAGGGACTACTGTACTTAATCTATTTATGTCTTTTAATGCTACTTTTACCTTTAAGAGGGCCTTCTAAAATATTTACCTAGCCTTTGGAGACTTTCAGTAATTCAGTTTTAGCTTCTTCAGCAAATTCTGAGTCATTCAGCTCTCATTATTTTTTCCATTTTCATCCATTTTTCTAGTTTCGGTTAGTGATGCTAAACGTTACATGGCTCATTTGGCCGTATTAAATGCAGTGTAGGAGTTGTGATATTACATCATAAACATCTACAATAACTTTGTTCACATATGAGTTTTCCAGACCCTCAAGAGTCTCTTGAGTAACATAAAGCAAACACTAATTTACACACACTCACATATGTTGCTCATTAGGGTTGATTTTAAGCAGATAAAAACAAACATTAAGCCCACCCACAGAGCGCCAGCACAGATGAACTGAATCCAACTTTTATTGAGACTCCTTTCAGAAGCACCCGATAGAACCAAGACGTCCCAACTCCCACACTACAGACTCCAACAGACTGATGCAGTGCTAACGTATCATTCGATAAAAGGCAATCCAGGAGGTAGTATATTTAATGCAGCACCTGGGAGTCTATGATGGTGTGCATATGCTGTTTATTGTTCCCTGTCGCTAGTGTTGATTTTCCTGCTCCCTCTTATATTTAAGTCTTGCCATAAAAAATCCTAATTAACAGAGAGAACAGAAAATATTACAAGATTATGTCATTTAGAAATTGTTTTCATTTATTGTAAATTGTAAAACCAAAAATGAGTAAATTAACTAATATAAAGTGATCGTAAATTCTGCTGCTTGTTCATAAAAACAAGCTTTTTTGACCTCATGCTTATTTAGAAGATGAAAACTAATTTATGATTTTGGTTGTTGCCATCATTTCAGTTCATGACTGTGTGGTTCCCCCTGCTGGATAAATGAAACACTGCAGAACTCCCAAATCAAACAGGTGAAACAGTAAAAGTAGCCCAAAACAATATGAGAACAATTAGTGAAGAACACAAATAAAACTAGAGAAACTGCATTTCCTCTACAAATTAGGAAATTGGCTAAAAAAGCTGAAATTAGCAACAACAACAAAAAAGGCTGAAAAGGCAGAAAGAAGCTTAAACTACCAGAAGGAACGGAAAGGAGTTGTAATGAGCTTAAAAAATGTGGAATTAACAGAAAAAGCTAAAATTAGCATAAAACAGCTAAATAGTAGCTGAAATAACTGTAAGCAGTAAAAAAAAGTTGTCAGGGGCATAACAAGCTGAAAGTAGCAGAAATTACCATGAAAAACTTGTACTGTGTATGAAAACAGCTGAAATTAGCCAACAAGGTAGCTGAAAAGGTAGAACAAGCTTAGTAAATTAAATTAGCATAAGAAAGCAGAAATAACACACATTTGCCCAGTTAGGCTAAGAAGCAAAAACGAGCACAAAAAAATTGGAATTTATCTGGAAAAAAAAAAAAGCTGAAATTAGGAAGAAAAAAAAACAGCTGAAAGGTAGCTAAAAAAGCAGAAAGAGGCTTAAATTACAAGGGAGTGGTGAGAGCACATTTTTGCTGAATTAGGCTGAAAAAAGTTTAAATGAGTGCATAAAATGTGGAATTAGATGAAAATCTTAAATTAGCATAGCTGAAATAGAAAAAGCTGAAACTTGCAGAAATAAACTCAAAAGAACATAAGCTGAAATAAGCAGACAGAAGTTAGAAAAAGCACAAGCATGATGTAGTTAGCAGAAAGAAACAAAACAGCTGAAAAAACTGTTGAAAAGAGCTGAAAATAATTTGTTAAATTTGCACGAAGAAGCTGAACCAGAACAAAATGTGAAAGGAGCAGTAAAAGGTTGTAAACAGATCTAAAGATCTGAAGGATGTAAAATGAACTCACTTTGTTTTTATGAGAAAAAGTAGCTGAAAAGGCTAAATATTTCAAGAAGCCTATGTTTCACCAATACCAAAAGTCACAGCAAGATTGTCCTGAAAGAGCTGAACATGTTAATTTATGAATTTGTTGAAATACTGTACTGTATCTTGAAAACTGCAGGATGAGAACTGTGCTGAAAAACGTTCACACAATTAACTTTTGAAGCTAATTCAATTCAAGATGACAAACGGACAACTGACCTAAAAATCGGACAAAAAATAAGTCAATTTTACAAATATTTTTTGTTATAATTTGTTGGGGTTGTTAGTGAAAGTCATTCACAATACATAGTTCAAGCACTAATCATTCAAAATGTTTGCTTTAAGCCTTACAATTAACGTTTGGAGGCAACTCCATCTGTTAGACAAAAATCCTGTGAACCACTGGACAAATCTTAAAACTTTCAGAAAGTAGTCAGTGACTGCACGTCCACTATTAATTAGCTTTTCAATTTCAATACAAGATGATCATCACAGCTAATCCACATTAACCAATACAAAAATGGTTTTAACTCAGTCAACTTTACAAATATTAAGCTAAAAATTCATGTGGTAGTTGCAGAGCGTCATTCGTGAGATTGTGTATGCCATTACTTTTCCGTGTCTGACCAAGATAACTATGAATTCCTTCAAGGAATTCTAGGCCTTTTATTCACCGATATACCTACGTCAACAACATTTCAAAGATTCTTCCAACTGTTTTAAAGAATATGGTGGTTTTTTGGGAGAAGCATCTGGTTGGTCAAGAAGAACATAGCCTCCGAGGTCGTGATCCGTCGATACCACTGCACTTATCTGTAATGAAAGACACTTTGTGAGGCTCACAGTCATGTGTGGCACTGAGGACCAGGGTTCTGATGTGCATTTTGTCTTTATATGTGAAAGAGGTTATTGTGCTCAAATGACTGAAGTGCGATATGCAAGGATCTGTGCCAGGATTGTGCCCTTGAAACGCTCCCCGGTCAAGGGTGCATCTGTCAGCAGCGTGGCGGCGTGAGCATTTGAGTGCACAGCGAAAGGTTAAGTAAGTGTGTCACCTGATTCAGAGTACTACACCCCATGCCTTTGACACACTGACTAATTAGCACAGTGTATACAGGAGTAGGGCAGCCTATAAAAAGCCTCGCTGGAATGAGAGCGGGGTTGTCCTTGTTGTCGCTAGCAGAGTTTCTGCATGGGAGCCTGGATGATAATGAAATGCTGGTGCCAGAGAGGAGACAAGGGAAAGAACTGGGCCAGTGGAGAAAAGGGCTAATAATAGCAGCTTGAAACTCAGCTATTCCCAGCACTGACTGAGAATCACACTTCCACACAAAAGCGCAGAGGCTGAGACAGACACACGCCGGCTTGGCACGGAGTTTGAGCAGTAACCTGATCGAGCCGCCACGAAAACCAAAGCAATCAGGACTCAAAGCAAATCCAGCACGCGTACAGTATGAATGTGCGCATGCCAACCAATTTCGGCTAGCAAGGATTTGTGTGTGAGCGCTGCTGAACCAGAGATAAATGGAAGCAGAATTAGATAAAAACCACTTTTCTTTCCCCCCGCCGCCAAAAAAAAAAGTCAATAATGTGCTACAACCGGAGGAGAGGATAGAAGTCCTTTATTCACCATGAAGAGATCTGTCTCTTCTCCCCCAGCCCCTCATTTCACCCCCTCCCTTCGTCTTCACCCCTACAGCGCATCTGAAGCCCATTCTCTCTCTCCATCACCCACAAATATAACAAAATCTCTCTTCCATCGACAAGACAAAAAGGCCTTTTGCTCCTAATTGTGCCCAGCTGTCACGGAGACGAAAGAGGTGAGATCGGGAGAGGAAAGGAGTGAAGGCGAGGAAAGGGGTGGCGGGAAGAGGAGTCGGACATGGAAGGAGAGAAGAAAAGAAGAAACGAAAGATGTTTGTTCAGTACCGCAGGCCTGACATATCTCTCTTATCTCTTGCCCAGCAAAACTAATGCCCTTTAGTTACAGCGGAGGGGTGGGAGCGTAGACAGCCGAAGTGTTAAGAGCATGGAGGGGACAGCGAGCCTCATGCTTCTGTAGGATGCGGAAAATTCATGCATGGTAAACAGAAGAGTCATCCAAGGTCATTATGAATTAAAACCCATCCACAAAGCGTGGGGACAGTAGATACACAGCAAGGAACTGGCCTGTAGGAGCTTCTGCCTTGACCTGCAGCCTTCAGGTTCCTTTACCAGCTGCCCGCCGACCACACACTCCGCCTGGCAAGGCACGGACACCAACGCCGCTTGACGCCGAACCACCATCAAAGCCCACAGACACTCTGGCTGCAGGGGCCATCGTGCTTGGCTGCACAGACGAAGACGACAAAAAAAAAAAAAAAAATCAAATACTTATTGATTATACTCAGGCTTGAAGACCTTGGAAACAAAAGTGGACACAACTTCTTAATACCAAACCGCTTTTGCGCCTGCGTTTGGTTCTGTCTGGTTGTGTACCCAATGAAAGCGTGTGGTGAGTTCAAATAAATGTAGACAGAATGACCAGACCATTGCTTGTTGCGTGTGACTGGTCCTGCATATTCAACCCCCACTGAATCCCCATTCCCCTATTTCTTGACTGGAAGCTGATACCGTCATTCATGCTACATCACATCAGGTAAATTCAAAAGCACGGTTAGTTCATATGCCTTCAAGACCTGGATGGGTATTTTTTTTACATGTTGAATGTCTGGCTCCTTGTATTTTTTTCCCCTGTCCACAAAAGCCATTGTGTTTCTCAATGCTCCACTGCTCAGGCAACACCTCCAGTTACAGGCACCCGAGGGCTGTTGAAGTTGCTTTTATTCTGTTCAGTGTGAGTTTTATGTGCTTTTAACAGAAACATATGCACGTGGGGATTTTATCGGCGAGCTTCCGATGTGCGAGTTCACATTTCTGAAGCGCCATTTAAATGCAAACTCCTGGAAAGTGCGCCGCTTCAAGGAATCGATTGACACGTGTGTGCGGATGTGTGGAAACCGCTACACAAGGTGTGCTCTTTATCGCTGTAACGTTTCCATTTAACTCACAGCCCAGGAGCTCGGAGCTTCATGCCAGTGGCTCCGGTGCCACATGCTGCCATCTAATACCAAACCTTGAACTCAGCAATGAAAAATCAGTCCCCGGATTCTTAGATTTCTTATGGAACCGCTTTATTATTTATATCTGATTTGGATTAGCAGGAGTTATAAAGGAACCACAACTGGAAACTAATAAAAAAAAGGGAAGTGCATTTTTGTGGTGCACATTTGGCAGCAGTTGCATGGCATTTGAACTTGACTGTTAAAGTTCAGTAAAGTTATTAAAAAAAGGCTCAAAGGCAAGAATTCCCTAAACCTGAAAGCAAAATTGCCCCAATATGTTAGTTGATTGAATAAGCTAAATAACTAAAACTAATTATTGGTGTATAATTATATTTTTATTGATTACTTTGTGTCTCTTGAAA
Source organism: Hypsolebias antenori (assembly GCA_031762315.1). NCBI lineage: Eukaryota > Metazoa > Chordata > Actinopteri > Cyprinodontiformes > Rivulidae > Hypsolebias > Hypsolebias antenori. The sequence continues at coordinate 22,783,604 of JARVGS010000222.1, read as the reverse complement.
TATTTTATAGGAATCGTGATATGAGTGTGCGCGTGTCAACTCTGTGTCATAAATAAATAAATATACTGTAATAAAAATTTCACAACCCACTTGGCTGTAACTCAGTTCATTTCACAGACGTTGGGCTAAAACTTGGTGTGACATTAGCTGAGTCGTCTCCAACACAAACATTGAGCAGACTGCACAAAATCTTTGTATAAATAAAAGACATTGACTGTTGTAGTCAGCTCAGTTTTAACAAAGTAGCTCATAATCGATTTAAAGTAGAAAAACTCTTAGAAAATTACCACTGGGTGTACATTTACAACGGATTTGATTTTTGCAGTCAGTCCTATTCAAGACTTGTCCAGCTAATCGTTTACTCAAAAGTGGACGTTTGTCACTTCGTTTTATGGGTATTTAACCAAAATCTTGTGTGGTAGCAGCTTAGAGTCAGCAGCATCACATACTGTAAACACCATCACACACAATACTTGGTATACATGGTGGTGGGTGATTTGCATATTTCCAAGGAATGGTAGTTTGTTACAGTGCAGGTGTGGCCGATGAGGACTCCCCGGAGCAGCTACACACATCAAGTAAAGGGTTTAAATAAGGTATAGTTTATAACTGTAATGTATTAAAGAGTTTGAAAAAGTTGGGAGGTAAAAATACAATAATACATTTACATTTGGGGGCTTAAACCAGACCATTTTGGTCAATATTCTAAAAATATGTATACTTTCATCAGTTATAAAAGTTGTATCAGACTCTCCTGCTTAAGAAATGTCTATCATTTCATCAAAGTTCATGCTCAATAATCCAGGTGAAAAAGCCAACATCGTTCAGTCAGGTCCTCTGGATGGATTTTTTTGCTGAAATGGTATGTCCTTCATCCAAAGGACTTCATAAGTGCGAGGAGCACCAACAAACTCATTCCCATAAGTAGCTTACTTATAGTGGGCCAACCAGTTTTATGGTGATCAGATGGTTTCTGGAGTCCACTCCCTCCCCCGTCGACTCCTCTGAGGCAGCCAAAGCCAAACTGGTTCAAAACATCAAAGTTCATGCTCAGTAATCCAGGTCAAATAATCCAATAAAGTTGTCAGATCCTCTGGATGGTTTCTTTTTTTGTTGAAATATTCCGTCTTTCATCCAAAGGACTTCATCAGTCTGAGGAGCCACAACAAACTTGTCCCATAAGTGGCTTACTCACATAGAGGGCCAACCAGTTTGATGGTGATAAGATGGTCTCTGTAGTCCACTCTCTCCCCCGTCGACCCCTCAGAGGCAGCCATAGCCAAAGTGGTTCAGAACATCTGAGTTCATGCTCAATAATCCAGGTAAAAAAATCCTGGATTTTTTGGCCCACTATATGAGCAAGCCACGTATGGGACTAAGTTTGTTGGAACTCCTCGAACTGATGAAGTCCTTTGGATAAAGGACAAAACGTTTCACCAAATAAATAAATAAATAAATAAATAAATAAATAAATAAATAAACTGTTCAGAGGACCTAATTTAACTTTTTTGGATTTTTTTTTTTTTACCTGGATTATTGAGCATGAACTTAGATGTTTTGAACCACTTTGGCTATGGCTGCCTCTGAGGAGTTGACGGGGGAGAGCGTGGACTACAGAAACCATCTTATCACCATCAAACTGGTTGTCCCACTATAAGTGAGTAAGCTACTTATGGGAATGAGTTTGTTGGGGCTCCTGGGACTGGTGAAGTCCTTTGGATGAAACATAAAAAAAAAAAAGAAAGAAAGAAACCGTCCAGAGGACCTGACTGAACTCTGTTGGGTTTATCATTTCAGTTTAGTGTTTGCATTTGGGACTTTCAGGCCAGGGGCCCATGTCGAAGAGGCCCAACGCTGTTCTTTTATGTTGTAATCATGTCATTCTGGAGCCTTTTGGCTTAATTTATCTGTCACCCACTAATTCCGTTTCCTAAAAGGAAATCTCATGGAAAGTATGCTGGACTTCTGTTCGTGACAGCATCTCACCTCTGCCTTTAATGTGAACCAGATGTGACGGATGATGACCTTTTTCTTTAAAAATACTCTTTCATTTGCTACCGACGGGTGCTGGCCCGGGGCTCCCTGTCGGTCGGCCGCCCCAGGGACGCTGACTCCGAGGCTCCGGCCTTTAACGTGGTGATCAATCACAGGCAGCGGCGGGCCGTGCCGAACCCGAACAATCACCTCTATTAAAGCAGGGGGGAACTCCGGCGGACATAGAGGGCACTTTGTGATGGGGAAACACGGGACATTGTCTGCACGTCGCCCGGCTCGGTGGGGAGACACAAAGGTGGACTTTGTGCGTTTGTTTTGACAACCTCGGGCAGGTTTCCGAAAAACCGTACGTGTAGGCTACTATATTTCCTCTGTCATGTCCCGGCAGGGTTAGCAGGATTACATGGGATTAAAATAACATATTACGATACATCTTTTTTCTTTTTTACTTATTTTAATCCGTACTTCACTGACGCTCGTATGTAAAAAGGTATATACAATTATTTTAAAGTTAATAAAAAACCTCTGATTTCCCTCTTATTTGTGGCTTGCGTTATCTATTCATCCATCCCTATCTTTACCCACCTTTTCCTTTTCAGGTCACAGGGGTCCCTGGTGACCATATCCATCTGGCTTGAGGAGGATACCTATGGGACAGATCTGGTTGGCAGGCTGTAGACTGAGGAAGTCCTCTGGATGGAGGACGAAACGTTTCTCACTCAAAGAAACTGGTCCAGATGACACGATTCAACAATTTTTGTCGTTATCTACCTGATGATTGAGCTTACAACACTTTTTCTGAACCACTTTGGCCTTGGTTGTCCTCAGGTTGTTTCTGCGAGTAGCAAGTCGGCCAGCTCGCCTAAAACGTTTGATTGTTGTGCATGATTGTTTTGGATGGGTGTACTTTGCATGTGTTAAAAGCCTACTTTTGAGATTCCAACAGGAAGTTGGCTCGAAACACAGTAATGAATGCTACTTATGGGACGGATCTGGTTGGCAGGCCGTAGACTGAGGAAGTCCTCTGGATGGAGGACGAGACTGGTCCAGATGACACGATTTAACTTTTTTTTTTTTTTGTTGGTTGGTTTGCATTGTTTTATAAAATTGTGCTCACAGTTTAGTCCACAGTTGTTTTATTAGTCCTCCCCTCTGTGTAAGCATTCATGGGTTTTACTGGTGTCATCAATGTAGAGAAAGTGGATAACCAGCAGCCCAAATGTATCAGGAGCCACGTCAATCAAGAGAGCTGTCAGAAACCCTTTTCAGTGACGCAGCAGGATCCTGATGAGGACTCTGCAGCCTGGCAGACATACAGGCGGGCAGCGCCGGGCGAGCCACTTGGCACTGGAAGGGGAGCCGGCTTTCTGGTGCTGCAGCGCTGGCACCGAGAGCAAGCTGGCCTCTCCACTGGCAAGGGCACGAGGCCCAAACAAACACACATTCTGCCACACTCCTGCTGCGGAGCAAACAGAGGCGGGCGGGGAGGGCCGCTCTTCAAAAGCTGCTGTTTGTCTGGAGATGCCTTTCATCTGAATGGAGGCCTCAACAGGCGCCGTGCGACGCTCCCAATGCACACTGGGCAGCCAGTGATCCTCCTCTGTCGAGGTTTTAATTAATAAACAATGTTTGAGGGCCACAATGCACTTGGAGGGACAACACTGACTTCTTGGTGGCCTTGATGCTGTTTGTTTTGGAGATGTACTCCATCTCCCACTGAGTTTACCACACAAACTGGGAGGTGCAGACGTTTTTTTTTTTTTTTTTGTTCCCTCTTAACTAAAAAAGCAAATAAAACCCATTTCAAGTGCACTAAGTTGCTGCTTTTCAGTTATATTAAAAAGTACAATTTTTAAAGAAAATATCACAATGCACGTCACAGCTAAAACAATAAGTTACAAGAGGTTTAAACAAGTTTTAGCATTTTAACTTTGCTCATTTTGTTTCTTGAAAAGTAAAACAAGCAGTTGCCCCATGACGACACATATTTTTAAATTTTAAACCTGGAATGATGCAGGATGCATTTTTGAGAAACACGAACTATAATAAATGTTTTAAACAATAATTAGCATAAGAACAACGATATAAATTTTCCATAAAAAGATAAAACTTTTGAGTGGTTGTAGCATTTTTGTTTGCAGCACTTTAAAAGGTACTCATGTCATGAAGACTTGTCTGAAATTTATTTAAATAAATTATAAAATTCAAACTCATAAATCCCAGAAGACCCTTTAGAAGGCTGATTTAAATCAAGGCTTTAGTCAGCATGGGTTAATTTAGTTATATGCACTCTTTATTATTTACAGTAAATTAAATATTTTGTTGAAATGTTTGCCTACAGCAAAGAAATAAATGCTTTATAATTAAAAATAGTCATTAGAACACCACAAAAGCATTAAGTGAATTAAAGGAAGTTTGAATTTTTTTTAATCAACTTCATCACACAATTGGTTACTAAGGTAATTTGGATGAAATGACTAAAGTGGAAACAACGGTTCCTCTTGTGAACCCACAGCGCCACCTGGTGGATCATAAGACATCAGCAGCTAGGAACCTCTACTACCAGTACTTGTTTGGATTACCATGGCTTTTCCTTTATCCTGAAATGATAAGGTGAGCATGACATGTACCGGTACCCTAAAAATAAGTAATAACAAGAAAATCCTATCATACAAAGAGGTGGTCGTTTTCAAAGCTGGAAAACTTAAGACGTCCTGAAGTTGTTCAAGTTGCAAAACATTTTATTTACCCTTTATTTACACAGGAAGTCTCATTGAGTCACGACTCATTTTCAAGAGACTTGTTTGGGAGCAGATGGTGGGGGTTAAGGGCCTTGCTCAAGGGCCCAGAGTGGAGCAAATGAGGGTGGAGACAGGTGTGGGCGTTTCACCTTTTCCACCCACATTGATGTTGTTGGTCCGAGGGGTTGAACCTGCGACTTTCCGATCACAGGCCCATCTTCTCTAACCACCATCGCCTGATAAAAGAAAAAATTCACCACTAAAATTATTCAGTTATCTTTTGTGACATTTTGTCTTTGTTCAAAAAATCATGTAGCAGCAGAAAAGTAAAGTAGTCCCTCGCTACTTCGCTCATCGCAGTCGCTCTATCTCGGTTTTTCAAAATAAGATTAGACATGACACACAATTGGTTGCCTGATGGATGAGCTGCACGATCGGCATTGAATTTTTATATTATTTATTTAAATTTAGCGCCTGCTGCACCTCTGTGCAGCCCGTTCTGCAGGATAAGCTTCCTGCTGCAGCTGATCAGCTATTCTACGTGCAGGGCGGAGAAGTGGGCGTGGCCAAGAGCGCTTGCAGGTGGCGAAAAGCAGATGAGGCAGGGAGCTGAAATCATGACATTCTGAGCTCTTTTAGAGCATTTGGAGTTTAGAAACATTGTTTAGAATATTGCAAGTGTGGGAAGGGTTTAAAACACCTTTATATAAAAATACTAAAATAAACTACTACTTACTACAGGTATTACTATTCCTACTTAGCGTTTTTTCACTTATCGCGATGCTTCAGGGTATGGATCCTCTGCGATAAACGAGGGACTACTGTACCATATTTTTCAGTAAAAGTTTAGACTGAGAGAACAAGAAGTTATTAGGACAAACATAGGGGAACATTTTACAGCAAATATTCTTTTAATGGTCCCAAATTTTCCGAACAACTAAGTGTACACTTATGCAAAAGGAAAAGAAACTGAGAAGATATGACAAACTTCATCACATCTAGAATTCCACTCAATCTTTAATCAAGATGGGATTACAAATTCTCCAAAAAATCTGCAGTTTCAAAGGGCAAAAAAGGGTAAAACTAGATCGCCTACTGAGGTCTTTAAAAACCTGTTCAAGTGTGACTGAAAACGTCCTGAACATTTAAAGGCAGGTCATTTTTTGTTGTCATTTACAAAAAAGAAAAAAACGAGTCGAAAGAGCGAGACAAATAATGAACATTCGGAAAATAATGACGAAACTGCTGGCTTTTTTTTTGTTTGTTTTTTTCCTCCTCTGAGAAAGAACGTCAACGTTGATGACATCAAATGACGAGAGCAGCTCCTCGCCTCGTGCTGCCTGCTCTAATCTTGTCAAATATGCCAACTTACAAAAGAACAAAAAGCAACAGACAGAAGAAACGAGAGCAGAGAGAAACGAAGCAGAAAGGAACAGTGAGGAAGTGAACTCTAGGGAGGGAATGGAGGTGTAATTGGTGGTTCTGGGTCTGAATTGGCTGACCCATCTGGGCCGCTGTGATGTCCTTCCCTGAGTGGGGGCAGGGGGAGGGGGCAGTGGGTTATGGTCCGAGCCTGTGAGCTCTGCTATTTCACTTTGCGTGTACATTTGTATTAGTATGTGGTCTTTTCCTCCACTTGCGTAATCGCCAAACTTCAAGTTGGCTCTTTAAAGAGACCTGTTCGCCATCAAAGCTTTTTTCCTCTCTCGACGTTCCATCCGCTCCTGGTCTCCTGATTGGCACTTCTTTGAGTTGGACAAATCTGAGGAGGCTTTATATTCCTTAACAGTCTGCTCCTCTTTTGGCCACCCGCTGACAAAGAGGGGTGGAATTTTATTCATTCAATTTGTCTACAAGTTTGATCATTCCCGTGTGAAGTCCGTGTTCTGAGACTGTCCGAGCAGAGTACGAGCTGCAACGGAGATTTCTTTACGAGCTCAGTTTGGACTTTTTTGTAGGTGGCAGAGGCTCCTCTTTAGTTTCCCCGTCCTCCTCCTCCTCGTCCTCCTCCTCTTCGTCATCGTCAGGATAGTCCACTAGTCCAACTACACCTCCCTAATGAAGAGGAAAAACATCAAATGTTCTGACAAGCACATAAAACACAATTTATTTATTTATTTAATAAATTAATGTGTATAAAACAAATGAGACAAAATGATGTTATTTAAATTAATTTGTTAATCCGTGTTTGCATATTAAGCTTTGATCTGTAGGTGATTTAGAGTAAATTTGTATCTGCAGGTAGGCCTGTTACGATAACAAATTTTGCTGAGCGATTGTCTCAGAAATTATTGTGATAAACAATAATATTGTTTGAAATTTGACAATAATTAGTAATTGTTAAATTTTTCATTCAACCTTTATTTATACAGGCTAGCCTCGTTGAGCCACGGGGACTCATTTACAAGAGGGACCTGTT
>JARVGS010000222.1:22750932-22770032 GCA_031762315.1 Hypsolebias antenori | reverse complement strand
ATATATATATATATATGTGTGTGTGTGTGTGTGTGTGTGTGTGTGTGTGTGTGTGTGTGTGTGTGTGTGTGTGTGTGAGAAGTAGCGTAATGTGTATTGTATTAGAGTTAGAAAATTAGAGTTATTCATTTTGTTCTTTTACTGAATATTATTTTTGATTGAACTAATCATTTGACAAAAGGAGCAGATATAATAAGATTTTTTTTATGCTTTCTGCTACCTTTCATTTTTATATTTTGTATGTTATTGTTTATGGGCTTGTTTTGTATTGTATTTTAAAAATGAACACATTTTATAGATAAATAAATAAATAAATGAATACTGTTTCTACACAGAGTGATGTCATCGAGGAAATGTTACAACCAGGGGCAGCTGGCCAATAGGGGGTGCTAGGGCGCCGCTCCACTGGAATTTCTGGAGCTATTCACCATTTTACATTGAAGACTTTAAAAAAAAATGATATTAATTTTTTTTTATTCGAAATATATGCATATATAGTTTTAGTTGTGTAGGATAAATATTTTATAAGTAATGATGAGTTATATTGTTTGTTTCAAAAAAAAATTTTCTGATTGGTGACGTATTTCCGGTCCTGGGGTGCACAAATCTTATCCATAGACTCTTGTTAAACATGGCGCATGCGCAGTTATTCCACGACGTTACAAAAGAATGGGAAGATGCTGGGTGTGATTTCTGATACGCCTCTCAACTTTTAGAAGTCTCTGTGAAAAAACCTACAGCTGACTGTAATGGGAACTGGTGAGATTGTTTGTTTGTTTGTTTGTGGAGTTAGCATGCTAGCGCTAGCCTCCAGGTTATTGTATTGGACTCTGATGGCTACATTTATTTGAATTTGTTTATAAAAAAATTATCAAACATTAATAATTTTATAGATTAAATGTCACTGATGGCGTTACACTATTTCTTAACACTGTATTGATCTGGAGAATGAAAACAAAGCCTCTTGCAAATAACTAGCTCCTATTAACATTGAAACATTTAAGTTACATTTATATGGTGAAATGCTATATATGCTAAGGTGCAATATTAGGACCGTTAATATTAGGAATATTTAAGAGAACCGGTACAAAAAATAATCTTGATTCTATTTATATTATGAACTTGTATTACTATTGTGAAAAAATAAATTAATTGTCTTAAAAACTGAGACTGTTGTAAATTCAAAGTAAGTTTATTAAAGCTTTTCTCTTGCAAGAGGAGAACACATGAACAAACAGCATTAGGCGAGGTTCAGTGATTTCTGAAAAACTGATTCACAGTGCTTAATTTTATACACATTCTTGCACATCACAATTCTTTGATATCTCAAAACTTGGCAAAAACAACATCTGAAACTCATGACTCATTTGCCTTGAGGGCTTAACTGGGTGAAATAAGCAGGTTATGGTCAACTCGTCTTGCCTTGCAACACGAACAGTTCTGGAACAGGGAAGTTTGCTTCATCTGTTGTTTTCTTTTGTTTTGCAGGTAACTTGTTTTTGATGGTTCAGCGATACTGGTGCACAAAGGTCATAGAGACAGGGTTTTTCTACAGAAGTACAGAGTCTAATAAAGGCAAATAATTAAAACATAAAGATGAATACATAGCAAAATGAAGTCTTATGTTTTCATTTCCACAATTCCTTCCTTTTGTTCCTATTTGGAACAACAATGACATGAACAACAGTAATAACATATATACAATAGAAAATAGTTACTGATTTGTGATCGCAGATCCATCAAGACATATGTGGCATACAAGGTATGATTTGACATATGGCCTATCATAAGCATCAGTTAGAATGTGCAAAGGCTGTTTTTGTAGGAGACAGGCCCCTGTGATGAGAAGGCAAGCTAAAATATTGAAAAATGAAACAAAATTTCAAAATAGAACAAGGAAAATTACATTACATCATGGTAGTTTTGTTGTTAGTTAACACAAAAACAGTGGAATGGGTGATGACATCACGGTCTTCACAAGTTGGATTGGTTGTGGAATGTATGAGGGCATATGAATCAGCCAGGTGTTCTGGAGTAAGTGCGGTTGAGATCAAATGAGTGGACAATGATCGTATACAGGTTGTCCCCGAGTTACGGCCCCCAAGACCTACAGCATTTCGGATTTACGGCGCTGGCCCCAGTGACGTCATCACACCTTACGTCATCTTTTTTATGCAGCCTTTTATGTTTTTTCGATTTTTTTGAGGGTATTTTGTTAGCTAACTGCTTGGAATCACATTAAAACAGCATTCTAAGTATGCTGTTGTTGTGTCGAGACCTTTAATTTGGCGCCCTCTGCGTCCTCGTAGTCCGAACGGGGACAGAGCGGTGGGCGATCGAAATTGGTAAAAAATCGAATATTCAAATGCTTGCTGCTCGGGCCCCTTTTGGGCTATGGGGACGCAATGGGCGCCGAATTAAAGGTCTCACTGTGGCCTTTAATTTGGCGCCCTGCACGTCCTCGTAGCCCATACGGGAACCGAGCGGCGGGCGATCAAAATCGGTCAAAAATTGAATATTCAAACGCTGGCTGCTTGGTCACCGTTTGAGCTACGGGGACGCCGAGGGTGCCGATGGAAAGCTCTCGTCAAGACATTTAATTCGGCGCCCTGCACATCCTTGTAGCCCATACGGGGACTGAGCGGCGGGCGATCTAAATCAGTCAAAAATAGAATATTCAAACGCTCGCTGCTTGGTCACCGTTTGAGCTACGGGGACGCCGAGGGGCCAATGGAAAGCTCTCATCTAGACCTTTAATTCGGCACCCTCCACGTCCTTGTAGCTCAAAAATTGACCACACTATTAACGTTCAAAGTTGATGTTTTCTTAGGCGAACACCTGCAAACCTCCACCTGAGAAAACGTCAACATTCAAACGTTAATTACTTGGTAAAAAAAATGGGCCTAGGACGAGCAGCTTGGTATCTATCCGCATCTCCTCATCGAGAGCTTTCCGACGGTGTGCTCGAAATCGTCATAGCTCAAAAAAGAGTGTTTAAAAAGACGTTACGGCCGCCATGTGGCCGGCGCTCCGAATTACGGCCAAAAATCCGAAGTTACGGCAGCCATGTGACCGGCGCTCCGAGTTACGGCAAAATCGAGTTGCGAACGGTCCTTAGGTCCGGAACCCGTTCGTAAGTCGGGGACTGCCTGTACAAAGTTACTCAGTATAATAAAAAAGTAAACAAAACTGTCTCCATACCTTTCACTCACATTCACTATTCTTTCTAGCTGTTTTATATTGTAGCCCTTTGAGACTGAAATATGTAAAGTGCAGTACAAATTCAATGAATAATTATTATTAGTTTTTAGATCTTTATAAATTATTAAATTTCTTCCTAAGTGATTCATTGAGTTCAGTTCAATTATTGGGTCAGGTCACAAGATTTAATTTCAAGACTTCAAATTACTTTTAATATAAGAATTTATGTGACTTTTTTTCTAAAATAAACAAAAAAAAAGTTTTAATTGAGTGAGTGAAGACTTTGTGACAGCATTTTTACTGTTAGAATGAATGATACGTTTACCCTAAACATTACACACAACCTTACAGATGTTTTCACTAAAATGTTGCCCAAGCATTTGATTTATCCAGTTTTCATAGTTTTCAAACTGTTCGATGACACCTTGTACATAATACTGTATTGGTAAGGGACTTTTTGACACACTACGGTACTTATCTTTTTTCTTCCAAGATTTAAACTACTCTGAACCATTTGAATCCCTAAGAACTACCAAAGTCTGCAGTGGCAACTGGGCATATTGTTCAACAGCCATAGAATAAAGGGGTGAATATTAAACGTACACAGTTCTAAACACAATTTAATCTTTCTGCATTCTATGAAGCAATTTACAATGTGTTTGTTAATCATATAGCATTTATACTATGCTCCCTTACCCATCATGTAATACCGATATCAATAAATTTGATAAGACGGTGAAAAAGATTCGGAAAAGAGCTTAGACTGCAAAAGTGCATCCTTCTTACCCAAGTATGTTGGTCTGCAGGGATGCCACCGTGGCTCAGTTTATTATGACAATAATTTTAAAAATTATTTAAAAAGCCATGTTTAAATATTTACAACACACAACAACAGTTCAAGTTTTTGTTCCATAAATTCTTCAACTAGATGCCCAGCATGCATTTCAGCACTGTACAGTTGCACTGTTAGCTGCTTTTAGTATACTTCAGCAAAATAATTTACCATAAACCTTTGGTGACAAATCTCAATGTCATGTCAAGGTCAAGGTTCATTATTGTCATTCGCATCGCATGTGGTGCATGTGGTGGAACAGAATTGTGTACACACGGTCCCAGCTATATCCAACAAAAGTATAAATAGTTCAAGAAAAACAGTAATAAGATCTAAGATATGAACTAAAAAATACACTAAACTAAGAACATGCTAAGCACTAACGGTACAAAAACAACGTGCCGAACAACAGCAACACAAACATGAGTCTGTGTGAGCAGATGAGTACAAATGAATTCAGCAGCATGTGCCAGGACATCAAACCTGTAGAACTGGCAGAACCGATTACAAGTCTTCGATTACAGAGTGTTACCGGAATAACAGGAAAATAAAGCCAGTACAAGTGTTTTTTATGTTGTTGTTGTTTTTACTGTTGCTTAATTTATAATCTAATTATCTGACTGAATTTTTCTTCTGCACTTAAGGAAACAAGTTAAAGCACATAAAGGTCTAAAACCATAGCCGACACATGATTAGTTATTTGCTTTCTTCTTCATTATATTCTTTATTAAAAACTTTACTGAATACTAATTAATAATGAGAAGCACAATTAATTTTTTATTTTATTTTGTTATTAATATTAGAAGTGTGCAAACTCACATTTGCAGTAGCCAACATGTTCTCTGGATCCAACAGAGTCCGTAGCAAGCCCATTAGCTGCACTGCTCCACCCAGCTCTGGGTCTGTATCGCAGATCATATGTTCTATGATCAGGTTGATGAGGAGGATGTCCTGAAAAGTGGAGAAATTACACTTTATATACACCGCTGTATACAAAAAAAATTTTTTATCTTAAAATATATACTCACATCATCGTTTTGCTGAGATTCCTGCATGACAAACTCTCGTACCATAGAGGGGTTGTACTCCACTAGATAAGAGAAAATATCTGTGGCTGCCCCACGCACCTGAACATCATCCATTCCCTGTTTGTTAAAAATGAAATTGTTATGGATCGTAAATTTATTTAGTACAAACAAAACCTTGTTTTAAAAATTAAATGACACAAGAAAATAATAGGAAAACAAAAAATACTTTGAATTTTAGAGAGATTGTATCCAGCGGCCTCAGCTAAAAACCTGTGTATGTAGAAAGTAATCAGTTTTCGCTTTTAGACGTCCGTGTACCTCAAGCTATTCATGTGTAACATGCAATAAGAATGCATGTCAGCATGTAGGCCTTAAGTTACAGATTTACCTAATATTTAAATTTGGCTAGAGATTTTTTTTGCTTGGATCTACTAGTATTACAGAACAAGATTCTGAGTGTCCAATACTGTAATTCAATCAAATCTCTTACAGGGTTTCGCAAATAGTTCATAAATAGTGCCAAAACTATTTGGCTCCCTTTTTCTTCTAACTGCAGAAACATCAGCTTTAGTCAAGAAAAACAGAGAAGAAAGAAGTCACATCTCACTAATGTTATTGAGCAAATCACTGTTTACATCAGGGGCTAAGGTCAAGTTATGGAGAACAAGCAGTCTAGCAAACGCTGTGACCACCATGTGTAAAAATTATGTGCCAGTCTACAGTCTGAGCTGCCAGATCAAAGAAAGAATAGGAAAAAACAACAACATTTTTTATAAATTACACCTATGAAGACATGCATTCAAAGTTCTCAACTGCCAGTCACCTTGATCATTCTCTACATGGTGACATTTATATTTGTTTTCAATTCATAAACATTGTTTACAATGTCACTTATCATGACATGGACATTTTTTTTTTTATATTGGCTGGCATTTATCAATTCAGATTAAAGTATAAATCACATCTGCAGTACTGTTGACCAAAAAAAAAAAAAAAACTTGTCCACTCTTGGAACTCCATCCATCTATTTTTTTTTTTTTTTTTTTTAGCTTTTCCTTGCATAGTGGTGGGGAGCTGGTGCCAGTGATCGTACAGCTAAAGAGATGTGGCATTCATGAATGATCCAGATCGTTTGATCGGCTCTACAACAAACGTTAAGAACTGAGTTGCAAACAGTGAAGAGCTGTTCCTAGCTTTATTTTTTTCTCATAATTTATTCATGTTTTCCTCCTAAATCCCACAGACAAATATTTCTTCTCTTTTTCACTGAGACTAAGGAAAACAGGCAAACGGAGGGGGGTTTCCTGCTCGATAAAACGCGTTACGATCCTGACGTCATAACGTACGCCGTACATGATGATGTATATTTGGATGAAGTGACATCACTGTTGTTCAAAACCAAAAGGCTCTATTAAGCAAATGGATTGGCAAGATCTGGTTCCCTTCAAAAAGCCATATTTCTCATCTCTACTATAGAAGAAATCTGTCACAAGGCCATATAGAAACAAACCAGACAAGCACTCACACCAACTAACAATTTTGTTGTCAAAAAGTTGTCAATTAACCAACATGCTATCAGAAATGCCAGTCAGCATTTTAAAAATAATTCACCAACACTAACTGTGACTTGAAACAGTGTTTTTTAATGTGTATTTGTTAGTAGAATTTACTAGAAAAAGTAAGATAAATGAGGATCTGGGTAGATCTGCCTACCTGTACATGTGAATTCAGATCACACTGCAGTAGGACTTGAAACATTTAAAGGAAAATATATTCAAAGTGAACTGGTTGTAAAACTAACCCTAAACTATCACGAGTACTTCTTTGTAATAAGCACGAGCATCCTAAATGTTGTGATGTTTCCTTAAATGATGCGTGACAAAAATAAAACTTTTTTATAATGACTATTGGGGTTTTTCATGTCCTCAAAGAAACCTTTTAAAATAAGTGCAAAAAACGGAAACTAAAGACATCAAAGACAAAAAGTCATACTTGCAAGACAGAAAACAAAGCACTGTTTGTTTTCTAAACAGCTTTAACATTCTGCAACTGTCGATCTTCCAGTCCATCATAAAGGTTAAAAAATGAGGGGTGGCTTGAGTCAACTGCTTTTGTTTGGTTTGTCCTACCTCATTTACTACAGCAACACAGCAGAGCAATAATCTCTGGTACGGTAAATTTTAGATGTATATTGTTTTTTTGTAAAGAAATAAAACAGCTATGTTTATTTTTGTGTCATTCATGTGATTTGAAACAGAATCATCTATTTGTTTTTTTTTGTTTGTTTTTTTTACTATTTTTTTTCCTTTCTCTTTTGCAGAGGAGCTAGTGTCTATCTCCAGCAGTGCAAGAGGCAGGGTACACCCTGGACAGGTCTTAAGTCCATCACAGAACCACATAGAGACAAACAGTCACTCACACTGTCAATCACACCTAGGGACAATTTAATTACCGGTACCAATTAACCTAACATATGTTTTTGGTTAGAGGGAAGAAACTAGAGTACTCTGAGAAAACTCAAGATGAGAACATGCAAATTATTTATAACACATTCCACAAAAAAAACACAACAAATGAAAAGTATCTGTGAGAATTCAGTCGAAAGCTCAAAACCAGAAAAGGTCCTTGCTATAGTGATTTCTACTGTAAAAGTATTCTGCAGCTGCAAAAGCAGTTTCTTTGGTTTAGTCACATTATGTACTGTACAATCAATGTATCTGAAACCTTTTTAACATTGTACACAGCAAACCACTCTGTTTGATTTTAGTTTTATGGTGGTCTTGACAAGAAGCTTAATTCTCAGCAAATAAAAAGTGAAACTAAAAGGTAAAACTTGAAAGGTCATTCTTTAAACAACTGAAAAGCTCAAAATTTACAAAAAAAAACAGTCAATTTAGTCATAACATATTTAAAAACAAAACCTAAAAAACTGCATGGTGGTCATTTTCTCCAACCCTGAAATGTTCTTGTTCTGTGAAAAATGTCTGCCAACACAGAAATTCATCATTTTGACTTTCAATTTATTTTCGCACTAGAGGAGCATCAAATGACTTACACAAAAAAAAGGCAACAAATGACTTACACAAAAAAAGCAAGCATCATTACTCAAGCTATTAACACACAGAGCCACAATCTAATGCTAATTAATCTAGCTATACAGTACTCACCAATATGACCTCTAGTGCAGGAAGGATGCCCATGTTTGACAATGTTTTGAAGAAGGCGTCTCTGTTTTGAGGTTGTAATGTTTGTGAGAATGCACAGAACTCCTTTAAGAAGTTTACCTAAACAAGGTTTGAAAAAAGCACATGAAACAAAAGCAACAAAACTAATGAAACTGAGCATTTGGAATTAAATTTTGATAAATTACATTTAAATAAATTCTACCATACCAGTTCTTGTCTTTTGTCATCGTCTGTAGCCTCATCTGTTAGCTGTGCAAAGAGGTCTGTCAGGAACTTCTCATCGTCCTGACATTAAAAGCAAAGTCAAGATTATAAAGCAGGAAGTAAATAATCAAAGATGTAAGATATGCCTTTTTTAAATCTGGAAATCAGTAAAAGTACTTTTTAATAAATTTTGTAAAAAAAAAAAAAAAAGATGCAGTTTCTAAAAAGAAAAATGTGTTTGGTTTAAAATGGATTGATGTTTTAGGGTGAAATCAAAATGTCACAAAATGTGTCCAACTAGTTAGAATGAATAAAAAAAACTTGTTTAATAATAGATCTTAGCTTTGAGAAGGAGAAATGTTTGTCAGTGTTGCTGTACTTCAAAACGCACACAGCACAGTGTATTACAGTCAACAGCGTGCCCGTTTCAGTTTTCCTCTAGAGCACCCATACTGATTTACACAACACCTCTCTATCTCTATGGAGACAGCCATACATAAACACTACTGAGTTGACACACAACACAAAGGTCACATGACCATAAGAATACAACAATCTCACGCTGGTTAAAGCAAAAGGAGACAAAGCAAATATTGATAATATACAAAATACAAAAACATGCTTTATAACACTGCCTCTCACCTGTAGCATGCCCACTATCTCCACCTTGTTGAAGAAGATGAAGGAGTGCAGGGTGGACAGCATGTTTTCCTCAAAAACAGAGGGCGTGGGCAGCACCATATCCTGAATGTACTGCACCCGATACGTCTGGTGTATTTTCTGACGCAGTTCAGGATCAGAAATGGGAATCACCTCCTTAAATCGGGCTGTCTTACTAAGAAACTCTCGATGCCGCCGTGGCTGCGGGAGTCCTGGATCAAATTCCAGACAGCCAATGACGTCCATAATGCACTCGTCAGAAAACATAACCTCAAAGAGTGCGGTGCGATTCAGCAGGAAGATGCCTTTGATTATTTCATACAAATGGTGCAGTCCCTCTCTGTTCTCCAAATCCTCACACACACGAAACAGTTCTAGAAGCTTGCGAATGTAGCCTTCATTCTCCACAGCCAGTGCCAGTTTCTCACGTCGCAACGGTGATGGCAGTGAAGAAGCCACCAGCTCCGCAAGGTCCTCCAAGCGGTTCAGTTCACATGGTGGCAACTCGAGACCTGGCGATGACATTTCATCAAATCGTTCCTCCTCAGACTCATCCACTACATCTTGCGTGATGTCCACGGAAGGGTCTTTGCCCTGGACCTTAATAATGAAACAAAAGCATGTTTCAAATTCAGTAATCCAATTTAAGTCCAGTCCAATAATCCAATTTAAAAAAGCATTCCAAACAAAGGAATTCAGTAAATTTTAGTGGTGCACTGATAAATCGGCCCGATTTCCTTAATTTGGGGGAATAGGCCAATACTTGCATGAGAAACCGATTTGACCAATTTTTTTTTTAGTTTCAACAACAATTGTCTAAACGTCATTTATATTTCAGAGCACAACCTCATGGCCAGTTAAAACAAGTTTGTATTGTTTCTAGGATATTGTCCAAGGGTATGTTTTTAAATAAAATAATATTGGAAAATTGAAGGTGCGACCTTATAACACCTGATAGTGTTGCTTATAAAACAAAATCGGTATCGGACAAAATCGGAATCAGCAGATCAGGCTTTTTAGAAATTGGTAATCGGCCAGAAAACTGCAATCGGTTCACCCCTAGTAAATTTCCAATACATGAATTCAATTAAATCCATTAGGCCATGCAAACACAAGAGCAACTGACAATGGAGGAAAAAAACGTAAACTTTTAACAAGAGGACACCCCCAGCAGAACCAGATTCAGGACAAGGATAAACAGAATGGTAAGGACAAGCACAAACCCACACAAGAACTAGTTACCTGGCATATTTTCTCCCAGATTTCATCACATCCAGCCTTCTCTTGGAAGCTGAGTGCCAGATCATAATTTTCAGCCTCTGACCATACTATCAATGTATCCTTTGTGGGGAGAAAACAATGTAATTTACCATTCAGGCATACTATAAATACTGTACATATTTTGCTCAAGCAAGAGTGCACCATATCATGTACTGACCTGTTGTTTCTGGTAGGCTGTGTTTGGGTTGATTTTGGACTCCAACAATAATGAACCTGTCAAGTTAAAACAGAAGGTAACATTAAAAGTTGGTTACAAGGACAAAAGGCACTGTTACTTTTATTGAGTAAATGTTATTTTGTGACTTACTGAAGTGTAACAGCTATCCATGTGGCCTTCATTTGTTTACTTACCATCACTTTCTGCTCGCACCAGGAGAGAAGTCCCTCTCAGACGCTCTACATAGCCTGACGAGACGTGCCCGGTCCCACGATCGTCCCACTGTCTGTCCTCATTGAGGGTATAGACTTTGACTCGTCGACGGGTGTCAGTCATCCTGGCAGGTGATTTGTTACCTGTATCCCCTTCCCAGATTACTTCTTGGGTCTTACAGGGCGTCTGCCTCACCTAGTAACGCCACAACTTCAGTTTACTTTCAACACCTGTTTACCGCGTCAGTGCAGTATTTGGCAACTTTTGACAGGGCTCAGGAAGCAATTTTCAAAGTGGGTTTAAAAAAAAAAAAAGATCAATGTTCAGTGAGATTCCTTGGCAGATTCTGCACTTTCAGGTATTGTTATATTTGCTAGTATCGCCAAGATGCCCTCAAACTTATCTCTCAAGGGATAAAAATAAAAGGTAGAGAACGCCACGCAGAAACAACAATAAACCCCACTCAGTAAGGTAACGACAGTCTAATTAACAGAACGAACGACACTTAAAAAAATGACCAAACAACAGCTAAAAGGCATAACTAAGTCCTGGCATATAGATGAAAAAATGTGTACTCGAAAGAAGTTCTGCTGTTACGACCGCTTTATTAGAAAACACAATGCCCTCTTGTCGGTACAGTTTGTACGCTTGCACGTAACGTTAGCTAGCTACGTTAGCTATAAAACCTAAAACAATCACTTTTAGAAATAAACTCACCACAGGTCCGCACCGAAAACATTATTTCACACTTGCGGACAGAAAACACCGTTTCAAATTAAGTAGAAATTTGCTTATTTTTTTTAAATAATACGCCAGCTAACGCTAGTTAGCTGGTATTTCTTCCCCAAGTATTCCGCCATGTTCTGGCTCGGGGCCGCGGAGAGACCATTCCTCTCCCTACACATATTCAGGCGTACGAAAACTTGTGCAAACTAACAAACTGGAGTAAAATATTTACTTAAACGCTGCGCTTTTCATTACACTGCTATTCGTCATTCATTCCAGACGTGTAGCTCTGATAATTGCTAAGTGCCCCCCTTGAGTTTTCAGCCATCTTGGGTCCCTTCAGACTCAGTACGGGGTTTCCTGCACGGCAACAACAGGGCAGCCCGCCACATTTAAAGAGACAGTAGCACGCAATAAAGCAACGGTGAAGAGAGGAAAACACCTAAAGATCCAGTTAAAACTTACACTGGTTGAAATCATGACAGTTTCAAGCCACAGTAACTATACAGTATTAACATATTTTTGGGTTTCTATCTCTTTCCACCCATGTGCATTTTTTTCTTGTTAAGGCAATATAGCCAAAGCAATGTATAAGGTGCTGTAATAATTGTATACACAAGAGCGGATGTTAGTCAGAAAAAACATTTTATTTAGTTTAACTCAAATACAACGATCAGGAGTTAAAAATCAGACAATACTTGAAGTAAATTTTACAAAAAAAATCTACTCTAATGACAGGTATATGGTAAAAGGAAAAAAATATGTGGAAATTTTTACCTTCTGGATGTTAGCACAAATCTCCACTTTGCTCTTATTCTAAAGTAAATTTGCTGCAATCAAAACCCACAACACATCCAGTAAAAATAAAAATGTTATTTTTGCTTAAACTAATTTGTAAAATGTTTCACAGACGTGTATCATGTTGGTTCAAAAAATTCTTCCTTTTCATAATAGTGTAACAAATTAGAAAACTGTCTGAGAATGAGAAGATGCTAACAAGCGAAATGCAACTTCTATATAAAACCCAAATTTCTCACCACACCCCATTTTCCTAACCTACTCTTTGACCAATGTGTAGACAACATGTGTGAAGTAAAAATGAAACACCTCTTTTCAGTCTGACAATGTTGTCCTTATACACAGCTCTATTAAGCTCTGTTGTTACAGAGAAATGTTAACTCTTTAAGAATGTGTATCAGGACAACATGTCAAATATGCCTTTACTTTGCTGCTTGTTGAGCCTGACGCCGTAGCAGGACGTATATCTTTTCCTTAATCCAGTCTTTGTTGTACGGTTGGTATGTTTGAGTATCAGCTCTGTACCTGCATTCAAAGTAGAAAAAATAGAGATCAACACACTAAAACCATTCCCAATTTTAACCTTAAATCTATACTTACACAAGACAGCTCAGGTCTGCCAAGTCGTCAATGAAGTCAAACAACTGACTGATGTCATATGTAATGGATGGACTGTTTGGATTCATCCTCTTCAGATGCTCTTCATACATTTTGCAAACACCTGAAAGAAAGGTGCAGGATGGGGTGACTGTAAGCACAACAGTTTACAACAGTGCAATTAAAAGAACACATCTTAACATTTGCAGATGACTCTAAAGGGCTGATAGGGCGGTAATCTAACAATGTTCAGTGATAGTGCCAAGAGTGCCTAGATGGTTGCGCTCAGCCGAGCGGCAGCTTCACAGGCTCCTGGTGAAAGTTTTCCACTTTGACTTGAACTTTATTTTTTTGCGCCTACACTGCACATCTACAGTGCGGGTATGACTGCGACACACTTGTGGAGTTTTTTGTGTTGCTGCATTGCCATCGTGCCATCCTGTCATCGTGGTTCAGTCCTTCCAGCTTCAGGCTCAGGCCTGTCATGGAAGCTGTCTCCATGATCCTCCGTCTGGACAGACCGAACTCTTTGGACCTGTTCGGTTCTGTGGGGAAACCTTGGATGTTCTCTGTCTGCCTGACCCAGTTCTGGAAGGCGGTCTGGAAGGGCAGCTGTTGCGGTCCTTTTTATCATCATGCTGCTGACGGGACCTGCCAACAAGACCTGCTAACGCTGCTAACGAGAACATGTCGCTGACCGAACCACACAGCTAACAGTACTATGGTGCCAACAGGATCATTGCTAAGAGAAACCTCACTGCTAACAGTATCATGCTGCTAACTGGACCATGTTGATAAGATAACCTGTCATCAGAACCACGCTGCCAATAGGACCATGCTGCTGTAGCTTGATTTCTTTTCCACTTTTGGCACCTTGTTTCTGTATTTTTGTTGCATGCTTTGGTATAGTTGAACCAAAGTTATGAGAATTGTGCTGCATTTCTTTGGTGTATTGTTTTACACTATTAGTGGCTAGTGTAGATCTTAGATCATTTAGTATACCGTTGGGCATTTGTTTAATGTATATATTAGTTTATATCTTAGATCCTTATTTATTGTTTCTTTTTACACTTTAACCACATGTGATGCGAATGACAAAGAATCTTGACTTGACATGGATACAAGATTAAACACCGAAAAGTAAATTAAGCTAAAAGTTAGTTAAAACTGCATACGTGCAATACGTTCCTTAAAGTCTGTGAGATGTGTGCCTTCATATGGAACATTTATTTATTCTAATTTTATTTCAGTTGAAATTATGCATTTCTCATCAAGTTTTCATACTAACAGTGGCCACCAGAAGATGCTTCTAAACCATGAAAATACTTTCAAAGATTATATAATTACCAGTAACAATGATGGTTCCTGCTCCAGGTTGTACTTGCACCAAATAAACTGTAGTCAAATTTTGTTCAAAACACTGTTTTTATGTATTGTTATTTTACTTCTTTACCACATACGGGCTAGTTGTTTCATCTAATCAGTTTTTTATTCATGGTGTGAATAAAATGAGGGAAAAACAGGCCCTCAAATGTAGATTTGGGGGTGCTCAGGAATTCCTATAACCCCAGAGGGCCCCTACAACTATTTACCATAGTCCAAAATCAGATACAGTATTTATATTGTGGTAGTAGCCGGTGGAAAGTGATTAAGGTCATTTGTAATCCAACAAGACCCAAAAGCATTGGCAAACCTATGTAAACTGTGCCACTAAATACAGAATAACATACCATCCATGAACTACATTTCTTTGGACAACTTAATTTCTGTTTTATTAAAACATAACAGTCTTGATTCACTCATACATGTGATTGCATTTGATTTTACTGGCAGACTATATGAAAAAAGTAAACTTTTCCTTTTTAAAACTCGAAGAAATAGTTTAGAGCATTCTGATAATAGCGTTGACTAAGACTTCCAATAGTTATACAAATAATGACAAAAAATACTATACAGTACTAATAAAAGTAAACAAAGACATTACCTTCCATGCATTCATTCACCGACTCGTAGTCAGCGTAAGTGCGGCCCTCTGGTCTCTTGGTTGGTTGGACAAGCAAAATTGTGTGCGACTGTAAAACACAAATGATTAATATTTAAAATAATGCATGACGCTTTCTTTGCTTCACACAAAATTAAGTAAAATGAGAGCTTTTCGACACAATTTCTTCCTCAGGAAACACATTACGTTCAGTCGTTCCACTGAATGACCACTTTCAACGTAAAACATGCTCTAGCAACTTCATTGCTGTTGTATACTAAAATTCCGCCAAACGTTATGTAATCCGAATAAATATTTCGGAAATAAATATGATTTAATGAGACGCTAAATTAAGTACTAACTGAATACAGTACTGCAATGGAAAACAGTTACCAACTATGCTAGTCAGCGCCAGTCTCGCAACTAGCTCGTTAGCTTAGCCTCAACAGAATGACTTGTGTTCATAAGGAAAATAGAATATTTTACCTTTTAAAACTTGAAACAAAGCACACTTACCATATCTGTACTCGCTTTACACCCTCTAGGTTTTAAGAAGTACGAACTGGGAAAAAACAGTCTTATTTACGACTCGATTTATCGTGCAGTTTAGAGGTTCTAGAAAAGGCAATCAGAGGAAATTATGTCAAACTGCTTCCGGTTTTGATATAGAAACAGTTTTTCAGAATAAAGATTTTAATTCAAAGTAAAAGTCCTGTTTTTACGAAATTTTCCAAGTCTATTTCTTATTCTTTCTTCTGTTTCTACTTCTTTGTCTTATTGTAATTATTATATTATATACAAGTTTTTAATTTAAATTTATCACATTTTTAGTAAAAGCAGAAAATAAACAAAGTAAATAACTAGTTGGTAACTCGTTTGTTTATTCCTGGCTTTTGTTGTTCTGTAACCCATAAAATATTGTTATAGCCATGTTACTTTTTTCTTTAGCAACATTTCTGTTATTAAAAACATTATGTAACTTACCTTTTATCAATTGGCAAGAATTCAATGCCATAATTGTTTCTGAAATTTAAATGGCTGAACTCTGGATTTAATCATATGACAAATTAGAACTAAATAATAATAATAATAATAATAATAATAATAATAATAATAATAATAATAATAATAATAATAATATAAATCAGATTAATTTTTGTAGTTTTCTTTCATACTTTTAAATTCAGATTCAGACCACTTTATTTATCCCCAAAGTGCAGTTCAGTTTGGCAGTTTCCAGATTTCCACCCATGCACATGCTTTTAGGTATATGAGATATGCTCATATACCAAAAAATTATAACAACAACCAACAAAATAAACAAACAAACAAACAAAAAATTAAAAAGTATTAAACATATATATTTGCTGCCATCAAGGTTAAGCAGCCTGATGGCAGAAGGAAAAAAGGGGGGTGAGACAATCTATTTATCTTCCTGCATGCTGCTCTAAAGCAGCGATAGGTCAAATAGCAGCATGTCAAATGCATAAACTTCACAATAAAAAAAAACACTGCATGAGTAAAGACCAAAAATATCACAAAACACAAGTTGCAAGGTATTTATTAATGAAACTTTATTAACTGCATTTATTATTTAACCACAGTAAACACTGTTACACTGTAATTACACATTACTCAAACAACGAGGCAAAATTACAGAGGACTAAAGAAAACATCAAAAATAAATTTGTCAAGACTGAGAAAACATGTTAGAAACCACTTTAATTCATTTATAATGAAGTATTAGCAAATACTTGGTGCACCGCATGTAGGATAATGCATCTCTCATGTCTCACGTCAGGTTTTATTGGATTAAAAACATTTTTTTTTTGTCAAGGATCGACTTTAAAAAAGATAGAAAAGCAGTTTACACAGAAAAAATACTATCAGCTCATTAAAAAGCTCGCAAAATACAGTAATTGTAAAATTGCATTTTCAAATTTTACAGAATAGTTTCACTCTGGGGAGAAATTAAGACTTTTGCAAAATACTGTATGTCAATCAAAACTGTATTGTCATTCAATACAATCCTTTTTTTTTCCAATTCAATCTATCGTTTTGTGTGCCAGTCTTGTGTGATTTAGATCATGTGAGCGTGTGCTGTCTATGCTGTGTACAGGAGACGCGCACGTTGAGCCCTTGTTCTTGCAATGCTACCAATTGATCCTCTTGGGGTCACCCTCATGGGTGCAGGCTCCCTCTCTATACTGCCACATGCTCTCTGGCATGCTTCCAGGGAGATAAAGTTATTGGCGTTGCCATGGCAGCCACCATACCAGAACTCCTTACATTTGCCAGTGTCATTGTCATAGGTGAACCGCACCGTCCACGTTTCACACGCACCCTCGTCACGAGGCAGGAAGCATGCGTTGCCACTTGGTGAATCAACAGGTCGCAATGGCTGATACTGTTTTGATAAGGAAAAAAAAAACAAGTTAATCATAATTATATTTTTAGGATATATGTGACAGACAGAAAGCTCCCATTTCGCCATTTATTTCTGTTTAAAATGTTTAAAATTTTCAACCAATGAAAGTAATAATCACAAAATATTCAGCAGTTTGTTCCATATTCCAGCAAACATATTTCTACAAAGAAAATATGTTTATCTTTTTTAACTGCAATTTTTGTCTTAATATTTATACTTTTAAAAGATGGGCGTATGAAGCATGATGTCATATTATTGAACTTAGTCAGACTTGGCAAAGTCTTTGCATGCCCACATAAAAACAAGCCTTAAGTGGATAATTTGTGTTGTAAAATAAATATTTGTTTGCACAGTATAGCCACTATGAAGATGTTGATGTATTAAAATGCCAAAAAAAAAAAAAAAAGTTTGTTCCCTACTTCAGTAGTCTGATACTCAGGGCATCCAGCCCCTCCATCACCTTGAGCTGGTGTGACTCCATCCAAACAACAGCCATACCTAGGAACATTTTTTAAATTTATTTGTAAGTTTGTTTTAGAAACCACTGTTACATTTGTCAGTTTTAAAGATGGGATGAGTGCATCATGTTACCTGCTTTGGGCACAGTTGTTTGTTACACAGCCCTGGTCCCTGGGTCCAGTTGCAGAGGTATGACCATCAGGACAGCAGCCGTAAAATGACTGTGCACAATGAGAATCTATGACAGGAGGGTAAAGATGATGCTCAGTGTGTGTGTCTGGCCTTGAAGCTAAAACAAGCAAATGTAAAGTCAAACATCCTGTTACTGCTTTAAATACTCTTCACTGTAGACTATGTAGGAATATAACTTTTGCACATGCTTATTAAATACATTTTTTTGATTATTTGTTTCTAGTACATACAATAAATATAGCCTTTAACAATACTGTGGCTGAAAAGCAGCATAGGCTTCGTGTTTCTGAGTGAAAGTAAAAATCAGTGCAAAGTCTGAGTACAATTTTTTTTTCAGAATTTCAATATACAGGTAGTCCTCGAGTTACGGTTCACCCGACCTACGTCAACTCTGACTTACGACCGCATCATAATTAATAATTAATAAAAATATGAAATTAAAAATTTTTTACATACTTTTTTCATGTGTACAGCACATTGTTGCAGCTGTGGTTGTTTTAAATGGCTTTATAAACAACGTATTATTAGTATTATTATTATTATTATTATTTAGTGTTTTAATGCGGATTTAGTGAGTTTCCGGTAGTTTCCGTCAGTGTCCGGCAGTGTTGTAGCTTTGCTCCGGCTTCCACAGGTAATGGCGTCCGTGTGCATGCGGAGACATGAGCTGGAGCTGAACAGCGGTTTTGCGGAGGGACGGATTGATGAAGGGAAACGACACTGTGGACCGGGTGAAGCAGCAGACAGCTTAGCGTGACCAGAGGAGCCTTTTGGAGTGTCGACACCGAGCTGCCACATGGGCTAAAATGCTAATGCTAGCCCCACCGGAGACATGGACCCGACGGGCGGTGGAGTCCATCTGCCGCCGGGAGCTCGCGTCGTTGTCCGCCTGGCAGCCTAAGATGTCAGATGAACACCGAGATAACATGGTAAAAGGAGGACAAACAGCTGTGGACTTTTGTTTGTTTTGGATGGGCTAAGCTAACGGGCCCAGCTAATGGCGTGGCTACGCTAACGGGCGCGGCTTGGATGGGCTAAGCTAATGGGCGCAGCTACAGGCCTGGCTAATGCTAACGTGGCGCAGCTAGTGTTGGAAGGACACCGCGGAGAAACGGCTTTCAGTAAGTTATTAACTCTTTTTCTGGCTCCAAATGTATG
>JARVGS010000222.1:22727852-22743696 GCA_031762315.1 Hypsolebias antenori | reverse complement strand
AAAAGCTTTGACTACCGCAAACAGCCCCCCCCCCCACCCCCCAATAAAAAAAGTTCTGCGCAGGTTGATCAGAACTGCCAGCTGAAACAACATCATCAGAACTGTGGCCTATCTGATAGTGCTCACGGACAAATCTCAACATCTTGACGTCAAATGCATATGTAATCGTGTTCATAAATGTGCTTGCTGGTAGAGTTTCCTCATGGCTCTTACCTTTTTGTATCTAAAAGTATTCTGATAAAGAACAAGGGGCCGCACTAATGTCCGAACATAATTTCACTGTATCCTGGTACAATGATAATAACAATAATAAATCTTATTCTGATTCTGAATATGTAACTTAAACAGTTTTGTTATGCTATATTTAGTTATAAATGATAACTCTAATTATCTACAATAATAAATATCAATGTATTTTGCATGTCATGATCTGTGTCTTATTTTTTTAGTTTTCTGTGATTTTTGCTGTACTTGTATTTCAGCTTCCCCAGTGTTTTTCCCCTCACATTGTTCAGCTCTGCCCCTCCCACTCTCACCTTCTCCTCATTGCCTCTCCAGATGTTATCAGTTCTTCCTCCTTAGTTTCACCTATGAAGTCATTTTACTCATTTGTGTCCATGCGTTGTGCTCCCAAGCCATCCATGTTAATTTCCTTCGAGTCTTCCAGTGTTTTTGGTTTTAAATAAACTGCCACGTCAGCCTTTTTGGTTTCATGTTCAATAAATTAGTTTATTTTTTTTTAACCTCAGATTCCTTTGAGCTTCTATTTGCACTTTGCGTTCCACTCTTACTAAACATGATAATGTAAATACTCTTCATCCAGACATTTCTTTGTCTCACCTTGACGTAATGCACTTCCTGATTCTCATTGCCACTCCAGTGCCACAGGTTCGGCTGCAAGGGCCATAAGCCCCAAACTCTCCCCAGTAGTCATAGACTGGCTGAATGAGCTATAGACAAATGAAATGGAAAAACACAGCATTGTTTGTGCCTGTGTCATTCACAGGACTCTCACACACTCCAATCATGGCCACCACTAACCACTAACACCCAGTAAGATCAGGATGAGACTCTAAAATAGAAGCTGAAACTTGCCACAAACCAATTTTAAATATATTGCATAAGAGATTTACAAATGTACAACAATATATGAACTGATAGCACAATGGGAAGACAACACTTTTAGACATTTCTTGCAGATTAATTTTAAATAAATATTGACCTTGGTAAATATATATGCATCTCAGTGTGACATCTCTGTAAATGTTTTTGTTGTGTGCATTTTTCTGAAAAACTGAACGATTTTCAAGTTAAAGCAACTGCTGCTGCACAAAAAAGCGAAAGCTCTGAAAACAGAGATGCAGAAATAATGCAACTTTTTTCTAGTCGCCTTGTGCAGCTGCACGCATCTTTATTTCATTAAAAATATACGTATATATTTAAAAGACGCCACCACAGAAACAATCCCATATTTAAAAAAAAATCAAAATGAAATATTCAATCATAGATCACAAAACTACAGAAATAATCTGCACATTTATGAACAATAAAAATGATACATTCACAGTACTGTCAATAAATAACCACATAACTTTTTTTCCCCAAGCACAATCGACTCATTGTGATTTTTATACCTGTAGCAAAGGATTTATATGGACATGCAATCCGTATCAACTGAAGAATGCTAAAATAAGACTCACTGTAAAGGCAGGAACAGCCAGAAAAAGGATGCCCAGGACTTGCAGGAGGTTCATGTTCACCTAAAGCTGCTGAAGACAACTAAACAACACAACTTTCAAAGTAAAGGCTCTAAATTTAAAACAAACTAGTTCTTTAACATATCAATTTGTGCTAAAAGAAGTTGTAATTTGTGTTGGTTTCTTATGTAACCTTAAATGAATTATGTAAAGATGCAAAATAGAAATGAAAATGTGCTAAACTAAGCAAATAAAATTCCTGCGCCGTCTTACCGTCTTCAAGCCGGCTGGTCAGTGCAGAGGAGCGTGCACCTACAAGGTGCACAAAGGCTTGGATTCGCAGCTTTCTATCTTCAGTTTGGTCTGCCCGCCAGACCTCCAGCCCAGAAAGTGTCAAATTTCATCCATGCAAACAAACTTGGAGTTTTTCTTTATGCTAAATTGTTTTTCTGTTTTTACAATGATGTATGTTATCGGGGATATGTAAATAAATATATGTATGCACAGTTTTTTTTAACTTTTCTTTCAGCTGCTCCCTTCCTCAGGGGTTGCCACATTGAATAAACTCGTGAAGAGTCGGCAACTGTTTTTACACCCAATGTCCTTCCTGATGCACCCACAGACCACTGAGCTGCCACAGCCCTCTGTGTGGAGCAGGGAGCTGCTATTTAGGGTGCCCGGGGGAGCAGATGGTGGGGGTTAAAGGCCTTGCTCCGGGTCCCTGGGCTGTTCAAATGCTGGTGGAGACAGGTGTAGGTGATTCACCTTTTCCACATTTTGATGTTGTCGGTCCGGGGAGTCAAGCTGGTGACCTCCCCCACATACATACATCCATATATTTACTGTAAAGAAGAAATTAGAGGCAATCCATGTTCACTGTACTGAAATAACTGAAATAAGTGGAGCAAACTGGCTTTTTTTTTTTTTTTCAAAACAAAATTTAATAGTTACACACATAATGATGAACAGGTGGTGCCTAATCAGCTTATCCAAAAAAAAAGATCTAATCTGAATGAGACCCTTAAACCTATAGATTATAATAATTGCTTTTTTTTTTTTTTTTGTTCACAGACTGACCACTGATTGTCCCTTCCACACATCCCATAACCACTAAACACAGAGCAGTGATTCACAGAGAAACAGCTGCTGGCAGAAAAACACTGCTTTGTGGGCTCCGGTCGGTATATTTTAGTGAGAAACCACAGAGAAGCGTGTCTGGATGTGTGGAGACGGTGAAATATTGACCAGGAAGCAACATTCAACTGGCAGAACTTTGTCTCGTCATCGTTGCCATTCAAGCAGACAAAAAATGATTCTGCAGTCTTACTATTAACACAATATGAAGATACTGGGAATCTATCTGTTCAGCACAGCTGGGGCTTTTTCATATTAAAGATTTGCGTAAAAGACTTTTTAAAGATTACAAATGCCTTTTTCGTGAAACTTGGACATAAAAAAGAACACACAAACACACACACACACAACAAACAATAAATACAAATTTAAACCCCAAACCTTAATAATGCTAAAATTGATCTCTTTACAAACAAGTCCCACACCCCCAAAGTCAAAACCAGCCTCCCACAGAGTATTTTTTTTTTTTAACCCTATTAGAAAACAAAGTTTGTCTCCATCGCCTCAGAGGAGCCGGTTCAGTTTCTCCGTTTCCTTCTCTTTGGCCTCGAAGGCGCTCTTGGTGCCGAGCAGCTCCTCCACCGACCCCATTATGTCCTGCAGTTCTTGGGACAGTTCGGCGTAGCTCTCCCTCAGCTCCTGCTGCTGCTTCCTCAGGTCCGCCGCCACCTGCAGCAGCTCGCTGGCCTGGTCGCTGCAGCTGCTCCTCAGCTGCTCCACGTCCAGCAGCAGCGTCTCCATGTTCTTCGTTACCTGCTCCAGCTGCTCCGCCGTCGCCTCCAAACCGAAGGAGTCAAATCTCACCGTGGTCAAAGTCTCGATGTCTGGGCTGTCGTTGTCGAGGACCGGGGTCCCATCATCTCCCTCTGACTCGGGCTTTGCATCCATCCTCCGTGTGTGAAAACTCTCGACCAACTGGGTTCCTCAGATGGACGTCACGTCACAGATATCTGAAAGTGAAGGGGAACATTTAGCTGCAGCCAGTGGTATAAAAAGCTCAAGTAGCACAGCTCTGCCTCTCAGGTGTGCAGAATTTAAGCTCCTTCTAGGGGGTAAAAATGCGCTCCTGACTAATCTCTTTCACTTGTGCACCTGCATGTGATGTGCGCTTAGGTGTTTCAGTGTCCTCCTTTTGACGTGCAAAGACCTTTAATCCTCTGACCACTTCACTGCCATGACAGCCAGACAGATTAGCCTCCTCAGCCTGAAGGCACCAGGGGACGGCCTACAGCAGGGGTGTCCAAACCATTTGTGGCCCTTGGAGTGATTTTGTGTGGCCCATATTTGCAGTTTAAGAATGGTATAATTTTGGCCCATAGAGTTAAGAGATTGATGCAGATATAGACCTTTTGCATTTTTTAATGGTGATAAAAAGGTTTGTAGGCTCAATCATGCAGGTAGATAACACAAAGAGGTTAAATCATTTCATATGGACTAGTTTCTTTAAGGGAGAAACGTTTCGTCTTCTATCTGGAAAACGTCATCAGTCTGTGAGCTGCCAACCAGATCTGCTGGCTGCAGGCCACAGACTGATGACGTTTTCTGGATGGAAGACAAAACGTTTCTCCCTTAAAGAAACTAGTCCAGATGAAATGATTTAACCTTTTGTGTTAGTGGTGATAACTTTTACAGTATTTTTAGGTTTAACAGCAAAACGTGTAAAAAGAAGAAAAAAAATCTCAAAATGAGCAGTATTAAGCTTATGACAATCCTTTGGCAATAAATCAATAAAATCAAATAAATTAAAAAAATTAATTAATTAAAGTTTCAAATGTTTTTGATTACAACAGTTTAGAGCACCTTCTCCATCAAAATTAGTCAATTTTGTCCTTTCTACAAAATATTGTTTATGTCAAGTTAAAAAAAATCTGTACTTTTTATATTATCATTATTATTTATTTTTTTAATTATTTTATTATTATATATTTTATATTCACATATTTTTGGCTTGTGACTCTTTTCATCTTAAAAGTGTTGGCAAACATATATGAAAATGTTTCGACACCCTGATAAACCTTTTGCCAATTTAATGATGATTATGTTTTATGTAATTTTTAGGTTTAAAAGCAAAACAGGTTAAAAATATATCTCAAAATGAGCAATATTAAGTTTAATACAATCTTTTGGCAACAAATCAATAAAAACAACTAAATAAAAAATTTAAAATAAAGTAATAAAACTTTATTGTTCATGAAGCTTTTAATGTTTTGGAGATACAATAATTGAGAAGACCTTCTCCACCAAAATTACCGGTAGTAAATGTTATTTTCTCCAAAATATTGTTTACCCTGTGTAAAACAAACAAACAAATAAATAAATAAATAAATAAATAAATAAATAAACACTATGTACTCATTCATTTATTTATTTATTTCACATTTTTGTGGCTCATGTCTCATTTCTTCTTCAAGGTTTTGGCCCACATATAAAAATGTTTGGACACCCTGGCCTGCAGTCTGTCAATGAGACAATAAGATGCAATGAATTAGGGAGGATCCATTTTTACTGATTTTTTTTCCACTTTCTTGCATCAATGTCTTTTACAAATTGCTGACATCTGCCTAATTAAATAAACGTCTCTTTAAAACTTTTCTGTCACATATTACCATATTTTTCAGACTATAAGGCGCACTTATAATCCTTTAATTTTCTCAAATATTGACAGTGAGCCTTATAATCAGGTGCACCTTATGTATGAATTCTAGTTGTGCTTACTGACCTAGAAATTGATTTTATGTGATCTTTGTTTTCTGAAAAATGCTCTGTTTTATTTCGTTCTCCTCATTTTCAGTCTAGTAGCTAAAACCTTTTAAGACAGATGTATTTTTGTTTGTTTGTTAAGACGTAATGAATTGTGAATCATTCAGGCATAAAGAGCTCCTAAACTCAAGGGATGAGCCAGCGTTGTACAGCACTGATACCCTTTATTTGCTCACACTGCACAGTTTGTTGTCATGGTCCAGGACACAGAACGGAGAGAGAAAAAGCAGCCAGTCCACAAGGAAAATCTTTGAAAATTACTTCAAACTGTTTTTAGGCTTCCTGTTGTTTCCCTATTTTGATTCTAACTTATTTCTGAACACTTTTTAAATAGTCTGTTTTTGTTGTATTTTGCCCCAAGCCACCTCAGAGTATGAAGCTAAAAACCAAGAGGAACCCCCTGAAGCGATAAGTAAAACCCACGTGTTCTAAAATATGTTAAAGACCCGGCAGAAGCACCTGCCCTTTAAATGGCCATAAAGATAAGAAGTGTACATGATGACCTCACTGCTCCAAAAACCGTTATCAAAACCACACAACTGCTCCCAGGAGGCCAGAGTCAAGGGGAAACACCTTATTCTAAAAATGGTGAAAGAAAACAACAGCTGTATGGAAATGAATTGTATCAGAGTACAGAAGGAATAGTTTAAGATATTATTAGTTTTTGATGTCTTAAAAAGCCTTTTAGGACATAAGAACGAGGAAATAGTGTTGTCAAATAAAACAATTAGAGTTGTAGTCGATGGTTTGAACTTTTTCTAACTGTGTTAGGATGAAAAATTACTGAACATCTCAGTTTCACGTTCATTCCACGGGTTTTTTTCTTATGCAAAAAGTCCTGTTATTTAAAAGCAAAACAAAACTTAAAGCAACTACTGAGACACCTTGAATATTTTCCTATGACACAAGTTCAAATTCACAAAATGGACAAATCAAACCGGAGCAAAAAAAAAAAAAAAAAAAAAAGTGAACGACAAACTATAGCTCTTCAGTACAACATTCTATAACTTTGCAAAATCACATTGTGGCAAAAAATGCTAAAATTACAAACTGCTGTGGTATAAACAAGTGCATATCTGCACAGCTTTACCTGTGTTCAGTAAACTACGTAGTTAAAATATGTAACACAAAACACAGCCATACACCAATAAAAACAGTTAAATGGCTCTTACTTGTTTCTGTAGCTGTTTATGTTGAGCATCCAGAATGTTACCACACTCGGGCTGTAAATAATCTGCAATGGGTGTGAAGTCAAACACCCCCCGCCCCCCCAGCCCCCCAGCACAGTTTAGTGGGTCAGCCCACTCCACATCAACTGTACTCACGTCACTGTATTATAACTGAACTCATTTCACTGTACTCTAACCGTATTCACTTCACTGTACTGTAATTTTACTCACTTCATTGTACTTTAACTGTACTCACTTCACTGTACTTTTAACTGTACTCACTTCAGTGTATTTTAACTGTACTCATGTCACTGTATTCTAACTGTACTCACTTCACTGCATTTTAACTGTACCCATGTACTCTTAACTGTACTCACTTCACTGTACTTTGTACTCACTTCAGTGTAATTTAACTGTACTCATGTCACTGTATTCTAACTGTACTCACTTCAATTCACTGCATTTTAACTGTACCCATGTACTCTTAACTGTGCTCCACTGTACTGTAATTGTGCTCACTTCACTGTACTTCAACTGTACTCTGTATTGTAATTGCGCTCATTTCACTGTACTCTAACTGTAATCACTTCGCTGTACTCTAACTGTACTCATGTCAGTACTGTAACTGTGCTCATTTCACTGGACTTTAACTGTACTCGCTTCACTGTATTGTAACTACGCTCACTTCACTGTATTTTAACAGTACTCACTTCATTGTACTTTAACTGTACTCACTTCACTGTACTGTAATTGCACTCACTTCACTGTACTTTAACTGAATTCTCTATTATAATTGTGCTCACTTCACTGTACTTTACCTGTACTCACTTCACTGTATTTTAACAGTACAGTACTCACTTCATTGTACTCTAACTGTACTCACTTCACTGTATTTTCACTGTATTCACGTCACTGTACTCTAACTATAATCACTTCACTGTAATGTAATTGTGCTTACTTCACTGTACTTTAACTGTGCTCACTTCACTGTACTTTAACTGTGCTCACTTCACAGTACTTTAACTGTACTCACTTCACTGTACAGTATTATTATTGTGCTCACATCATTGTGCATCAACTGTACTCACTCACTTCATTGTACTCTTTCTTGTACTCATTTCACTGTCTTGTAATTGTGCTCACATCAGTGTGCATTAACTGTACTCACTTCACTCCACTGTACTCTTAACTATACTCACTTCACTGTACGCTTAACTGTACTCACTTCACTGTATTCTAATTGTGGTCACTTCACTTTAATGTAACTATACTCACATCACTGTACTCTTAACTGTACTCACTTCACTGTATTGTACTTGTGCTCATTTAATTGTGCATTAACTGTATTCATTGTACTCTTTACTGTACTCAGTTCACTGTACGTACTCTCAACTGTACTCACTTCACTGTACTCTTAACTGTACTCGTTTCACTGTATTGTAATTGTGGTCACTTCACTGTAATGTAACTGTACTCACATCCCTGTACTCTTAACTGTACTCCCTTCACTGTACTCTTAACTGTACTTACTTCACTGTATTATAATTGCTCTCACTTCATTGTGCACTCACATCACTGTACTCTTAACTGTACTCACTTCGCTGTACTGTAATTGTGCTTACTTCATTGTATATTAACTGTACTCACTTCACTGTACTCTTAACTGTATTATAACTGTATTCACTTCCCTGTATCATAATTGTACTCTCTTCATTGTACTTTAACTGTTCTGTACAGTTCTGGTGTTTGATCTCTGAACTGAAAACTGCATTCTGTTTCTCTGAAATCACACAAGAAAAACAAATGAACAAACTTTATTGGTTTTAAATAATGGCAGACAAATACTGTAGTATTTCATGTTAAATGCCATTTTATCAAATTTAATAGTTATGATAAAGATATGAGTGACTCGTGCAACTTGAAGTCGTCATTATGTATGCTCAAGCATATAATTGTTAGCAACTTTTTTAAATTTTACAGAATGTTCTGGAGTTTAAATGCAGGCAATAAGTTGCTGTTTATCTGAAGCACACCTACACCTACATCTGTTTCTCTTAGAATAAATATTCATAACTCTATGTAGACGACAATGTGTTCAGTGTTTGGCATTACAGTGAAAGTGGCACCAAAATCTTCTACATTTTTTTTCTTTGTGTAGTTCCTAAATGTCTCCACATAGGGGCATCCTAATAACTGCTATTTTTCCACGTTGCTCTCTGCTTTTGTGGTCATTTCCCATCTGGTGTTTGAATAAAACCCATTACCTGCTGGTTTTCTTTCATGCATGTGCTTTATTACATCTCTGTGTGACTGTGAATATGACGTTCAGCCTTATTTGGGTGAAGCAAACGTTGCAAAAGCTACAAGAGTCTGTTTGTGTTCTTCATGAGCTTCAACACATGTAACTGGTTAAGCATCAACATGTGGATTCATGTGCGCCTCCATGTATGTTAGTGTTATGTGGGGGGTTCAGGGGTATGGATTATTTCACTCTGGGTCTTTTTCAGTTCGTCCAATCAAGCGTGCGGCACAGAGGAGAAAGGGAGCATTGTTGTGGCCTCAGAAAATAGATTCAGTCTTAACAGAAACACACTTGCAACAACTGCCTGACCTTTTCAGCTACACCTCCATGCTTTATATTCTAGTGAATGTATCACTTTACAGCTCCGGAATGTGTGTGTTAGGATCATTATACTTGATTACTTTTCCAGATGAGTAATTATCATTTCTGATAAGATCAAATTAGAAAACTGATGGTTTAAGCTGGTCTGAATTGTGTCTTTGTGACAAAAATAAAACTTTATTTTCAAACTATGCTGGGGTTGTATCAAGTCACAACAGAGACTTTACACCTTAAGCTTCTGAGTTATCGTGTTTGTCATGTACATAACAACAATCCACTAAAAATCTCCTGAACCCTGAGGATTTAAATTCTAAATACATTTAAAACACAACTAAAGCTCATTGTCAAAAATAAAAAAGGGAACGTCATGGGACAAAGCTCAGTCCTCTGGACTCTTGGGGGACCAGGGACTTGCTGTTGTGTCTTCACCCACAGGACTATTTCTGGACATTCCTAAATGTGCATGAGCCCAAGATTTATGGATCTCCGTCTGGTGTTGTGGGTGGGATGGTGGTTGACATTTGAGACATGAAGTTATTGATGGGGTCTCTGTAGCGATGGTCATGGGTGGAATAACAGGGATTGGCATGTGGATGATGACGGTAAATTTCACGGGGATGAGAGCATGGGATTATCAGTTTGCAAAATAAGGTGTGTTTGTGGGGCAGTGGTGGCTGAAGCTGTCAGATGTTAGAAGGATGTTCAAAAAGTGGGATTACATAAAAGCTTCAATACGTGTTTTCTATAGAGCAGGCAGCGTCAGGAACAGACAGTTTGGGGATCAGATTAATCACGAATGAGCCATCTTGACTAATGCTCAGAATGGTGTTTCTTCCCTAAAGCAGCAGCACAGAAATATAATTTTCTGCCAGAATGCAGTGCTGAATCTGGAGCTTGCTGAAGAAGCTGAAACTGGGTTGTTAAAGCTAAAAGAAGCAGAAGCTAAATACCAAAAGAAAAAGAAAGGTGCTAAAAGCAACAAAAGGTTAGCTAAAGACTGAAAGTAGCAAATGGTTAGCAGGACAGCTTAAAGCTAAATGTAGCAAAAAAGGTAAAACTTCTCAAAGATTTTAAAAACATTGTTGCTCAGACAGTTTCTATAGCACGATTTCTTTAGAAGACCTGAGGGTCATTTAGATTAGATTCTTGTTTTCATTTTTCCACCCACATTTCCCATAGTTACGTTTCCTCAAGACACTGCCTTTTCTGGTAAACGGGTGGGTTTCTCAACCTCGTCCCTCCAGGGAGTGTGCAGTTCATAAATAGCTAATGTTTCAATCAGAACTCTCCCACTTTGATTTGAAGCCAGAAAAGTTGCTCACCGCTCCGAAAAGAAAAAGGGAAAACAGTCTTCTGTGTACTGGTTTGTGACCAGATTCTTACAAAATGTTGTCTGAGTCAGAAAACTTTAAATATTTACCCTCAAATCAGACCCAGACTGTGGAAAATCATGCTCAACTGGAATTGGTTAAAAAAAATGGAAATCACAACCAAAAAAAATTCCAAATATTCTGGTATGAAAGTGATTATGCTGCTCTGATTTGTGCCTATGAAGACAATCTAACTGTCTCACTATGCGACCTGATTGGTGGACCATGCCAGAGGAAATCAGAGCAAGGAGTAGCGATCCTAATCCAAACCTTGGAGGACAGCAGCTGAATTGCATGGCTGAATGAATCAAGCTGACCCTCTGATGACTCGTGCCCATTATAAATGTCTAATGTGTCCAGAGTGTTTGTTGAGTGAAGCATTTGGGCCTGGTCATGAGAAGTGATACGTCTGACATTGATCTGCTCAGCAGCCCGGAGCGCTCCATTGTTGGGTCTCCACTGCACCTGATCTGAGCTGTTCACCAGAACCAGACTCTCTCAACAGAGCTTTGATTGTTTGATATTCCTTCCACATTCTTGAGCTTGCGCTTTCCCCCTTAATGTACTCCTTCAAACACATGTGCACACGGATAAACAACCACGTACCGTAGGAACTCCAGTCAGGGATCGTTGTTTCCAGAGAACTGCTAACAGCGCTAACAAATACAAACATGGAATGTGGTCTTCTTTTGAAGCTGCTGGGCAAAAGTGAAACCCCATTTTCTCCAAAAACCACTGAGCCAAGTTTGATTACTTTAAAAACACATGTAAATATTAAAGGTTTGTGCAGATCTCTTTTGGTCTAAATGAATTTTATGCTGAGAAGTGAAGGTAAATGGACTGTACTTATGTAGCGCCTTTCTATCTCATCAAGACACTCAAGCACTTTAGGCTACAATCTGTGTCCTCATTTACCCATTCATATACACTTTAGATCTCTACAAAGCTCACTGAACAAATCATTGTAAAGAGACTAATCAGTGCTTTATCACATTCATACATGGATGGGACACACATCGGAGACAATGAAGGCTTCAGTGTCATGCCCAGGGACACTTCGTCATGTGACTGCTGGTGGATTCAAGCCCCCAACTCTTGCATTGGAGGACGATGCCAAATGTGTCCAAACCATTTTGGTCACACAGTTAAAATAACGAGTTTGTGCAATATCACAAGGTCAAGCTCAATGTTGCCAATGACTCTTAGTGCACATTTTACTCTCTCTCGGTCCACTTTGAAACTCATTCTTGATTTTTACAGAATTCAACCAGTCAGTTTCTGCACAAGCTATTCCCTGTATGGCTCATTTTGCATTTGTTATTCATTGTTTAATAAATGTAGCTTGTTGTCACATGTTACATTTGACAAAGATGTGATCCATCCATATCGTTACATGTTTTTTTTTTTTTCTTTTGGGGTTGCGCTGTACACCCAGGACAGGTCGCGTGTCCATCACAGGACCACATAGAGACAAACAACCATTCACACCTAGGGACAATTAAGAGTTACCAATTGCATGTTTTGTTCTGTGGGAGGAAATCAAGAGTACCCTGTGAAAACCCACATATACACGGAGAGAACATGCAAACTCCACTCAGAATGGTATCCAGCTGGGATTCGATTCGGCCACCTCCTCGCTGAGAGGCAACAGCTCTACCAAGTGCACCACCGTGCCACCCGCAAATATGTGATCAGTAATGTAAAACCAAAGAACTGACAACAAAGGAAGAAAACAGCCACATGCTCTTGTATTGTCTTGTTCACAATCCTGTTGTGTTTTTCTTGTTACTCATTTTAAAGTTCTCGTCTCCGTGTTGGGAACTGCAGCCAGATGAAAGAAAAGGTCTTTGAGCTTGTGCATTTATTTGTTCTTACCTCAAAGAATGCAAAGTGAAATTTTATTCACTTTTTCCGTCACAAAACCACGATGGCTTGTTTTTGAACAAGCGCTGTGTTTCTTTTTATTTCCTTTTTGGATATGTCCCGCTGTCTCTACCAGGACCCCATTTACTCAATTCAGGATGGGAAATGAGTTTTAGGCACGGGGGAAATCTGGTATGCCTTTGCTGCTCTCACAGCTAATTAGTGTGTGAACTAATTGGGCTGCTAACTATAGCCAAGCGACAGCCTAGTTCCATCTGTCTGCTATCTATAAAGCATGGAGGGGTTGTAGAAGAGAGGTGGGTCTTTTTTATATATAATTTTCCAGCAAGAACTTTTATTTTGCAGGCATGTAAGGAGGCCCAGTTTTTTTTGGCAATGAACTAGAGATTATTTATTTATTTATTTTCGGGGGAATAGCATTTATACTATCTTAAAGTTACTCATTGCAAAGTCATGACTGGATGAAAAACTTCATGAAGAATCAAAATCTGCACAACATTTTTCTCAAACTGATAGTTAATGTTCCCTGAAATTAAGTATTTGTGATCAAAACTACCACGTTATGCATGTAAACAAGCACACCGTCTCAGTGGTTTATGCAAACTCTATTTTATAATCCTTTACACTGATGTCAGTTTCACGTCACATAGTCTTTCTGTCAAAATATGAAATTCAAACAATCCACTTTGATAATTCAATTCAATTCAGATTATTTACCGTATTTTTCGGACCATAAGGCGCACTTACAATTCTTGAATTTTCTCAAATATCAACAGTAAACCTTATTTATTTGTTTGTTTGTTTGTTTATTCATTCATTCATTCATTTAGAAGAAACAACACATCACTCCTTCAGACTAGTTCTAAATGGAGGCTTTACAAACATTTCCATTCTCTTAAAGTTATAATGATGACTCTCTTTTTAAACAAATTTTCATTGAATATTTGGGGTAATGTTTTTAATGAGCTCTATACATGACTTGTAAAATACTATATTCAACCAAGTCATAAAATTTTAATAATTTCAACTGATGAAATAATATATTCGTTGGGTGACCATAGCACTTCACTAATATTTCTTATGACTCTTTTTTGTAAAATAAAAATAGGATTTGTAATTGCTTTGCATGCTTTTCCCCAAACTTCAATACATTGATTAAATACAGTATAGAACAATCATTACACTATACAACATATACAAAGCTTTGTCTTAATAATAATCCATATAATCGAGTGCATCTTATATATTAATTCTGGTTGTGCTTACTGACATTGATTAGATTTTATGTGGTACAGGGGATAGCACCCAATAATCTGTCAAAATGAAATTATTTCACTCAATGTGCCTTAATCCAGTGTGCCTTTTGCACGAAAACAGATCTGTTCATTGACAATGCGCCTTATAGCCCAAAAAATACAGTTTATAGCGCTAAGTCACAACAGAAGTCATCTCAGGGCACTGAACAGAAACATTCATATATAAAAAGTAAGTTAATAACATTAATAATCCGAAGAACATCATGGGCTCATTCAGACTAGCCGTTAGCCCGTCAGTCTACAACAGGTAAGACATTGATTGTTTATTTTGCACAAACTCACTTCAAGGCTGTGTTAACTTGGTCGTCAGTGTCACAGTTTCATAATCCTGATGCTGCAGCTTTGAGTCCAGGTTGGGTCAGGAAAGACATTTAGCATAAAACCATCACCAAATCATTCATGTGAGTTTGCTCGCTGTGGCAACCCATGCAGAAGTGAGCTGCTGAAAGAACAACACAAACTGACTTCAAAAGACCTGAAGTGTTGCTTTAGCATAAACAATTCCAACACAGACAATTATATTTTTCAGACTATAAGGCGCACTTAAAATCCTTTAATTTTCTCAAAACTCGACAGTGAGCCTTATAATCAGGTGTGCCTTATGTATTAATTCTGGTTGTGCTTATTGACCCCGAACCAGTTTTATGTGGTTATTTTGAATGAGGTGAATAAAGTTTGACTTATCTGTTTTGTTTCGATTAATGTGCCTTATAATTCAGTATGCCTTTTGTATGAAAACAGACCTGTTCTTTGATATTGCGCCTTATAAGGTGTCTGAAAAATACGGTAGATTTTTTTTAAAGGGGAAGCAAAAAAAAAAAAAAAAAGTAAAAACAGCATTACAGTAATTGCACTGATAATTTAAAAACTGATTAACATCAATCAGTAATATTCTCTGTCACTAAATCCAGATTTCTAGAGGTTTTGTATTCAATAGAATTTGTTGTTCATTTTATTTTTTGTGGCAAATGAAATCAAAGTCTGAGGTGAGCCTGAGGCTCTTGAGGTTTGTTGACCCAGACCTTCTCTGATCACTCTCTCAAGGTTAAGGCTGGAAAAAAAAATACACTTCCTAAGGGGCTTCCTTATCCGTGCTTCTTCTTCCTTCAGCCATGACTGCCAGAGTCAATGTGTATGTGTATGTGTGTGTGTGTGTGTGTGTGTGTGTGTGTTGAGGTTAAGTGGGTGAATAAAGGGGCTCTTCTTTGACTCCTGTGAAGAAACATTATGATGGATGGACGTGACGGTGAGGTCTGTAGGAAGCAGCGGGTCGGGTTTCTGGGAAACTGACTCGCAGGTCATATGGGGGCTGGCAACTGGAAATAACGTGGAGCTCAGAAAGATTTCCAAGTTATTTACATGAACATGTAAGATATCAGAGAGAAAGTCTTGACTGATATTTGTCTCCATCAGGTGTTTGATGAAATGTTTATCCATGAGAGCTGTATTTTGACAGTGTGCACCTCTAATGGGACTGTTCAAACTTTAACTTTAAACTCATCTTATGATGAGAAAGAATTAGCCGTTTTGGTCAGACTTGTAAATTATATCATGCACATCTCACGTGATAACATGAGATCTAGTAAAACACATTAGAGCTTGAGGAATGTGCTGTGAATGACTTTTAGCTATGAATACATCAAGCTTTAGTTCAATGTTTGTAAAATAGGCATTTGAAGTCATTCAACCTTTATTTATACAGGTTGCATGGCTGAATACAGACGTTAATCGGTTGAAGATATGTCTATCACCCTTTTCTGAAGACACTAAAGGACCGGGCGCCTACTGTTTTATTTCATACTAAAACCTTTTTAAGTACCGTATTTTCCGGTGTATAAGTCACAGTTTTTTTTTTTACTAATTTTCATGTCCTGCGACTTATACAGCGGTG
>JARVGS010000222.1:22613399-22634189 GCA_031762315.1 Hypsolebias antenori | reverse complement strand
AGGTCTAATGCTCCTTTTTTCAGACAGACAACTTTTACTTAAACGTGTTTACTGCAGTTAAAATGACACATTGGTTTGTGTTAAATAAAAACTTTCAAAGGTATAATCATTCTTCTTCCTTATTTTGCTTAATGGCATCTAACTCTGCAGGTCATCCATGAAATTCTGCTGTACAGAATCACAAGTCCAAGTGTAAACTGTGTCACAGAGTGAACACAATAAAAACATGTATTATCCGCAGCAATGTTCATTA
This sequence comes from Hypsolebias antenori, assembly GCA_031762315.1. Lineage (NCBI taxonomy): Eukaryota > Metazoa > Chordata > Actinopteri > Cyprinodontiformes > Rivulidae > Hypsolebias > Hypsolebias antenori. The sequence continues at coordinate 22,633,936 of JARVGS010000222.1, read as the reverse complement.
AAATGACTCAACACTATTAATGCATTACAGAAAATATACATATGGTATGCGCAATTAATAGTATTGTAGACCATTGCATTAGGTAATACATTCAGCAAGTACTTTTACTTTAAGACTTTAAGTATTTTTGAAAGCAAGTACTGTACTTATTTACTTTTACTTAAGTAAAAATATTAATATGGTACTTCTACTTTTACTAGAATACATTTTTGTCTGTTTATCTGTACTTTTACTTAAGTACAGTGTTGAGAACTTTCTCCACCACTGCTTAAAAGTAAAGAGGGGGGCATTTTCAAACCTGTACATTTTTGCGTTGCTAAAATAATCAGCAGATGGGGGCAAATAAAACTCGTGACACAATTTTAACCTACGAAGAAGAGTAAGAGGGCGGAGCGTTTGTTTTGAGGCATGTTGGGATATGCAGTTTACAATAATTAACAAGAACAATCCTTATTTTCCAGTTTAGTAAAGCAATATTTGTGAAGTGAAACTTTTATAAAACATAAATTTTAGGTCCAGTATGTATAAAAAGCCATGGTATTGCATAAACGATGATTTTTGACTAATTTTTTTCTCGAAGTTTCTGCGCGGTACTCGTTTACCCATAGAGCACCGCGGCGCTTCCTTTCTTCTTGCTTGTGCGGTGCCCCAATATGTCGATGTTAGAAGGTCCGTTAAACGTGCTCGGCCAGAGAACAACCGGCGAATCGGTTCGCACTCAAAATGGTGAGTTGTGCAGCTAAGTGTTGTGCGTCAGTTCAGGTCTTTGTGGATTTATTTAAAGCGGCGGAAAAATGAACTAATTTACTCAAACACGTGCGGCTAATGCTAAGTGTTAGCTAACTATCATAAAATGTAAGGCACCGCTGAGTCTCTCTTTAAAGCTCATTTACGTGTGTTATATTTCAAAATAGCTACTTATTACAAGAAGCTTCATTTGCAGAAAAATCCCATATTATTACCTTCCTTTCAATCTAAATGAATGGAGGGCTATGCTGATGGGGTAGAGAAAATGTCACGATCTGAAGGTGTGGCTAGCTGACTGTGCTCCACGCTTAATAAAGTGACAGAACATTTTAAACATTTTACTAATTAACACAACTATGCTCAAGTTAAAATAAATATAGAAGACTACAGCATCCTTTTGTTTTTGCAGTCATGGCCGCAGCATCCATCGCCAACATCGTTAAGAGCTCCCTAGGACCCGTTGGCCTCGACAAGATGCTGGTGGACGATATAGGGGTTTGTGTCCCATTAAGTCTTAATGACGAATCTCTCTTAATCTAAGAGGGATTCCTATTCTTTTGTGGACAGCCTGATGAATTAGTAGTAGCTGCACATTTTGTTTGCTTTAAAGTTTTTGCATTGTCATTGTATAAAAGGATGTGACCATCACCAACGATGGGGCGACCATCCTGAAGCTGTTGGAAGTGGAGCACCCAGCTGCCAAGGTCCTCTGTGAACTGGCTGACCTGCAGGACAAGGAGGTCGGGGACGGGACCACGTCTGTGGTGAGACATCAAATCAAATTGAAGTAGTAGCTTTTTATGAAATAATCAAGAGGCAAGCAAAACAAAATCGTTTCCTCTTATTTTAACAGCACACAGCCCATGTTTTGGCCAAAAAAAGGTTTGACAGGTCATTAAGGTCACCAAATTATTAAAGTGTGGAAGTCGGCAGAAAGAGATGCATTTGTGTCCGCCACAAAAGAATATTTTTAAAAAGTGATGAGTAAAAGACTCTTAAGGCTGTTTCCACATGGAAATGTAGTTTTTCTTGAATAATCTTAGCAGACTTGGCAGTTTCTGGAAATGTCTTCATTCATCCACTCTAAAACAGAGTAAATGACCCAGTCTGCTTTAGTCACCGTGCCAGGCCTGAATGTTGGCGTTACAATGCTGCCATGAAAACACACCAAGAACAGGAGACAAAGGTGCATAAAGTTTGCATGCTGGGTGTGAAATGGAAACACATGAAGAAAAGAAGCACCCTCGGGTCATCAGTGAGATTAGGGTGAGGCAAGGATATACAGTAGTTTGAGTTTAGGCTGACTACACAAAAAGGCAGGAGAGACATTTCCAGAGGTTTTTCTGGCCCCTTTGCTCATACCAAAGATCTTGTTTTTCTTTTTATTTATTTATTTATTGCACAGGGATGGGGGAGGATGTTTCTCACTCGTGTTTAAGGCAACTTGTTTAAAAAAAAAAAACAACATAATTTTAATGTTTTATTTTAGTGTTTAGTTGCAGTCAACAATTACTCATTCTCCAAATTAAGTCACTTCTGCTACTTCAAAAAATGCTCACCCAAAGCTGAATTAAAAGCTCAGTATTATAGTTTATAGTTTGGGAATAGGTCTGTGGAACGGTTTAGAAGATGGGATTAAAGCCGTAAGGTCAATGTCTATGTTTAAGAAAATGATTAAAACGAAATTTCTAAAAAAAATCTATAAGTTGGTTTATATCCAAATTACTATATATATGGTAAAAAGTGATAAGCTACACATTGTTTTTTTTTTTTTTTTTGTATCTGATTGTTGTCTGAATTGATTGTCTGAATTAATTTTGTTGAGGTGGGGCAGATGTTATAAGATATTTTCTTCTTCTGCTTCCTTTCATTTCATGTATTGTTTTATATTTTGTTATATATTATTTGTTTTGTAAATAGTTTTTTCTATGTATTTTTTAAATTGAAATGAATAAAGTAAGAAAAAAAGTATTTCATTTGTATATGTTAAACTTTTTGCGTTTAAAGGTCATTCTTGCTGCAGAGTTGTTAAAGAGTGCAGATGAGCTGGTGAAGCAGAAAATTCACCCTACATCAGTCATCAGTGGATACCGCCTGGCATGCAAGTAAGACAAGTCAGAAAAAATGTTTGTTTTTTACTTGGATAACAATTTTGAAGCCTGATGGAAAAATGTTGTTCTTGGATCATTATAGAGAAGCGGTGCGCTACATTAATGAGAACCTGACCATCGGGACAGATGACCTGGGCAGAGAATGTTTAATCAACGCAGCCAAGACCTCCATGTCCTCCAAAATCATTGGAGTGTATCCTGAATAAGTCTGGTTCTAGATCAGTATCAATGTTTTCTCCTTTCTCTTTGCATAAAGCAACTTTCTTGCATTTATCACCTTAACTTTGAGCCCTCAGTGATTCAGAGTTCTTTGCCAACATAGTGGTGGATGCTGCTATGGCTGTGAAGTTTACTGACAGCAAAGGAGTGGCCAAATATCCCATCAACTCCGTGAATGTGTTAAAAGCCCACGGCCGCAGCCAGAAGGAAAGTTTCTTGGTCAACGGATATGCACTGAACTGCACAGTTGGTTCACAAGGTACAGATGGAAAATGTGGAACAAATAAGTGCAAAATGTAGCAGTTTAGTGCTAAACTCCCATTAATTTTGCTGCCATGTCTTTGTTGATGATGTGTGCAGTTATACGCGTGGGAGATATGAAACTGACTCTGAAAAGGATGAAGTTGCAGTAATGTGTCAACTGTGACGCTTCTTTTGGCCAGACAGACAAAGAAGAGCTGGGGGAGAATCTTTATTTATATCTCTATTATTTAAGGTCTATTATGTCTACAGGGATGGTGAAGCGGGTTGTAAATGCCAAGATAGCTTGTCTGGACTTCAGCCTGCAGAAAACCAAAATGAAGCTGGGAGTCCAAGTCGTCATCAACGATCCAGAGAAGCTCGACCAGATCAGACAGAGGTGGGTTATGTATTTATTTATTTATTTTAAATGTTTGCCTCTCTCAAGTTCATGCATTTTTAAAGAATCATCCCATTTAAATTTGCTGTGGTGCTGGATCAATAGCTCATGCAGTGATACGCGTGGGAGAAAACATAAACAGCCACAAGTCAAAGCAGCAGCTTCTCTGTGAGCTGCAGGAACACTGTGCGCTGAATACACTTTGTGCAGAACACGCTTTTCTAGTCTCGCATCATAAATGGCAATAGAACCCAATTATCAAGTTTATCCATACAACACTGAACCAAGTCGATAAAGTTCTGAGCTTTCACTGCACTTGTGACCTGCATTTTTATGCATAATAGTAGCAACATTTGTTTGTCTGGTTCAGGGAGTCTGATATCACCAAGGAGAGGATCCAGAAGATTTTGACATCAGGAGCAAATGTCATTTTGACCACTGGTGGCATCGATGACATGTGTCTCAAGTACTTTGTGGAGACCGGGTCTATGGCAGTTAGACGGGTTCTCAAGAAGGACCTCAAACGTATCGCCAAGGCAACAGGAGGTAAGAAGTTATGTTATCAACCATCAATCAGTATTTATTTATAGAGCCCTTTCCAGCAGCCGAAAGGTGCACAAAGGCTTCACATTACAAAAGCCAAAAACAAAACACTTAAAAATGACAGAGTATGAACAGCCCACCTGAATAAAAGTTCTAAGATTAGATTTAGAGCACAAGTCCTGAGGTGGTCGTTTCCAGAGTCTGGGTGCAGTAAATGAAAAGGTGCGGTGACTCCCAACGTTTTGTATTTGGACTTTGGGACAAACAGTAAAAAAAATGTATTAGTTGATTTTAATGTTCTTTTACAAAAAGCTATTAGCTCAGCCAAACAAGGCAAGAACATTAATAACTTTAAAAGGGAACATAACAATTTTGAACTCAGTTCTAAAGGGACTGGACGCCAATGAAGAGAAAATGTTCTGAATTACTTTGAGTCTGTGTTTTAGTGTCACAGCTTCTGAATTTCTGTGAATGTTTTGCACTTGCAGCCACCGTCTGCTCCTCACTGTCTAATCTGGAAGGAGAGGAAACGTTTGAAGCCACGATGCTCGGCCAGGCGGAGGAGGTTGTGCAGGAGCGCGTCTGTGACGACGAACTCATTCTTATCAAGAAGTAAGAACGGCTACTGCTCAAGCTCTATTCACTGTTTGGTCACAGAATGTCCAACTAATTTCAGACAGGAACTCTTCAGTGTTTTTTTTTTATTTTTAAAGATTAGGTTGATTTTCAAAACAAGATGTTTGTTTTTGTTTTTGATGACAACTAAATACAAGCTCCGTAACTTTGGCTGTCTTTAGTTTAAATATTGAATACTAAGGGTTCAAACTTGATAAACCCAGGATGTTTGTCAGGAACTAAGGGAAATGTGTCCGTCAAGTTTTATTTGTGCGGTTTTCTCTCTAAATCTCCGACTTCTCGTCCCCTCAGTACCAAAGCTCGCACCTCGGCCTCGATCATTCTGCGCGGAGCTAACGACTTCATGTGCGATGAGATGGAGCGCTCGCTGCACGATGCTCTCTGCGTGGTCAAGAGGGTCCTCGAGTCCAAGTCTGTCGTACCTGGAGGTGGCGCAGTGGAGGCAGCTCTGTCGATCTACCTGGAAAACTACGCCACCAGCATGGTGAGACAAAGATGATGAAAAGCTTCCACCTGTTGGGCTTTCTTCATTAAAGTACCTGCTAATGCTAACGCTTTGCTTGCATTTCCTTGTCCTTTCCTCAGGGTTCCAGAGAGCAGTTGGCTATTGCAGAGTTTGCGCGCTCTCTTCTTGTCATCCCCAAGACGCTGGCTGTGAACGCAGCACAGGACTCCACCGACTTGGTGGCCAAACTTCGAGCCTTCCACAACGAAGCCCAGGTGAACCCCGAACGCAAGAATCTCAAATGGTGAGTTTAGCGTTCCTGAACAAAATATCTACAAAATAAACGTGTGATGGATAATGTTTCATCTTTACTGACATTTTAAGCGTAAGGTGTTGAATTATTATATTTTTAAGGAGAATACGGAACAAACTTGACAAATAAAAGTGAAAACGTGTTTTGAGTTTCACGTCCTCGGATGTTTGACCTCGAGCTTTTTTGTTCTGTAGGATCGGTCTGGACTTGGTGAACGGCAAACCCAGAGACAACAAGCAGGCTGGTGTGTACGAACCCACCATGGTCAAGACGAAAAGCCTCAAGTTTGCCACCGAGGCCGCCATCACCATCCTCCGCATCGATGACCTCATCAAACTGTTCCCGGAGCCGAAGGAAGGCGGGCATTCGTACAAAGATGCCATTGAATCCGGGTCACTAGAGAACTGAAAGTCTGATCGGTCCGGTTCGGTTCAATAACTGTATTTATAGGTTAAGCTTCTCATGGCTGTTGCGTTTACTATAGGCGTGCACTTTGCTCATTCACTGTTCTCCCACTCCCCATCGTCTTTGGAGCTTCTGCTTCTACAGAACGTTTTGTTTATGGACACATAATAAAGCTTCAGTGGTTGTAAACGACTGTTTATTTGTTAAACTCATTATGTTAGCTGTAAATTGATCGAATCACAGGAAAATAGTAACAGGAAGCACAAGCCTGTGAATTATGGCACTTTGAGGTTTGGGGTGATGATACAACTTGTGAAGAGGAACTTACAGCAGTTTGGGAATGTCGGTATAAACTTTATCCATTGCAAAGCTTTAAAACAATTACACCACCTACAGTTTTTAGTGTTTGTTAGATGCAACTGTGTTAGTACCTAAAAGCTAATTAAAAAAAAAATGCAAAAGTGTCTGCAACAGCTAATATCAGTTATCTTCATTTCGTAACAGAACTTTGTCCTGTTGTGTGAAAGCTGCATGTATACACATTTACATAATTTGCAAAGCAGGATATAAACCTGAGAAATTAAAATTCACAGTAAAGTGAAAAAATAAAATACCTTTTTAGCACAGCAGCTAGAAGGTAAATGCACTTTCAACATTACTATTCACTGTAAACAAGATTTGATTATATCCCTTCATTAAAATGAATCGTGCACAATGAGGTTTCATCTCAGATCTTCTCCACACACATAGCGATGCCCATTCCTCCTCCGATGCAGAGGGATGCCACTCCTTTGCTTCCTCCAGTCCTCTGGAGTGCATGCAGCAGGGTTACCAGCACTCTGCTGCCAGACATCCCAATGGGGTGACCCAGAGAAATGGCCCCGCCGCTCACGTTCACCTACAAACAAAAGTAAAATCAACAAATAATCTTAGTTGCTGTGATGTTTTAAACAGAAGGTTGTGAAGGCTCTGATAAAACTTGTTACCTTGTCTTGATTTAGTCCGAGCTCTTTGATCACAGCAACCGACTGTGCAGCGAATGCTTCATTGATCTCAAACAGATCAACCTGATCCAGTTTCCAGCCTGCTTTCTCAACCTGAAAGATGGTAAAAACTAAACAAACAGAAAAGCACCAGCGTTCTGACATGCTCCATTTGATCATTTTAACTCACCGCTTTCCTGATGGCTGGTATCGGCCCAGTTCCCATGATGGAAGGATCAAGGCCTGCTTGAGCCCACGACACAATTTTAGCCATGGGTTTTACCCCCCGCCTCGCAGCCTCTGATTGGCTCATTAGAACAGTAGCGGCTGCTCCATCATTTATACCTGTAAACAGAAAATATAAACAGCTTTACATTTGTTTTTCTAACAACCCACGTTAATAACATGATTTACGAGCTGCTTCGCAACCTGAAGCGTTTCCAGCTGTGACGGTGCCACTTCCATCTTTGATGAAACATGGTTTGAGTTTGGACATGCTCTGAATGTTGCTTCCATGTCGAGGGAACTCATCCACCTTCACCTCAACTGGACCTGCAGAAACAAAACAAAAAAATCACATCACTGACAAGAAAGGCAAACAGTTACCGGTAAGCTAATAAGGAACTAACAATGTCTACCTTTTCTGGATGGCACCATGATGGGGACAATCTCCTGATCAAAATGTCCAGCTTTCTGTGCTGCCTCCGTTTTGTTCTGAGACTGGACAGCAAACTGGTCCTGCTCCTCTCGACTGATGCCCCATCGCTTCGCCACGTTCTCAGCTGAGATTTATAATAAAAAGAAATATTAATGGATACACCATCACGCACAGCATTAAAGGAGTGAAACTATTCCATACATATACCTGTAATTCCCATATGGTAGCCATGGAAGGCATCCGTCAGGCCGTCTGCAACCATGGAGTCCTGCAGTGGGACGTCGCCCATTTTCACCCCTGCTCTCATGTGCAACGTGTGAGGAGCCTGAGTAGACAGAGAAAACACAACTAAGACTTGAATCTCACATTCTTCTCAAACGCTCTGATTGTTACTAACCCTGCTCATGCTCTCCATGCCCCCTGCTACAACAACAGTGGCCTCTCCAGCCTGGATAGACTGAGCTCCCAGACACACCGATTTCAGCCCAGAGCCACACACCATCTGGCAGCTCCACGCGGGGACAGAGTAGGGGATACCTGCCTCAACACTGGCCTGTCGGGCTGCATTCTGCCCTTCGCCTTAAAGAAATGTACAGCATTGTTATAGTGACACAGGTTGAATGTTGGTGTGACCCCATGAGATTTTCTAATCTTTTACCTGCTGTTAGGACATGTCCAATGATAACTTCAGAGACCTCATCTGGCTTCAACCCAGCCCGTTTCAGGACATCTTTGATCACAGCTGAACAAAGGTCACGCAGGGGCACCGTGGACAGAGTGCCATTCAAGCAACCTGTGTAAAAACGACACAATTATACTTTATGTAAAATCTCAGTTTGCAGTTTTTCCATAATAAGAGGTCTGAGGGTTACCTTAGACTATTTAAATGTAGTCAGAGACAAAATGTTCTTTGAAATGTCTGTTTGCTTTAGAGTGGTTTCGATTTTCTCCACTGCTTTTAATGTGACATCATGTTGCCACATAATGCATCTGTTTAATTAGCAATTATAGTAATTACCCATGCAAAAATGTCCATCTGGTAAAAAGAAATCTAAAATAATTGTAGCTGATACGATTTTGTGTGGTATTTAATTTTGGAACATATATAAATTCGGTATAAAGCAATCTATTTAGGCTCTAAAACTCCAACTAATTAGTAAAGTGAAAAGCTTAAGAGGTTAGCTAAAAGGCTAACTCTGACAAAGTGTAACATTTTAATTTTGTTTTGTCACCAACTTAACAAACCCTAGCAATTCTGTTTGGGAATATAAATTATTGTAGAGTTTCTGTCAAAATCTAAGCTTAAAAACTCGCTGTAAAATTATAGATTTGACAAAAAAAAAAAAAAAGGAAATCAATTCATTCAATCACATACCAAGGGGAAGATTCAGACGCACGCGTCATGTTTTAAGCAGCCAATAGTAGCAGGCTCGTGCTTTGTGGCACTATGACTGCCAACCAATCAGTGGCCAGAGATTGCCCCCCGAAGAAACCAACCAATTAGAGCTCATCAAGAACTGCATGTTAAACTAAAAGGATAACCACTTAATAATATAAATAAAATAAAATAAAAAAACGCAAAAAGTAATCACTAGTCTTAGGCATTCTTGTGACTATAAACGAAAATGTTGAACAAAAAAAAAACCCGATTAATTTCTTGTGCAGATCCTTTCAGAAGTCGCATGCTAGACTACAACAAAAACAGAGGCGGAAGTAAACACCCTTCTTAATCAAAGGCAATGGAACGTCAGTGAGATTTGGTTTTACCTATTGGAGTCCGTGCGGCAGAAACGATGACAACAGGCTCAGAATTCATGCTGAAGGACGCAGGTTGAAACTGTGGAGTATCTGATCAGTCCTGTTCCTGTCTGTTCACCGACAGATCTGTTGACACGGCGTGGACTGCACGTCACGTGGGCACTACAGCGCCACCGTGTGCTTGGGAGGATCTACTGATGACAACACAGCTAAAACCACTTCACACGAGAACGTGTTCTTTGTTTTCAATGTAATGACACTTTTAAAGGGTAAGTTATACATGTTTAATGGTTTGAATAAAATTGACGAATTTTAATAACAGGATTCACTCTATAGTATTAAAAATGTTTTATTGGTATTTGGTCAGTACATGAAAAGGGCTGAAGTCAGTATAATATGAACATCACGTATGAACTACTCACAATTCAACAGAATATTTTAAGCAGAATTTGTGCCAATGAAAAATAAAAACTGCACAAAAAAAAGAGAAAAATATCCCACAGGCCAACATCTAAAAATGACCTTATTGAATATTGTGAAGCTACTGAAATTGTGATTTTACGGACTTGACTCGGGTTACAACACCAGATGTCTTTCAGCGTGATGAGCTCAAACACCATGGATGTGCTCCAATAAACAAGAATAAAACTTAGTTTTAAATCCACACAATTCAAATTTAGCATGAACCTTTACTGTTTATATCCTCATTAAGCAACATAAATGTGACAAAGGCATCACAATAGGCAAAAGGACAAGGATGTATTACAGACTATGCATTTGCTGCCATATTTGTGTACTAAAAAAAAAAAAAAGAAGACATGTTAAGGTATATTACAAAGCAGCACCTTCGCTCATGCTCGAGTCCAGGCCGTTCTGAGCATGGCGTGACCCTGCAGTCCTGGTGCCCTTGGTTACCAGGGCAGCCTTGTCCTCATGGGGATCTGTGGTGGAGTCTGTGTCGTTCGAGTGCTGAGTCAATGACGTCTCGCTGCCTGTTGGAGAGTCCAAGCTCTCGTACCCAACACTCAGCCGGCTCCCGAAACCCCCAGGTCCTCCAACTCTCCCTGAAGCAGTCTGACTGCCTGGCACCTCCTCTGAGTGGTTGGACAGTTTGGTCTCACTGGGGCTAGAGACAATAGGGGACATTGGAAAATCTTCCTCAGCACTGCTGACCTCCCGGTAAAGCGTGGGTGTGGTGGTCTCACTCCTTTGGGATGAGTTGCCATTGCTTGGACCATTGGAGACCCTCCCGTAGTCTTTGATTGGTTCAGAGGGGACACTGGCCTGCTCTGGCTGAGCGAATGGTTCAGCAGAGGAGCTGGAAGCAGCGGGTGAAGTCCTACTGGGTCCTGCTCCAGCTGACTGAGACTGAGACAGCAACTGACGGGACTCCTTCAACTGCTGCTGCAGGACCAGGATGGTGCTTTGCATTCCCTCAACCTCCTCGTCTAGCTGGATAATAAAGTCATTTAGCTCTGGGAAAAGAATCCAGAAAAGCACAAGTTAAATGCAAAAATAATAAAAAAATAAAAATAAAATAAAAAAAGAAGATGCACAAATCTCATACTCTTACCATCTTGACTGCTCTTGAGCTCCTCACTGTACTTCTTCTGCAGGGCCAGCTCGGCCTCCAGCTGAGCGATGCGTCCCTGTGACAGCTGCCGTCCCAACTCCTGGTTCTCTTGAATCAGCATGCGACATTTGGCCATCAGCTTCTTCCCAGTTTGGCTGTAAGGGAAACAAGTCTCACATCACACAGTGAACCAGGAGACAAACTCAACAGGCAAATAGAAATTATTGATCGGGTTTTGCTGCTCGACCCTCTTCCAAACTTATCAAGTCAGCAGAAACCCTTTAAAGGACTAAAAAATTGATTTTAAAAATCAGTCAGATTTGCAGGCATTGTAAAAATCAACAAAAGCCATCTGACAAAGAGCTGTTAAATAATTATGTTTAAATGACCTAAATAAAAATTATTTTAACATAAAAATTGATAGTTATTAAAAATGGAAGCTGTCCAGAATGTGGTCAAAACTCAAACACATGACAGATTTCTATAAAACAAAGGCCTGCACCGTTTGACTTCAACTTACCATGATGCTCATGGAAGAACTTTATAAAATACAAGTACCAAATAAAAACGTTAAATAACTATCAGTAGGCACAGAGCATATTATTCTGAGACAAGGAAACTATCAAAATATTCGAGCAGCAAACAGAAAAGGTGCACTGAAGGTGTTGAACTCAACGGTTTTAAAGAGTCCTCGACTCAAATACACAAAGATTAAAAGTGAACAACATTCAAATAGTTCCAGATACTAGTTGCTCAACAATTAGAACAGTTTGGTCCACCTTTAATTTTACATTAGCAGTTACTGATGCTGCCCTAACATGCCACAAGGACACGGAAAGATTAAACAGAACAGCAGCTACATCAAATCAAACCCGTAGAAGTAAAAATAAATATATATTTAAAAAAAAAAAGACCAAGAATATTTGTCTATATTGTAATTAGAATCAAATCATAAGTTTCTTGCTTGTTTTACTATGCATCTCCTAAAATAAAAAAAAGTGCCTTCTCTTTAGCAAAATAGTTGTGCATTTTAAGTTACCGGTAACGCTTTTGTATTTCTTTCTCACTTAGGTGAAAGATGTGAACATAAATCTGGTTTTGGGAAAACTCAGCCTGAGGCACAGCTGGGCATTAAGCAGTCAACATCTGTGCCACACAGAAAGTAAAGCTTTAAATCTGCGGGAGAGATGGGTCAATCACAAAAATACACAAAATACAAGAAATTCATCGTCTCAAAACACGACTTCTCATGGACATTTTCACTCACAGTTTGGTAACAGGACTCTGAACGCCTACGGCAGTGTGCGTCTGAGAAGTTTAGTGCGGTTGCATTCATGGCCAAAAGGTGTGCAAACATTTTCACAAGTGAATAATAAGGGCCAATCGTGTTTCCTGTTTACACACTGCAGTAAGCGTTTGTATCAAAAGAACGAGCTCAAATTAAATGCCAAGAAAAAGAAACAATTCACAAAACAAAACATGTAAATACACTCTACCGTGTGTAGGCACAAGCGAACGGACCCGCGTGCCTGAACCACCGTTTGTGGACCGAGGAGCTGGCTCCGCTCACAGTCTTAATGTCTTTTCTAGTGTATCTTCCCCGAAAAGTCTTACTTTTAGTCTTAGAAATGTTTTCATGTGGCTGAAATGTGTCTAGACTGTCCCAAAAGTCTTTACACTTCTCAGGGCGACTAGCTGGTTGTGTGTGATGTGATCCACTGTTAAATGCTTTTATAAAGCAAGAATAGGAGTTGTCTTTAAATTGATGAATTGCTGTTTTAGGCTAGGGAGGGTCCCTGCCTGACACAACCTCCCCCATAATCCCTTTATTTAATATGTGCACTGTCTGCTTTGAGCTGAGGGGGGGCAGGGAGGGCATATCCACGGAGGAAAGTGAGTGACCACCTCTTGAGAACAGTCCGGACTCCTTCAGGCCCTTGGACGGTGAGGGGATATGAGGAAGCTGAAACACAAGTGTCACCTGACCATATTGTCTTTTCTTTTTTAGGTTATGTGATATGTAGCTGGCACAGTACAAGAGAACAAAAACACTTCTGTTTCTGCAGTGACTGGCTTTCTGTAAAGTCTGAGTCTCGTGATGAGTACAGCATTTTGTCAGCCTTCCCCCCCCACCATTGTTCCTGCATGCCTGCAGAGAGTATGAAGGTGGGGGGGCGTGAGGAAGTCTTGCCTTTTTGAAGGGGGGAGTTATTTTTGATTGTCTTTACCTATCAGGTGTAAATTTCCAGGCACTCAGTTCATTTAGGGCCTGCTCCAGTTTGTCTTTAGTCTGTTCCAGTTCAGCCTTCATTTTGAGGAAAAACAAGTTGATGGCTGGATCCACCATGGACGACCGCAGTTGGGCCACACTCGGCTGCTGGACTTGCTTGAGGTACTGAATCTGGGTCTGCAGGATGCAACAAAATACAAGTTAGTGGTTGGTAAGGTGTTCTTGTCTTAGTGATGTCATTTGATTTGGTGGCTTAACTTATTTTTAAAAAATCTAAGGAAAATTTGAGCACCCCAAAGAATAAAATTCTCATTATTTTGGGGCCAAATTGTCATTCCAGATGTTAAAAATATTCTGAAGCTAAACTTACCTGCAGGATCAGAGCTCATAAGTTTTGACAACTTTAGAAGCATTTTCTTTTTATGAAAAAATAACCAAGATTCATAAAAAAACAACTACCGGTAGTGTAGCACGTCGATAATTTACTTGAACACTTTTGAGTTTCAAGTTAAAGAGCCAGGTTTCAAGTTTAAATATCCACTAGCATTGGGCTCTGACAGAGGTGGGTAAAAGGGCCACGTAGAGAAATGGAAATTAAAATTTCTTTATTACAGATGATCTAGAAGACCATTTTCAGGCTCTGTCTTATTGTAGCATAGTTAGCATGCTTTATAAAACGTGTTTTTCCAGTATACTTTAGGAAGATAAGACATATTCTGTAAAATGACTCGTGACAATATGCATGCAAGCTTAATGTGTTATACGTTAGCAGAAATATACAAAATAATTTATATATTTGTGTTTCTAAGTCTTTAAACTTCAGTCTAGTTCTGGAAACAGTGGCTTTCAAAATGTTTTTATTTTTGCACAAGATGTTAAATTAAACGTCCTTAAGTCTCTTTGATAAATTGCTGGTTTTGTAACTTTTTTTTTTAAACTAAGGATATTGGGGGTCTGATGTAGATATTCCAAGGGCCACTTTTGGCCCTCTGGCCTCAAGTTGCCCATGCTTGTGCTAACACAATCACATGTTAGCACAGTGTGAATGAACCAAAAGGTAAAGTAGACTTCTTTTACTTATTCTGTTGACACAAACATTGATTTAATCATACAGTATTTAGTCAAACTTGTTGCTTGCTTTTATGCAGTTTGATGTCATCAATCCACAAATCAATTTCTTAAATTTCTTTGTATGCAGAAAGTTTGATAAAAACAGAAAATTAAACTTTGAAGGGGGGGGGGGGAACTTTTGTAGAAGCATTTATTGGCACAAAGACATAAAGTTGTGACCTAACACAAAAGTAAAGTAAATTTGCAGCAGCCACAAAGTGAGAACTACAGCTGTCTGCGTTCAAAATCCAAACTAAAACAATTTTAGAGCAGCTAACGGTATAGAAAAATAATCATTTGCCGGTACAGGAAAGAATAAAAAGTTAAGTTCAATATCATTTTTTTAAACCCATAACAATTCACCCCAGTAAATCACTAGGCTTTTATGAAATAACCTACTTAAAGATCCAATCAAAGTGCATCCAGTTACAGAAAAAATGATAAATCAATCCACCGCTAAAAGGTTTCTTGCCATCATCCACCTTATTCCTGGGGACTCTACGTATAAATGATTATGGTACAACTTCCTGTCAGATACAGGAAGTAGCAGTAAGCGTTGGCTAAATGGTAGCGGAGCACAAACTACGGTTTATCTGAAAGTAATTTGCATTCAGTTTAGCAGATGAAATGCTATTTTTGTTTTGTTTACATGAAGAATTAAGAAGAATGTGGCTGAAAAATCTGAAATTGACGAGACCACCCAAAATGCTGGGTGTAGATGGTGGACAGAGGAAAACCGGCATCCTACTTTGTGGCTGAGCTGCGATAAACCATTGGAGAAGAGACGCAGAAGGATTGAAAACAGCGTGACAAGAATATCAGGTATGATTTCAAGTGTATGGAGGGCACAGCATTATAGTATATGTTCATCTCCGTTATTACGATTTTCTCTGCAATTAACCCAAATTCAGTGATGGAGGACTTTAAGGCTTTGGCTGGACTCTATGTCTGCTTTAAGATAAATAAGACTGTGTTCCACTTCTTTTAAGAAAACAAGACCAACCTTTACTGTGTAGACCTGCGATGACTTCTGTTGTGACTTGGTGCTATGTAAATGAACTGAATATAATTAGATACTGATACACCCCAGAGCTTTTCGGGTTGTTCATCCATTAACCATCGGAAGAACTGAATCAATGAAGTAGCTACATCTGCTAGTGTATATAATCGGTGGCCACTTCTTCCACTCCTATTTTGTCCTGTTTGAGCTCTGACAGGTGGTGTTCCTACATGTTTAAATTAAATCCACAATGCTCGAAGAAACTACATTAGCTCGTACTATTCCCACGTAAACACCAGTTTTGGTTTGCGCCAGAAGCCATGCCCATAATCCACGCAAGGCTAGGAATAAGGTGATTTCAAAGCAACCTGGCAAACTACAATCAAAACAAAATTGTATCTGGATACAGCAAAATCGTGTAAAAAGCACAAGACAAAGAGTAAACAGATACATACTGTACATTCTTGCATTTCCTGCTCCTTGGTGGCAAGTCTCATGACCAAGATGTTCTCCCTGCGCGCAGACTCCTGCTGCTGCTGCTTGAGCTTCTCCTCAGACTCCTTCAGCCCTGGTACATCATTAGCTAGGAGAGGAAAAACAAACACACCGTGAGATTATTTTCCCTCTACACAGGCAGCCAAACATCGTTATAGAACAGCGTGATTAATAGATTTTGGTCCAAAATATTAAAATCAACGTGGTATCGGATTACATTTATGAAACTGTACTTACAACACAGCTCTGCATATTTCGCCTCCAGGACCTGGACATAGTTTTCATGCTGCTTCCACCTGAAAATTGCAAAGTACATTTAACAATTTCAGCTATTAAAAAATATATATATATTTTACATCATTTATAAGCGGATACTTACTTTGCACACAGTTCTTCTCTGTTCAGATTCTTCAAGTCCGATTCACTCAGGCGAACCTGTGAGAAAAAAAGTGGATGTGAATTAGGTTTGAAGACATAAATGGAGGTATGGAAACAATTAAAATGGCTAAACTAAAAAAAAAAAAAAAAAAAAAGACACCAACCTTCTTGGGAAGAGGTTCCTCGTTGGTCATTGTGAACTCTAGAAGTAAAACAACAGAGAAAATGATCAGTAAGTGCAGCGTTGTAATGCGGGCTGAAGCAAATGCATCTTTTTCAGCCGAACCGCAATGGCTGCATGTGTCATGAATGACAGGCAAACCAAATCTATATATATATTATGTATTTAGACGGGGAAACCATCGAGATAATGGTATTGGGGGACTCACTGGTCGACAAAAATCAAAGTTAACATTAAGCGCTAGCCAGTGACAGTGTGGCAGCTAGCTGTGAACAGCGAGACGAAAGTGGAAGCTAACCAAGGTTAACTACTGGCTGCGAGAAACAATTAGCATCTCCCTGCAAACAAATAATGAATAAGGCAACTAACAGTATTACGCTTAAATATAAATTATCCTTTGATAAGCTGCATTTAATTCTTGGCCGTTTCGTCTCCTTGTTATCACAAAATGGCGGTGAAGGAAATGACTCCCTCCCTTACGCTCCTTTCCTGAAACTAGCGGGCTCTTGGCTGCAGTAGCCAGGCCTAGCGCCGTGAAAACACTCACCAGGCCCGTTATTTTCGATGTTTCACCCAACTCTAGGCTTGAAAAAAAATCCTCGTGAGTATAAATATTACAGGTGAGTTAAAATGTTGTCGTGTTTTTACAAGCTGCGGTCACGCCTAAGCTTTGTCGCTGACATCTTCCTTTGCCGAGGGCAACAGAATAGCTACAGACGACGCACGGACTGCCGCTGCGCTGCACTCCAGTTGCTGCGGAGTGATCTCAGAGATGGACGAACGAAGGAAGACCTCTCACTACTACAAATATTTCTGAACCAAAAGAGCTACCACAGCGCGGAGATCGTGATATATATTTTTATGATTTTGTTTTGTAATTTAATTAGTGTAACTCACTGAATTCATGTTAGAAAAATTCAAAGTCAATCAATCAAGCCATCGTGTTAATTTATTTGAATTGCGATTTTAATGAACATCTGGTTAAAGGCTTGAAATCAATTTTTTTATGTTCTGATCCACCAATTTACCTTAAAGATAACAGATTACTGTTTTATTTATTTATACATTTATTTATTTGTTTATTATCGGCTCCTACATAAATATTTTTTCTACCATTAACATTCTTCCTGAAAGTAATGTGACTACAGAGTGATTCATAGTGTCAACATAAACGATCTTCTGCGTCGCCTTCATAGCAAAAAAAAAAAAAATGTCCACGTGACTAATGGGCTTTTTAAAAATTGTTCTCGTTATACTGTACTGTATTACTATATTTTGCCTGTTTCAAAAATTGTTTACAGCATAAAAAATTTTCAAGATTTAAAAACCGTGTTTGATTTATAAACATCAAAATGCAACTCCGTGGCTCACGGGATCTTCCATTTTCGTTAATGCGTTTGAAAACCGAACAGAACGATTAGTCAAAAATTATTGTAATAGGGAAAATAACTATTATTCACTAAAATATTTTAAATAATATTATTTTTATAGTAAGTATCATGTTTTGTAGTGTCAGATGTTTAGTGTCCACATTATAGAAGTCCTACTGAGGCCTTTGCACACCCCCATCAGTTGGTGATAATGGTACAGTCCCAGCTGTCAACAATCGCAATCTCAAGGACGGTTATTTATCAGCGTGTCCACAGTCGATTCAGTGTGCTCGTTGAGAACCATTTGAAACATGCTTTGCCGAGTTGGTCAAATACGCAGGTAAAACAGGTGTTAGGATACTGCGAAGAAGATATAACGTTGTTAGAAGTGCACATAAAAGTGAAAAAAGCCGTTTCTTACTTGGTGTAGTTGATAAGAACTTCAGTCGTAATAGCTAACAGTTAGCTAACTAGGCTACTAGCAGCTCGATTAGCTTAAAGCAAACCGAAGTGGGTTTTGTTGCATACATTTTGGTTTGAGTGCAGTTATAAACTGGAAGATGTGAAATGTACACACACAAAAAATGCAAAGCTAATGTCACAAGCTCTCATTCTGTTACTGCTGAGTATCAGCTGAGCTGTGAACTAACACCAGACTTGTAGACATGTTGAATTTTTGTTTAGGTGTACTCAGTCGTACAGTCGTACAAGCTCTTTACTCTTCCTTGTTTGTTTCAGGTGCGCAGCCACCCTCAACCAAAGCATAAATCAGATAGCTGCATCAAGGCAGAAGCACACCCTTCCTGATTTGTCATATGATTATGGAGCACTGGAGCCTCATATAAATGCAGAGATAATGCAGCTACACCACAGCAAGCATCATGCCACATACGTCAACAATCTCAACGTTGCAGAGGAGAAATATCAGGAGGCTCTTGCAAAGGGTACGTGAACTAATCGGCTCATTTCAGTTGTAGTTGGTGACAGTCTTTTCAAACATTAATGTCAAGTTTTACCTAATAATCAGTCTGAATCTTGAAGGTTGACATACATTGATGTACTTGTGAATGTGACTTTTGTTTCAGGAGATGTAACTGCACAAGTTGCCCTCCAGCCTGCTTTGAAGTTTAATGGAGGAGGTCATATTAACCACACCATTTTCTGGACAAACCTCTGTCCCAATGGTGGAGGTGAGCCACAAGGTAAGGCAAATAAACAATTAAAAAAAAAGTTTATACTTTGATGCAAACAGATTTAATTTACCAGGTTTACTCCCATCAGTATGAATTTTTGAGATCATTTAAGAAAACGGATTAGATAAACTGAGGTCAATAATGTGTTAGGAATTTTTTTTGTCTCCAAACCTGATGTCATTTTTCACCACTTTTATTGTCTGTCCAACAGATCTCACTTGTAAATGAGTCTTCGAGGCTCAATGTGACTTATCTGTTTAAATAAAAGTTGAATAAGACTCAGGACACATGTATTTTCAAATACTGAAGACAATGCTTATATTTATTCCCTTTTTGCTGCAGTAGCAGGTGGTTTATTTTACTGAGTGTTTTTTTTATTTTATTTTGATGGCTGCTGTTGAATTGAAGTAACATCATCTGTTCCGGCCTGTTTTGTAGGAGAGTTAATGGAGGCCATCAAACGGGACTTTGGCTCCTTCCAGAAGCTGAAGGAGAAGATGTCCGCTGCTACAGTGGCTGTGCAGGGCTCAGGCTGGGGGTGGCTGGGTTACGAAAAAGAGAGTGGAAGACTTCGCATTGCTGCTTGTGCAAATCAGGATCCCCTGCAGGGGACAACAGGTCAGATTAAAATGACTTTGAAATGAAAATGAGGTCACTATTTTCTGCGGGTTCAATAAAATTATTTTCTTATCTTACTACTGTTTATATTTTTCTGTCTTTGTATTTAGGTCTGATCCCCCTCCTTGGTATCGATGTATGGGAGCATGCCTACTATCTCCAGTACAAAAATGTGCGCCCTGACTACGTGAAAGCTATCTGGAATATCATCAACTGGGAGAATGTGAACGATCGTCTGCAGATTGCCAAAAAGTAGAAGCTACTGAAAATGTCCCCTACAGTACCTTTTTATTATGACCTGGATCAAAGAGTAATTGCAAGTATGTTTTGGGGTAAAACATCCCAAATTCTCATATTGTTGTTCTGAAACAAGTTAGAGATGTCTTTAAAACACTTTTTCATAGTGAAGCAGATTATGTTGACTTTATAAAAAGGAGAACTCCACAGCTTGAAACATGCGGGTCCTTCTGATTCAAGTCTGCTCCCAGACCTTTGTCAAAGCGCACAAAAAAACAACAACAACTTTTTAATATCAAAACTGACTTCTGCTGTTCACAACCCAGTAATGGGTGCTGTGGGAGGAGTGAGCTGTCTTTATTCAGCTAACGGATATCAGCACCAGACAATGTGCAGTATGTTTATGAAGTAATGTAATAAATTACTATTTCAGTTGCACAAAGTTGGTGTTTTGAGTATTTCATCACTAAAGGATAATGAATCCAAACTACAACTTTGAAGTTACACGCATGCATATGAGTGCAAGTTGACCCAGGGACATATTTGGTATTGTTCTCAGTGTAGCCAACAGAGGGCAGTGTTTCCAAAGATTTAAAGGGCGTGTGACATGTTTGAAATTTGCATAAAATGGCACAACATATATATCTTGTATCATTCAACTATGTTCGTTTTTGCAAACAAAATGATAAATATA
>JARVGS010000222.1:22457834-22473608 GCA_031762315.1 Hypsolebias antenori | reverse complement strand
TTTGAATGTCCAGAGGACCAGACTTAGCTTTTTTAGATTTTTCTACCTGGATTATTGAGCATGCATCAGGGTAATTTACATGAGATTTCCAATGTCAGCTTCTCATCAATAATGACACCCCAAAATTTTATTTCATTCACTTTAAACTTGAAACAGAAAAAAAAAAAAATCAAATCCTGGCTTGGAGTTGCAGGAGCGTCTCTCAGTAAATCAATTAAAATCCTGCAGCAGACTTTATTAATCAAAGCTCAAACCCAGATTTTTTTTTTCCTGCATTTGTTTTACTTTTTTCAGCTGAGAAAGCTCATTAGAGCTCTCATCTTCATCATAAACAGAGAAACAAAGTTTCAAAAGCAATGATGCAACTCACAAATCTCAATTTGTTTTATAGACACTATGACTATGAGTAGGAATTGATTCGCAGTTCATTCATTTATTATTGTGGTGATCTCAAGTGCTTGTGTCTTTTACTAAACTCTACATACTTTTTTCAGTCCAGAATGTGTTTAACCTCCTAGGACTTGGCATCCACAGATGTGGACAACCTGGCATCCACATAGGCAAGAGTCCGGGTCTTCAGAGGTTAAAAATATAAACAATTGCTGTGGATTTAGTTGGGCCTGCAGGTCATGAAGTTGGGGAAAAAAAAAAAAAACAGACAAGTTTTGAAGCTAAACTTGTTAATGTTGACAGCCAAACTGTTAACTACATTCTGAGGCCATATTTTACTGAACAAATTAAACATATTTAACTTAGACTGGGAGACTTCTTTTTGCAGGTTGCTTGCAAAGGAGTTCATATGCACATAAAATACTAATACAACTTAAAACCTGGCGTTCCAACTTTCGGTTATTTCTCACCATGCATAACTTGTCCGATGCTATTAACATATATGAGTCAACACCCGCAAATAAATATGTAGAAAACTGATGATCCTACCACACAGCCTACTGACATTTTCAGAGTCAGAGTCAGAGTCAGAGATTCTTTATTGTCATTCGCACCACATGTGGTACATGTGATGAAACGAGATTACTGTATGTACACAGGGTCCCAGTTACATCCAACAATAAAATGTAAAAGAAAAACATCGATAAGATCTAAAATATGAACTAAAAAAAAAAACATCAACTAAAAATACACTAAGCACTAATATCATAGACTTTTATGGCTCACAAAACAGTTACTGCCCACAAAGATCATGTACAGTAAAACTTTGCTTATTTTAACACATTGGGCTCTCATCAGTAATGAGAGCCAAGCAGACCAATCAAGATGCATGAATGGCAACACACACAATAAATTATATGTGATTTTTATCAACAGGTGTCTGTGTATACAAACAAAATGAGAATGAACCCACTCAATTAAAGACACCCCAGTCTGTCAGTAAAGAGATGGTCGCCACAACAAACAAAACTTCTAAACAAAAGTAGTTACAACTCAGCCATTACTTCAGGTTGGCTGTAGACGCTTAATTTATATTTTGAGCTCAACACATTGTGTAACATATTTGCTTAAAACTTTGGCTTCATGTGTTAAAATTAACACTTTCTGTTGGAAAAACATCTCGTGCAAAAATTAGTGAAATTCTGAGAAAAAACATTGGGTTATTTGGGAGTTAATCCAATTCAAGCTGGCTACTTCAGCTAATTGACATTAAGACAAAAATGGTTGTAACTCTGTCAATGTTACAGCTATTGAGCTAGTTTTGGTAGTAGTGTGAGTTGTTCACACATGCTGCATAAGATTACCCACTGTGTCATAAAGATATTTGACAAAATGACCATACAGTATTTGTCTGCATAAAATTATATCAGTTCAAAACTCTGGAAATGCTAGACCTTAGATTTAAATTCATTTTGTAGAAATTAACTGATGTTTTTACATATTAACATTTTATGCATCTTTTTAGTTTTTGATTCTTGGTTTACTCATGGCCTTCAGTTCATTCTTTGAAGGCCCCCAGAAGATTTACCACTGGATTTTAACCTTTTTAACTTAAGTCACATCGTTATTAACCAATTTTCTCAGCAGTTGACCTGAAATATCAGCCAGTTTTACTCGCGACCTCGTGGGGAATCATTAATGAGAGAATATAAAGATGTTTTCTGTTCGCCAACAAGAGATTTACAGCCATTATCTGCTTATAAAGACCCCGGCGTTAAAGAGCTTCTCATCAACAAGAAGCTGATGGAATTACAGCTCTCTGGTAGCAACATCGGCAAATTCACACACTCAGCATTAACACTGATCCACATATTCTATTGATTTTAAATTGTGCTCCGAGCAGCTCAGTGGTTAGGAGGAGTGTGTGTCTGTGGGGAATATAAAATGTGTGGGAGAATGAGGGTAGCATGAAGGGATGTGTTAAGGAAAACAGAACCATATAAAATTTAAAACTACCTCGAGGAGCGTGCAGAACTGTGTTGGTGGAGGTGCTGATGTGATGTTTCTGAGATGACGAGAATTCTCTGGAGTTCACACACATCCACACCGAGCGTTCATGAGGACTTTAATTAACACACCTCAGATGACACATGTACACACACAATGTACATCCATGTAGCAGGAGAGCAATAAACCTAAACTATATACTGTATTACCTGAGAGCAACACTGGATGTACAACTTTGCACTAGTGTTGTTGCCATGGTAACACCTTCAACTCCTAGTGGACCACAGTCAGTGCCTGGTGAGGATGAGTTGCAGAGAAAAAGTGCGCGAAGCAGAGACAGATGGAGGTGAGAAGGAGCATTGTGTATATTTTCTCCTCTTCAGTCTTTATCAGTGGAATAAATGGGACACACTGTAATAAAAATCAGGTCATTGTCAGGAGGACAGTGTTTGTCCAAACATGTCTCCATCGCAGACGCTGAAGACAAAATACATGTTTCTGACCTGCATTAACTCCTCAGTCTGAATCTCTCCAGCAAGGGATGAATAATGATTTATTGCTATAGTAAGTGTGCTGCAAACATTCATATATAAAATGCAATTAATATAATCCTTTTAAAGCTTACAAGAATATTCAAAAGTTTGTATTTGAAGCAAAGCTTAGTCTTTTTCCACATAAAACAAGCCATAGATGAAAGAGCTAAGTGCCAGCAGAATATTAATAAAATAAAAAGCAAAATAACGTTTTAAAATAGTATTTCTGTCAGCATGCACCTCCATAAACACCAAAACTGAATAAATGTTGCAACTAAATGCTTAAAAAAATGTCTGGAGTTTATGATCACAGAGATTAAAACACATTGGTACTTGTAAAATAAAAATGATACAGCTTTGTAAATCTGTTTGGAAACATTGGTTTTCTAATCTTAAAGAAGCTTGGAAACTCTGGTAAAGAAAAACAAAATAAATAGCAATATAAACAAGATAAACAGCAATATAAACAAGATAAATAGCAATATAAACAAGATAAATAGCAATACAAACAAGATAAACAACAATATAAACAAGATCAATAGTAATATCAACAAGATTAATAGCAATTCAAACAAGATAAATAGCAATATAAACAAGATAAACAACAATATAAACAAGATAAATAGTAATATAAACAAGATAAATACCAATATAAACAAGATAAACAACAATATAAACAAGATAAATAGCAATATAAACAAGATAAACAGCAATACAAACAAGATAAACAACAATATAAACAAGATCAATAGTAATATCAACAAGATAAATAGCAATTCAAACAAGATAAATAGCAATATAAACAAGATAAACAATAATATAAACAAGATAAATAGTAATATAAACAAGATACATAGCAATATAAACAAGATAAACAACAATATAAACAAGATAAATAGCAATATAAACAAGATATACTCTATAGCAATATAAACAAGATAAACAACAATATAAACAAGATAAATAGTAATATAAACAAGATAAATAGCAATATAAACAAGATAAGCAACAATATAAACAAGATAAATAGTAATATAAACAATATAAATACCAATATAAACAAGATAAACAACAATATAAACAAGATAAATAGCAATATAAACAAGATAAATAGCAATATAAACAATATAAACAACAATATAAACAAAATAAATAGTAATATAAACAAGATATGTAGCAATGTAAACCAGATAAATAGCAATATAAACAAGATAAACAGAAATATAATCAAGATAAACAACAAGATAAGCAAGATAAACAACAATATAAACAAGATATATAACAATAAAGCTGAGAGATTATCCCTTCTAAATTTCTACAAGGCTATCAAGACTTGACACAGCTCTAAACAACAAAACAGACAAAATTACACCCTTTTATCTATACATGTAATGTTAAAAATTGTTTTAATTAAATTAAGTGGACCAGTCTTTTAACCTTTATTTGGTTTTAGGGCTAATTTCAAGTGTAAGAAGACAACATATTTTAACTCCCCCCCCCCCCCCCATGACCACATGAGTGTTTGAAAAATGCAAATCATGGGGCATAAACAAAATATTCCCATAACTTTTTAGTGACTGTTTGTAAGTAGGAGAGTAAAGGCTCAAGAATAGTTTTGTAAATGAAGGAAAGTGTAAATGTTTTCCGTTTAATGAGCTGTGAGATGTTGAGATGGGACTTGCTGTGCAGAAATGTTTCCGGTTTACATTTTAAACCTCAAGCTCCTCTACACTCGCAGTATTTCATCTTGATGCCTAAAAGAACATAAGCTACAACTTTCGTCAGGCCTTTTATGTTGACATAAAATAAATTCAGGAGAACAACACTTTTTGTTATTACAAAAAAATGATTATATATTAATGCCTTTCAAGTCGTTGTTTTTTTTTTTTTTTTTTAGACCAGTGTCACCATAGAGATCAGATACCAGCCGATGGATGGTGCAGTGGGAGCGTGGAGCGACAGAGAGTTCCTGGATGTTACAGATGACCGTGACGGGATGTTCACCTTTGAAACCGACAGTTTGCTTTCAGGACAAAGCCATGGGTCTGGGACGTCCCCTGGACGATCTTTACAGGGATCCATACCAACATTCAGGAAGTGAGTGAAACTTTTCTATGTGTAACATATGGACTAAGTACAATGATTCAGGCCCCACATCATTAAGAAAAGACATATTGTTTTAATTATTATGAATTATGAAAGGAAAAATCCAATACTAACTTAGGCCCAAAATAAAGGAAAGAACAAGTTCAACACAATTATTTATTTATTTATTTTCTATGAGCTCCTTCACATCCTACAAGGCAACTGGTTTTATGTTATGCTGCAATCTTCTACGCCAATTTTCTTTCTCCACTGTTGACCGAAATAAAAAAAATATCTGTTCAAATAAACGGTTGCTGGGTCAAGCACAAGGCGAGACTCATTTGACTCATTTTTTGTGTTTAGTTCTTATATCTCATCCACTAGAATAACATATAGACATTTCAGGTTTAACTGTTAATGTGTGAGTTGGATTGTGGGTAATGGAGGCATCATACAAAGAAAGAACTCATAACTGGTTGTTGTTTGTGGCTCAGTTTTTATTGGAGAACATTTTAAAAAGAAAATAAATTATTTGAACGTGTCAATGTGCAGTGAGAGCTTGCTTTAACAAAAGTTTTTCTTTTAATTGGTAGGGAGGAAAAACTAAATAAAAAGTAAACAAAGTTATATAATTGTCTACACAGTCCAGATTGCTTTTTTTAATGGTTGTTCACAGTAATGAACAAGTATCTGTGCAAGGTCACAAAAACAGAAGGCGCCTTTTTTCTGCAGCTTGTTTGTGGATTTAGTTTTTCTCCACCTACGATGCATGCACTTTTGGTTCATTCTTGTGTCTTCTGCTGAACAGTACATATAATCATCTGTGGGTGGTATTGATTTCCAGTGAGACTATCGGCACAGTCAGACCTATAAACCCACCATTATGCTTCAAATTGAAGAGGCAAGAGGGGAAGTGGTATGTTTATGAGTGTCCAAATGCCACTATGATCATGTTTTTTGTTTTTGTTCAGGGAATTTTATATCTAATTTGAACTGTCATACAATGGAAGTTGAGAATTTTTTTTTAGCTTGTGCATCAAAATCACAGAGACCAAAAAGGTGGAAAGAGGCTAAAAAGTTGCTAAATGAAGCTAAATTTTCGGTGACATGTTAGTAATTGTGCAACACATTCTGTTCTTTCTTTCAGGTGAGCAAGTTTTGTTTAGTTGCAGCTTAATCAGTCAGTTCTGTGAGGTTTTTGTAGCAAGGGACTTACAATTACAATGGCAAATAAGAAAAACTAATGTCAAGCTGTGCAAACAAATTCAGCCTTAATCTCCATTTTTAATAGCATTGCCATCTTTTATGTCCTTAATTATGGCAGCACTTTTTTTTTTTTTTTGCATTTGACGTATTTTCAAAATGTATTTTTTTAAGCTATTATGCGTTTTAGTTTCTGGGGTTGCACAGCTAAGTTGTGATTAATTGTTCTTTTTCTAATAATGAGGTAAAAATGTGGAGGAGACAATAAAATGGAATGGCTTTCTCATTCCTGCACCGAGACATGGAAACAGGAGGATAATGCTACAAGTGATTACCGTAGCCTGGAGTCATTTTCCCCAGAGTACAGCAGTTTAATTTTTTTTTTTTTTTAACCATACTTGTGATTTGTATATTTCTAATGAATTTTGTTGACATAATTGTCACCTAATAGTTATTTAGGGATGGTCGTCTTGAAATAAATCACCCTATTGTGCCTTGTAGCAAATATTATCAGTTTGAATTTATCACTAACTCAAACATTTAAAAGAAGTTTTGTTTTGTCACTTTTGGTTTGAACAAATATATATTTGCAGGAGAAACATAATTTTCTTCTCTGGTTTAAAGTATAAAAATCCTGCCAACTTCTCTCTCCTTTCAAATTTACCTTTGTGAGGTTTTGGTAAATACCCAGATAGTAACTGACTGAAAGAACAGACTCCAAAAACCAGTAAAAGTTAGAGTTTATTTACAAATGGTGAGAGCATGAAACGATGCAAAGACTCAGCAGGAAGGGACTGGAACCCTGGGGAGCAAGCAGCAGAGTTATTAATTAAGTTCTCAGTGAATCTCAGGGAGAGTATAATGTCCAGTTGAGATCCTTAGTTTGGGTGTTGGACAGGGTGAGTGGTCCAAATGGTTCCAGGAGAGTTTGTACAAGGAGGTGAGTGATGGAAGGAGAGGAACAGCTTGTAGAGGGCACGGGGAGTTTCTAGAGAAGATCCAGGATGCAGGTGAAGCACAGGAGCCAGGGCTATAGAGCACGAGGACAAGGTTAGCTTAATAAATCACAAGAGATAATTATAATTAATCAGGAGCACACTACCGTGAGGTAGACAATGCTACAGCGTCAGGTTGGTGTCATCTGCTGATATACTCCAGAAGATGATTACTAGTAGCTCCAATGTGATTCTGAAAGCGCCCTATGGTGTAGGAAATCTGAGGTGGAAAAACGCTGGAACTCCCACAACCTTCAAGTTATGCTACATGTTGGTGTCCTGCAGATGCGGAAAGTCCAGATGTTGCAGTTGCTTTTAGAAATTTCTCCTTTTCTCTAAAACAAACAGAGCAGCACTGTAGCAGTATTTTTGCTATACTGTTTCACATACTAACTTGAAAATCTGTTTGTTTATAAAAAAAAAAAATTTTGTCACTTTACTATAAAAAAATGCAAATACACTTAATACTTAAAATGAACACATCATTCAAACCTTCTATTTCTACATTTTCTGTGTATTTTTTGAAGAACTACATGGAGAAATGAGCTCACGGTGAAATTTTGCGTTTTAATGTACAGCTCAGTGTATGACCACTCTGCACACAAAAATGAATCATTAACAACTACCTGCAATCAAACTGGAGTCTGTGAAAATATATTAAAGAATAAAACATTTCATTATTGTAATTTTTTAAGTTTGCTGAGTGCTGGTCTGGACTTGGTTTGCTATCTGGATGAATACTGAAGACCCTTCAAGCTGTGGTAATTTGTGTGCATCCAACCATTTAAACACACACACACACATATAGTAAGAGGGCAGGAGTGAGGTTGAGTGTCTTATGTCCATTGTAAACATGATATTTCTTTTTCCCAGGTGGGACTTAACAAGAATAAAGCATCCTAACAGTTTGACAAAAGACTTTTCTAAACTTTGAATATAATTAATTTTCTTTAAGCAGAGTTTTACATTTGTTTCATATTAAAGCAAAATGTGGAACCTCCTTTTCTGGGTTTATTTACGATTTAGTGGAAGAACAAACCGATACTCCTGTTCTGCCAAAGGTCGTCTTCTATATGTTTGTCCTATAAACATTTACTTTAGTCATTTCATGGTTCCAGTTTTATCTTCAGGGTTGTTTTACCTTGATGGCAGATGACCTCATTAATTTCTCCTCATCCCTTCATTCAGTAAACCTCCCACTCCTTTCCCCTTCTCTTTATTGTTCTCCCCTCCCCCACACTGTGCCTTCAGAAGACAAGTCTGTACCTTCAGGATAATATATGGTTGCACCCATAAAGCATCTTGTGCTATCAGCCACACAACAATAAGCCAGCTTAGCAGGGTTTTGTTATTACTAACCAATAAATCAGCCCATGTGGGTTTACTGCCAGAAAACATGGAGGAGAGGACATGTGCCAGGCATGAAGAGAATTACTTCTAGTGTTAAGCTGCCATTTCACCTGCACACAAGACATTTTTTATGTAAGGAATTAAAGGCGGTGCACTCGGGGTAACTCAGGTGTGACTAGCAAGCAGGACACTGTTAAACTGAAAGTGTGTTGTGTCATTGTCCCAGCTAGTGAATAATCTTTTATGTTGTCTGTCTGCTCACATCAGCACTGACTCCCTGTGGAAACGTCTGATAAATACAACAATATTGGCTGCGTTTATCAGCTGTTGCCCAGTACAGAAATATAGCCTTTATATGGCCCACTGGCATTATTCCTTATTGTAGATTTGGGGCGTTTAACTTATTCATCATAGTTGTTAAACATCCTGAATCACAAATACATTTTCACTCATGCTAACTTATTTCCTAAAACTTCACAGAGGTCTTCTGGTAGGTGCATTATAGTAGTTAAAGTTTTTTTTTTTAATTATATTATTTCATTTTTACTCTTAGTTACTGTTGCTACGGCTCCAATAAGCTGTACTCTGGCTTGTGCTGCAGTGAGCAGCAATAAACAAAAGAAGCAAATTTACACAATTCAAAATAATTATTAGCTTCCTTACCATCTAAAAACAAGTTTCAAAAAGTAAAGTATTACCTTGGCAGCCGAAGGGAAATAAAAACTATGAAATTGTTGCTGGAAAATTAAATCAGCACAGAAGAAAATCAACTAATCCGTTAAAAAGCATTTATTTCATAACCTGCATGAAATGAATTAGTTGTAATAGTTTTAAATGTAACAATTTTTTAACACTAATGACAATAATATACCCAGTTATTAACCAGAGCAGCAGTTAAAGTAAAACACGTCTCCATGAGATTTAAGTTTTTAATTACAATTAAAATCAAGCATCCATAAAGCTATTATGATGTCTAATATCCACCAGAAGAAGTGATATATACAGTTATAAATATGTTTTATACAGTTATTGAACACTGATGTATCATTTTATTAAACATGTTCAAACAAACATTTTATTAAACATGTTCAAACAATGTAAACATTAAAATTAACAAAAGAATGAACAGAAACTGTATCGGTGTGAACTTTATGGAGAAACATCGAATCGGAAGAAATGAATGCAGCAAACAACATATTTTATGACAATAAGAATTAAAATCAAAAGAGAAAGTTGTTCAAACTTTACAATTTGTGATGTTTTAGTTTTAGAAGCTATTTAACAGCACTGGCCAAAGCAGCTAATTTTAATTAAATCAAAGTCATCAATATAATCTATACAGAATCATAAACGTATGCAACATGGAGTCTGCAAGAGTAAAGTTAAGGTGTTATCCAACAAATCATAAATATTCTGCAAAACAGACTCCTATATTTGCACTTCTGACCTTTTAACATCACAAAAACTTGATTTTTCATAGTGAAGATCTTTAAAAACTGCTTTAGTACATCACTGATCATATAAATTAATGATTTGATGGAATGTCTTATATTTAGCACCATGCAGATACTCACAACATGCCAGCATGAGAAAATGAAACTGTAAAAAGATTTTTTAAAAAGGTATTGGTTATTTTAAACACATAAACTTTTATTTAACGCAAGATAAAAAATAATAAGGATAATTTGAGAATCTTTCTGTGTCAGCCTATGAACCTCAAAATAAAACAAAATATTCATCTATAAGAGCAAAAATATTCATCATTCAAGCAAAATAATCCGAGTGTTGGTATTAATTGGAATCTGTAGTCCAGTGCTACATTCAAGGCTTTATTAATCATTATTTTTCCTGAACATACTGCTAGATAGCAGACATTTATATGAAAGCCACTTATACCAGTAATCATGAATTTTGCATGAAGGGATTTACAAAAAGGAAGAAAAACCGTCTGCATTTGTCTCTTTACACTCACAGAGCCTCCTGCTGAAAGCATTTCTTTGAAGTTTGTTCCTGCATTTACTCTTACTTCCTTCTATAATAGAAAAGAACAGAGGAAAAACTGCTCTGGTTTTTATTTTTCAATTATTTAACAACTCCCTTCTTGCCTTTAAAATGGCAGAGTCTTTATTTGCTTCAGTACACACTGTCTTCAACTGAAAAAGGTCACCTTTGACAGTTTGTTCACCAACGCCACCTGAGGTAATTTCTTTTTGTATTTTTCTTGTAACTATTCAAATATTCACTGAAACTGTTGACCCCTGAAGCACAGGAATAAGTTGTGCACCTGGAGACAGATGGTTTCAAGCCTTCTGCCTTTTATTTTTGTCCTCCATGTATTTAATAGATACCCCCTTAAAATCATGTAAGTCTTCTGCAGGACACTGAGCAAATCCATCCCTCCCACGATGAATGCATGGTGTGAGCAGTCTCAGTTTATAGTGAATTCTGTCAAGACCAGCTTAATGTTTTTCAGAGGAAATTCCTTACTCCTGTACTGTAGGATGCAAATTAGAGAGCTGCAGCATTTATAAAATTCTTCTTCAAGTTAGCTCAATTAAGACTATACAGTATTAGTAGAATGTCAGCAGAGTTATTGTTCAAAATAAGGAGGGGGAAAGAAGCTTGTGCCGGTCCCAAGCCCGAGTAAATGGTGAGGGTTGTGTCAGGAAGGGCAGCTGACGTAAAACACTTTTGCCAAAACAATAATGCAGGTTCATCAAAGCCAGTGGCGGCTCCAGAATTTTTTTTCAGCAGGTGCTAAGGGGGGGCTAAGCATTTTACTGTGGGTGCTATGAAGGATATTTTTCTTCCCTAGGTTATCAACACAAACGCAAGCACACGCGCATGCACATGCACACATACACAACACACACACACACACACACACACAAACTGCAAACTGTTACAACAAATTCACATTGTTTCCCCAGATGTATCGTATAGACAATTTCAGTCCACAATGCTGAATGCATTACAAAGTCAGAGAAGGTTGAAATCATTCACTCACCATCAGAAGTCTTCATAACAGGACAATCCGCCTGTTATTGTGGTTGAGGGCAAAAGCATCAATAATCCTGTCACTGTCCAGGGTCCTGGTTCTTAAAGGATTGATAGCAAGAAGTGCCAGGTCACTTGTTCGACTGTCTCCGCTGCTGTTTCTTAGGTAGTTCTTCAAACGACGCAAACAAGAAAAACTGCGCTCACAGCTCACTGATGTTACTGGAAGAGTCAAAGATATGGATATCAGCTTATACAAGTCCAGGAATGCATCTTTGTAGGGCCGCATCACAGATAGGAAGTCTTGTGTGTTGTTGATTATAAGTCCCTGTTCTTCTTTCCTTTTCAGCAGTCGGCGAACCTGGTGGAGCTCAGCTGACAAGTTCTCTTCGTTAACTCCATAATGACAGGCCATAGGCAGTATCCATTTTTTGTCAAGGAATGATGGGTGTTTGGGGTTTAGAGCTGGCAAACCTTTCAGTACTTCATTAGTTTCTGAAGAAAAACGCTGTTTCATTTCCATTAGCATCCTGTCTATAACAGAATAGAATGATTTTGTTTTTAGGTCATCCATGCTGTCTGCACCTTTTCTTTCTATTGGGGCATCCACAATAAAGTGCTCTAGATGTTTAGCTGTTTGAGTCTGTCTTTTCTGCCGCTGTACAGTCTCTGTTGCTATTCCTGTGTTGCTGCAAAGTTCTTCTGCTTCTTTTCTGAGTGTCTCCCATTTGTCATCTGTGCGTTTTTCTGTTAAAGCAGTTATTACAGAATGAGCCAGGTCATTTGCTGCTACTAGATCTAAATTAGGAGACTGTAGCTGATCAGACATGAATTTTGTTGTTCTGAAAATATCCTCAAAGATTACAAGATGCAGAATAAACTTCTCATCAATAAGTGCACTGAGAGCTTTAGCCTCCGTCCTCCTTTTAGCATTTTTCTGGTCAACAATATCGTGCAGCGTAGCCATAACAGCTGGGAGAGTTTTTTTGACAGCACGTATGGAATCATACTGGCACGCCCAGCGGGTGTCACTGAGTCTTTTAAGTTCTAGGCGCTGTCCAGCTGACACAAGTTCCTCCTGCTTCTTCAAAAAAAGATCATGAACAACAGACCCAGAAAAAAACTTGTAAAGCATTTGCAATATCTCAAAAAAATCGGCTGCAGCATCAACATTATGCACACAGTCTACTAACACAAGATTCAGCCTGTGAGCATGGCAGTGAATGTACACAGCTTGTGGCACCTCTTTTCTCAACTTTTCTTGAACTCCGTTGTTGCACCCAGACATAACAGCAGCACC
The DNA here is from genome assembly GCA_031762315.1 of Hypsolebias antenori. Taxonomy (NCBI): domain Eukaryota; kingdom Metazoa; phylum Chordata; class Actinopteri; order Cyprinodontiformes; family Rivulidae; genus Hypsolebias; species Hypsolebias antenori. Next base: position 22,460,748 of record JARVGS010000222.1, on the reverse strand, counting down.
GTCATAGCACTGTCCGACACAGCAATTTATATCAATATTACAACGACTGAGGGTCATTTTGATACAGTCAAAAAGTGAGTCTGCATCTAATCCTTCTGCTGGGGTGAAATGCAAAAATTCTTCCATCACCTTCTCTGAATCTGGCTGTAAATAACGAACAATAACAGATATTTGTTCTTTTTTGCTGATATCTTTACTTTCATCCACCAAAATAGCAAAGTGTTGAGCTTCTTTCACTTCATTGCTGATTTGTTTTCTTATTATTTCAGCCATAACATTAAATATTTCGTTCTGTATGTCATGATGAACATACTTAGCATTAGATGGATTAATTGTCAGCTTTTTTTGGACAGTGGGATCAAATTTTCCAATCACATCAAGCATCTCACGAAAATTACCTTTGTTGGCTGAATCCTCTTTCTCACTGTGACTGCGCTGTGCGATTCCCTGACAAGCTGTGTAACGCAAACTTTCTACAACACCCATCATGTACCTCCGGTTCTCCTGAACCAATGCAGAATGTCCTTTATTGAGCATGTTGGGGAGTTTTGATCCACTCGTTTGTTTTAACTTGAATTCACTCCACGCGTCCATTGCAAATTTGTGTCCGGCGCTTTCATGATGGCTCTTCAATGACGCTGCTGCTTTCCGCCAGTTATTAAAGCCGAGAGCGGTAAATGCTGGCTCAAGATGGAATCTGTGTCCTCCTTTTAGAAAATGCCGACAAGCAAAGCAAAACACGGCATCTTTACTCACGCTGTATTCTAACCACAAAAATTGATCGAGCCAGCCTTTACTAAAACTTCTCTGTTGCACTCCAAACAAGCGTGACGGGTATTTTTGCAGAAGTGGCCGTCTTGGGCCATCTTGAGGACTTCTGCTTAGATCTTCTAGCTGTCCAGTGCTAACACTGTTAGCATTCTCAGCAGCAGTGGAAGGATAACTGCACAGTTTATCTTCTTCATCCAGATTAATATTTCTTTGTTGGTCGGACTCTGCTTCCAAAAATGCATCCTTCTCAAATTCCATCCGTGGAACTTTTGGTTGTAAAAAACGATCCATATTTGCGCAGCGTGTTCCTCTCAGTTTCTTCCCGGAAGTGATAATACGCAAGGTTCAAATCAGGTTGCATGATTATTATTTTTTTTTTTTTTAACTGAAATTAGAATAGTTGATTATATCTTTTGAAGAAAATGCCACAACTACATATTTAAAATATTAAATGAGTGAAGAAAAAAAATCTAAATATTTCCTGGGGGTGCTTTGGGGGTGCTATAACTTTTCCAGGGGTAGCTATTGCGCCCCCTAGCACCCCCTGGCGCCGCCACTGTGTCTGGGTGAGAATTGGAAGTATTTGTTGTACTGTATTTGTTTTCATATATTTTTCTTTGTGGCTGGTGAATTTTACAATTTTTCAAATAAGAAAACTAAATTTATTACATATGTCAGTCCGTCTGGATAGATTCTCCTTGTTGAAATGTTTTATCTTTTTCCCAAAATACTTTGCCAGTCTGAGGACTGCAACAAAGTCATTTAATAGCACCTTCCCATACCCATAGTGGATCAACCAGTTTGCTGCGGACAGTCAGAATTAACTGTTCACATGATAAAGGGGGACCATCAGCCTAATGATGATTGTTAGTGCCCTAATGGCCACTTGCTGGAATTTTACTAGTGTTGTTTATGTGCTGTGATGACAGGAAGCAAGTGAGTTCACATGATCCACTAGTTTCAGTGGCCTGGCCTCTTGTTAGGACGCTAGCAGAGGCAGCCAAAAATATGCAGCACAAGAACACTATGTACAAGTGACTTGTTATATTTCCGCTCACATTAAGGATGACAAGCTATATATTAATGTCAGGAAGAAATAATGTATTCGCCACTTTGTAGAATAAAGCCTAAAATGTCTCCAATGTCTGTCAACTCAAAAATTAAGGGTTTGTGTGAGTAGAAGCATCAGAGCAGGGCACTTAAGGTTTAACTGAAAGACTACCACAGTGTAAATCCTCTGCTGGAGAAGAATAGTCAGGATGTGGCGTGTGTGTATTTAAGCAAGACAGGGAGACAAATGAAGATCATGTGTGAGAAAGACAGAGACACAGTATATGAGGGAAAAAGGTGGGCTCATCATGCACGCATGAATATGTGTTGGCAGGAGTATGAATTGGCATGTGTGTGGTCCTCTTTGTGAGGTGGAAAATTATTTTTAAGTTTTAGTTAAATATTTGCTTTTCCCTCAAGTTGTCAGGGATGTTTTTAGAATTGCAGCGAAATTTGACGCTGCTGAAGTTTGTGAGAAAAAGACTAGAAGGGATGTCGAATTGTGATTTCTATGAAGGGAGCTCCCAGGCAATACTCACTCACTACAATACTGTTTATGAAATGACAACAAAATGGGTGCAATATTTTAATTATGCTTATTTTCATCACAGTGGTGTATGGGCCATCCCCCTCCAGGATTTACATTGAGAAAATGTACAGACACAGCTACAGACATCATAAATGAGTAAGTTGGCAATTGTAGCACGAGGGCAAAACCAAAACAAAAACCCGAGTTTGTTTAGTCAACCTGACCATAACGTTGCACTGTGAGCAGCTCGAGTTGGAATCAATTAGTTGAAGCTCAAAGGTTGACATAATTTTCCACTCCGGTAAGGGTACTGTTGCAGATATCATAAACATGTGTGAAAAATGTCAGCTTTCATGTACCCATCAATCAAGTTAGCAATGGTAATCAAAGATGAAATGAAAAACTTCATAACTTAAACAACAAAAATTAATTCTGAAGAAATTTCAGTTTAGAGAAGATAAACATAAATGTTCAGAGTCAGAGAGTATTTATTGTCATTTGCACCACATGTGGTACATGTGATGAAACGAGATTATGTACACAGGGTCCCAGTTACATCCAACA
>JARVGS010000222.1:22432560-22446860 GCA_031762315.1 Hypsolebias antenori | reverse complement strand
TATACAACAAAAACAATGCCTTATCATTCAAAAAAATCTCTGACTCTGTAAAATATAGCAATAGACTTGGATATTTTCGCTTTAACAAAACTTATATGCTGTTTCCAAGACAATTTATCATCAATGATGACACCCAAGAACCTCACCTCGTGAACTCTATGAATCACAGAGTCTTCAATTTGAAATGGAACATCAATTGATTTGTTTTTGTTACTAAATATCATGTAACTTGTTTTATCCAAATTTAACGTCAATTTATTAATTTTAAACCAATTCTTAATTTTAACAAGTTCGGTCATCATTAATTTCAAAGTCTGTTCGATATTATTACCAACACCCAGAAATGTAGTGTCATCAGCAAAAAGAATACACTTAATGAGTCCAGAAACCTTTACCAAATCATTTATATATAATAAAAATAATTTTGGTCCTAATATCGATCCTTGAGGAACTCCGCATGTAATAGTGCTGAGTTCAGATTTCACCTCATCCATTTGTACAAACTGTTTTAATGCATAATAAGAAGTTATTAATGATTTATAAAGTATTTATAGAGGAATTAATAACATATCTATGAACTATTAATTAGTCATCTATAAGGGGAGACTTATTGTAAAGTGGTAGCATTAAAATTAATACTAACATCTTGATGTATAGGCTGTATAAGAAGTGTAAATAGGAGCAAGATCAAGAAAATTGTTAAAGCTGCAGCCAGTGGCGCATTAGGGTCACCATGCTGTGTCTTTCACTCTGACAGAAAGGCAGACAAAAACACAGGCTAAAAAAAAAAAACACTCACAGAAAAAAAAAAAGAAGTTATATCTTAAAAATTCATAATCCAGGAGAAGCAGAAGACTCTGATGGTCACTCGTGAATTCTTGTTTCTACAGTGTTTTATGTAGGAAATATGTCAGGTTAAAGAATGATTTGTTTACAGCGTTGGTGAGAAAAGGGTTGAGCTAAAATATAACAGAAGTCTGTGTTCACTCTCTGCACCCTGAAGGGATTTTTGAGAAAAGTGTCATAATGGTGAGAGTCACACTGGGTGGAAAGAGACAAAAATGCATTTCAATACATTTTAATGAATAATTTGTGCCTGTATTTAAAAGATTCTCAGTAAGTGTTGACAGCTCAGAAGTCTGAATGTATATCATCTACTGTCAGCTGAATATTCAATGGAAAAGATTCTAAGAGTTGTAAAGAGTGTTTAAATTCATTAAAGTTAACTAAATGTAATTTCAGTCAGAGATTATTTGAGTTTAAATTTTGAATGATGTTTCTTCTGTGAAGTATGTCGGAGCTGTAGAGATCTAAAGAAGCCGGATTTTCTAACTGGTGTTTTCAAACTCCCAGTTTTTGTTAATTTAACCATGCCGCATGATGTACTGCTAACAAGATATATACAGTTGTGGCCAAAAGTTTTTAGAATGGCTTAAATTTTAGTTTTCACAAAGTCTGCCGCCTCAGTTTTCATGGTGGCCATCTAGATTGTGAAGAGTGATCAGATGAATTTTAACATTGCTGCTTGTAAAATATCATCCAAATCAGCCATTTATCAAATCATCAAGAACTTCAAGAAGTGGTTCAGTTGCAGTGAAAGGGCTTCAGGATGCCCAAGAAAGTCAAACAAGCATCAGGACCATCTTCTAAGGTGGATGCAGCTGTGAGATAGAGCCACCACCAGTGCAGAGCTTGTGCGAGAGCATCTGAACGCACAGTGAGACGGAGGCTTTTGGAGGATGGTTTGGTGTCAAGAAGAGCAGCCAAAATGCCACTTCTCTCCAAGAAAAACATCAAGGACAGACTGACTCTGCTGGAAATGTAGGGACTGGACTGTAGAGGAATGGGTAAAGATTTTATTTTATTTTTTCTGAATAAGCCCCCTTCAGAATGTTTTTGGACATCTGGAAAAACGATTGTCCCGAGAAGAATAGGAGAGTGCTACTATGAGTCCTGTGTCATGCCAACACTGAAGCATCCTGAAACTGTTCATGTGCAGCATGTGTGGGATTGCTTCTCATCCAGTGGAGTGGGTGTGCACAAAATATTACCTAGAACACTGCAACAAATGACGAATGGCATCAAAACAACCTCCTAGACTAGAGCAACTTCTCCCAATAATCCAGGAGCAATTTGCAGCTGAACAATGGCATGTCCATGTCCAGCATGATGGAGCACCATGTCACAAGACTCGGTGAACAAAACATTGAAAGTTTGGTCCATGACCAGGAAACTCCCCAGATCTCAATTCCACTGTGAGCATGTGGTCAGTTCTCAAAAGGAGGGTGTACAAACAAAAATCCAGAAGCTCTGATCAACTCCACTGATTAGGAAAGAATGGGTTGCCATCACTCAAGATTTTGCCCAGAAGCTGATATTCAGCATACTGAGGTGAAAAGTCTTGCATCAGTCTTTGCATAGGTCTTAAAGAAGAATTGTCAAAATGTAAATAATGTCTTTACTTAAACTGGATGTATTTGTCAACAAGTTTAAAACATTTATGGGATGCTTATAATTTTACTTTATTGTACCAGGACTTAATTTTTAAACTGATCGATGCTGGGACATAAATAGCGGGTGGGCCGGCAGAGGGGCACCAGAAAGTTTTGAATAAAGCAGATGCTATTTTCTGCATTTTAGTGTATTTTAACGGCTTGTTAAGCATTTACATTTACCTACATGTGTAAACACTCCACAACTGTCAAGCATCCTCCACCCCCCTTACTTAGTTCTGAGCCCGACACTGTCCCTGCTCGTTGTTGTCCGACTTCACACATAAACCTCTAGGTTCTTGTGGGCTGCTGCCTGAATACAACTGCCTGGTTATCTTGGCACTCACACCCACCATTCTTTAAGGAGCAGAAAATGTTTAAAGGTAGATGCTGAAATGCTACTTGAAGAATGGCTGTTGTGTTTAAAATGAGTGTTTATGTAATTATTTTCAGCTTACATGTCCAATATAAGTTTTATTCATTCAAGGTCGTCATATTTGTTCATAACTTTATTATTATTAGGCCTGAGAGTTACTGGATCCAAGCCAGATCCAAGAAAACAGTTACGGGAATGCACCAGGTTCTAAATAATAGAGTTCCCGGATCCTGTTCCGGCAGGATCCAGCTCATATTAAGCACTGCATTATACCATATCTGACTAAAGGTCCTAAAAAACACACACACAGAGGCTGCAAACTTTCAATTAAATTTCAATTCAGTTTATTTATACTGGGCCAAATCACAACACAGTTATCTCAGGGCACTTTACAGGAACATTCACATACAACATTCAAAGAAAAGCCAATTAGTAAAGTTACCTATCTAAGGAAGTGTGAAAGTTTGTGAAAACCAGAACTTGTGCAATTTTCAAAACTTTTGGTCATGACTGCAGTGCACTATTCCTGATCCAGTCATACATTTTGATGTATAATTGCATGGTTTTAAGACACTTTAAAAAAAAAGTTATAGGCATAAGTTAGCAGTACTACAAGTTTCAGAGATTTTGGCAAAAGTTTGTGCACTTATACACTGAAAGGTAAATCCCAAAGTAGCTCAACAATGCAAAAAGAATGAATAGGTAATTTTATGCACCCAAGTATTTATGATAATACTTCCACAAACTGTAAAATAAAAATGCTAATTAGCCTTGTCTTTCCTTTAGAGTGCCACAGGGAAAATGGAAGAGTTCTTCCTATTTGGTTCCTTCCTGGAGGCCACCATGATCGACAGGAAGATCAGCGACAAACCAATCAGTTTTGAAATTACAATAGGTAATAAAAAAAATGTTCCTAACCTTGTTAATATGGACACACACACACCACAAATCACAACACATAACAGTGAAATATGACCATAAACAGACATCTGTAGCCTCTGTAACTGTGAGCGCTTTCTGAACCGCAAATGCAACAGGTAACTACGGCAACCAGATAGACGGAGTGAGTAAATCTTCCACGGCTAAGAAGAGAAAGAAAGACGGGGAGAATGAAGATGAGGAAAACGAGCTGATACAGAACTCGAGTGACGACGAGGTGGACGAGGACAGCAACATCACCTCAGTCTCATCAACTCCTCCAATGAAGCCTTTCATCACTGACAGGTCAGAGGTCACTGTGTCCCACAAAACACAGATAAGCTGATTGTGAGTGGGTAAACAAAACGAAAAGGTTTTCAACTTTTTGAATTCACGCTGATTTTTTAGGAACTACTTCCATCTGCCCTATTTTGAAAAGAAGCCGTGCGTCTACATCAAGAGCTGGTGGCAGGACCAGAGGCGACGACTTTACAACTCAAACATGATGGATAAGATTGCAGACAAGCTGGTCAGTAGCTCCAATTCACCCTGACATTGTGAAAACAACTTGCTCATAATGACTCTGCAAACAAGCAGCCACCATCTTCACTGTGTCCCCCGTGGTGGTTTATCTCGTACTTTACTATAGTAGCAATAATGCAAATAATTACTTCATTGATAATGTTAAGCTCCATTACACTTTGTGTCCTGCCAGGAAGAGGGATTAAATGATGTTCAAGAGATTATTAAGACGGAGAAGGCCTTTCCAGAGCGCAGACTCAGGGGAGTGTTGGAGGAGCTGAGCGTCGGCTGCAGGTAATCAGCACAATAAGAAGATGTATAATAAATTAGACCTGGCATTTTGAATAGAAGCCAATTCTTGTATGAAGACTTCATCTCAGCAGTAAAAGTAGAAAAACGGCTGCAAATTTCAGATACTTTGGCACTTAATAGCTTGTTTTGTGTTGAATTGGGTCTATAAAAATAAGTTTTCATAATTAAGGCAGCCAGCTTCCTCTGAGACGTCTTTATCCTGCAGCACTTTGCAGACAAACACGTTTATTAGGGGTGTTGTGGGAAAAGCAGACAACCCTCGGTAATCTCTTAAGTGCTTTTGGGATTCTGTTTGAGTCGTACACTACTCACACGTGTAATCGCCTCCTCCTTGTTGTTGTTAGATCATGGCAGATGAACATGTAGATGTGGAATTTATCAATACATTTTCCTTCCACTCTTTTTTGTTTTGGTTTTGCAGTAAGTATGTGACGCTTGCCAACAAAGATGTGAATCAGGCAGGCAGAACCAAACTCGATCGAGAACGACTCAAATCCTGCATGAGAGAGATGGTACGATTTATCCTTCATAGACACATTTAAGCTTCTGATCTCACTGCTGAAGTATTTAGCAACTAAAGCTGGTGTAAAAACCAAAGAAAGACAGTAATTGTGCACATTTTCCCCCACATTAATTCAAACCCACATTATATTCACATGCATTTATTGCTCTTAATCCATCGTGTTCTCTTTGGTACCTGCAGAACAAAATTAATTTTGTTCAAAAAAGTTAATAAAAATGCAGTTTTATGTAGATCTGAATCACTTTGAAGATTGCTTTGATCAGTGACAAAAGAATGTAATTAGAAACAAACTACATTATTTATTGAATTATACTCATCATTTGTGCTTTTAATCATCTCTTCTCGAGTAAATCTGTGAGGCGGTGAGACTGGTATACATTGTTTTGTGCAAAATTTGAATAGTGCAGTTAAGTTTTTTTAAAATCTAGAATAAATTACAGTTGGTAATTCCATGTGGTTGTTAGAATCTTGAGCGTTAACGTAAACTTTTCCACTCCCGCAGGACAGCATGGGACAACAGGCCAGGCAGATCCGCACGCAGGTGAAGAAAAACACAGTCAGAGACAAACTCAAGCTGGCGCAGAACTTCCTGCAGAGGCTTCGTTTCCTCGCTGATGAAGTATTATTGTTTGTTTTTTATGTTTTTTTTTTTTTTTATAAATTCCCATATTTATCTGGGGTGAAAGGGCTGAAGACGACATGAACTACCTTCTTTTTTTTTTTTTTTGTCAGCCACAGCACAGCATTCCAGATGTTTTCATCTGGATGATGAGCAACAATAAGCGCATTGCCTACGCCCGGATTCCTTCCAAAGATATCCTGTACTCCATAGTGGATGAAGAAACGGGCAAAGACTGTGGAAAAGTGAAAGCTGTCTTTCTCAAGGTTCCATAACTTGTTTTTTTTTTTTTTAAGCATTAGCAGTGTTATGCTAACTTACTTAACATTGAGCTACTCTTTACTCATCAAAACAGTGTTTTAATTCTGAAGCAGCCGTTTGTTTCAAGGATCTGTTCGTAAATGTTCAGCTCGTTCTTGTTATAACCTGTGCCCACAGTTGCCTGGTAAAAAGGGCTTTGGTCCTGCAGGCTGGACTGTTCAGGCTAAACTGGAGTTATATCTGTGGCTGGGCCTCAACAAGCAACGAAAGGACTTCCTCGGGGGTCTCCCGAATGGTTTTGAGGAGATTAAAGCAGCTAAAATGGGCCCCGGTCTTCACTCTCTGCCCCCAGTCAGCCTCGTCTACAACAGTAAGCACCGATCAGTTACTAAAAAGGACAAACTACAACAAACATGGTCTTGCAGCAATTTTTACTCTCCCATCACGTTATTTTCTCCCTTTTTTTAACCATTAGGGTTTGTTTTCTCTCTATTTACACTTAGATTTTAAGCCTAAAATCAATAAAAACACAAACAAACTCACTCAGAAGGTAGAATGAGACTTATTGATCTCTCTGTGTGAAGTAGTTTATCTTTGTGTGTGTGTTAGTGAAGCAGGTGTTTCAGCTGCGAGCTCACATGTACCAGGCCCGCAGTCTGTTTGCGGCCGACAGCAGTGGTCTCTCAGACCCTTTTGCTCGGGTCTTCTTCTCCACACACAGTCAGGTTACCGAGGTAACTGTTTATATATTATATATTCTACCTGTGTGTGTGTGAGTTTACCGACTATGTGTAAACCCCATGGATGTGTGTGCTGCAGGTTCTGAGCGAGACTCTTTGCCCCACATGGGACCAGCTGCTGGTGTTTGATGATGTGGAGCTGTTCGGGGAGGCCAGTGAGCTGAGGGACGACCCTCCAATCATCGTGGTTGAACTATACGACCAAGACACTGTGGTAGGACTGAATGCTGCACATTGAAAATACTTGTGGAACTGCTTAAAAATACAAAGTTTTTTTTTTTTACTAAATATTTACTTTTCCATCCCTCATGTCTGGCCACCCTTGTCTACCTTCACCACAACTGTCACTTTTTTCATTCACGCTGGATTCATAGAGTGCAATGCTAGGCTTTGTTTTCATAAAAAGATTTGTGCAAAGCTAATGGAAAAACTTGCACGTCTACCTCTGCAACAGTAGAAATTGTTCTCCAAGAGTGCTGCAAGGGTTGAAAAGTCTTTGCATTGCTCACGTAAGGAGCAAACAGTTAGAAGCATTTTACTGATATCTATTTCTAAAGCTAGCTTACACTTTTTTATGTTACCTATCACTGGGATGATTCAGTTTACAAGCCTTTTTCTTTTTAATTGCATCAACCACTTTGGCCAATACTGACACCATGTGGCTATTTTGGTAACTGCACCTCCCACCTGTGTCTAACCCCTTCCCTTTTCCCTCACCGTCTTGGTTTGCTGGTGTCGCACAATGTGCTGCACAGGGTAAGGCAGAGTACATAGGTCGGACATTTGCAAAGCCCACCATCAAGATGTGTGATGAGCATTACGGGCCTCCCAGGTTCCCCCCACAGCTGGAGTACTACCAGATATACAGAGGGAACTGCACTGCCGGCGAGCTGCTGGCTGCCTTTGAGCTTCTGCAGGTACAAGATGCAACACAACACTCATAGTTATGCTGCTTGAAGACACTGCTAGTAGTTGAAGTGTTTTATTTTATTTTATTTTTATTTAATGGTGCATGAACATAGTACAGTAGTCCCTCACTTATCGCGGAGGTCATGTTCCAGACACCCCTGCGATTGGTGAAAATCCACAAAGTAGTGACGTTATATTTATTTTAGTATTTATATATATTTTAAGGATTTATAAACCCTTCCCACACTATTGCAATCTTCTTAACAATGTTCTAAACTCTCTAAACCCTCTAAAAAAAAGCACAGCGGAAGAGAGCAGACAGACCAATGCTATGGTTACTGAGAAAATTGTACTGGCCATTTGGAGCACTGGGACACTTCTCGGTGGCCTGGCCTGCTCAGTGATCGCTGAGTGGCACTAAATTCTTGGTTCGGGCTGTGCTTGATTATTTTAAATAAACAATCCATGCCGCTCCCTCTGGTATCTGCCTTGCTGAAGCTCCCACAGCAGCAATGGGGAGAGACTGACCCCATCCCGCCCCCTCCTTTCACTTTAAGTCTGTTACAGCAGAGCAGAGACACACAACAGGTTGTGTGCTCGCCTGTCCTGTGTCTCTGATCTGCTGTGACAGACAGCCTCAGAAAGAGAAAGGGGAGGGCCGCTCTACAATCACTGAGCAGGCCAGGCCACCGGGAAATGTCCCAGTGCTACTGATAGCCAGTCCGCCCCTCAACACACTGCTTTGGTTTGTCGCTTTCCATCAATCAGCCAATCGTGTGTCGTCTTCAATCTTACGTTGAAAGCCCGTGAAGAGTGAGTCTGCGAAAGTTGAACCGCAAAGTATCGAGGGACCACTGTATTCAGAATTTATTGAAACTTGTATTGTAGTTTCCTGAACTGGCAATCACGTCTTCTTTTATGCTATTCCATTTTCCACTTCCTATTAAATTCACCTTTCTGCTTCTGCTGCTGCTTACAGAAACCATTCAATGCAGAGGAGATCAGGCGAGCTCTAATTGCTGTCCATAACTTTGCTATTCCTCAAATAAAGGTTCTTTACAAACTTTTTTCTCTTTTATCCTTCCTTTTTGTCTTACTGTCTGTGCTGTTTTTAACGTTTGCACTGTTGACACAACCGTTTGACCTCTCCTCACCTCTTGCAGTCAGCTGTTGCACTAAGAAAAGCAGGACTAAATAAATCTGCTCGGGTACCTCCAGATGTGTTTTGAACTTCTTTTCACTCTCATTAGATTGGTCAAGGAGGCCGGGCTGACCTTCCACCCCTCGAAGGACCAACAGACTCTGAGCATGGACCCATCATCCCTGTGCCGCTGGGTATACGACCCATTCTGAGTCGCTATCGCATAGAGGTGAATTTTATTTGCAAGACTGGGTGTTGTACAAATCCTCCTCTCTTACAGGTTTTTTTTCTTCTTCTTCTGTCTTAGGTATTATTCTGGGGACTAAGGGACCTCAAGAGGATAAACCTAGCTCAAGTTGATCGACCCAGAGTGGACATCGAGTGTGCAGGTCGAGGAGTTCAATCAGCTCTCATTCAGAACTACAAGAAAAATCCCAACTTCAGCACTCTGGTCAAATGGTTTGAAGTGGTGAGTTCACCTGCGCTTGTGTTTAAACCACTACAAAGATGGGTTGTATTAGTAATTGGAGATGTGAAATGTATTTTTGTGTTCCCTAATGTTTTTTTTCCACAGGACCTTCCAGAAAATGAGCTTCTCCATCCTCCCCTCAACATCCGGGTGGTGGACTGCAGAGCGTTTGGTCGCTACATCCTGGTGGGGTCCCATGCTGTTACCAGTCTGAGGCGTTACATCTACAGCCCTCCAGACAAGACGTCCAACAACTGGGCCAACGCAGGTGCCTACAGTTTACATTCTGCTATGTCATTTTGATTCATTAGTACAGAGTCTGTTAGTTCTTTAGTGTATATGTGAGAAACAATATGCGTATTATATTTGTTGTTGTCTGTTCATTGTAACTATTGCAGCCTTTCAAAGGAATCTTAGACATTCTTCATTGACTCAACTCTCTAATTCCTAAAGAAGATACACTTCTTCTTATTAACTTTGCTGATTTCTCTGCTTACTCTTTGCTCTAACCAAACTTTCACGACTGAATCTTTCCTCTGTTTTCCATCTTGTTCCTCTCTTGCATGGTCTCCTCCCACCCGTCGCTTGTCTTGTCCTTTCCTGCTGCCGGCTGCTGCTGTCTTAAACCATCGGCTCCCCTCCAGCTACGCTAATGAATGGCTACATGGTTCTAACCAATGGCGGCTCCCATCCTCGCTCCTTACCCAGCCTTTCTTCCCGCACCTTCTCTCGTCCTGCAGGTGACGTCATTGTGAGCTTGGAAGACGAACCCCCGATGCGCAAGATGGACACAGTGGTCAAGTTGGATGCTGTGAGGATTTCTTTTGACTTAAAGCTTCTATATTTATGCATTTGATATTTCTGTATAGCCTCCTCCTTCCATGTCCCATTCATTTTACCTGCCTCTGTATGTGTGCGTCCCTCGTGTGTAATAATCCTTGTGTTGTTTTATGTAACGCCCTCTGTCGAAGATGTCTGACGCTGTTGTGAAAGTTGACATGGTGAGTATCTTCCAGTGGATTTTCAACTGCTCTTGTGCACGCTGTGGTTAACGAGTGCTTGGCAGTAAACATGAACTGGGATATACTTAGTGTCTGTGCCATTTTTACCAGATTGAAGAAGAGAGCGACAAAGAGAAAAAGAAGAAGAAAAAGAAGAAGAAGGGAGGAGCGGAGGAAGAGGAGGAGACAGACGAGAGAGTGCTGGATTGGTGGTCCAAATATTTTGCCTCAATTGAGACGCTGAAAGAGGTTATAAATTCTGTCTTAGTCTACTTGATTTACTTGTTTGTTATCGTTGTTTTCATGTGTGAGGGAGTTTTCAAAATTGGTTTTCACTTTTTAAATGTTCTTGTCTGCTCTCTGTCAGACCCTCAGAGCTCAGGAGGCGGCTCAGGCGGAAGCAGAGGAAAGAGAGGACTTCGAGATCGCAGCTGAAGCTGCAGGTACTGAACTCCATCCCAAATCCATCAATTACCATGGCTTTAATAAAACATCACAAATGTTCAGTTTCTTATGCTCTAAATATCACTATATTCACACTTATTTTCACCTTCGAGTGCATTCACGGGAAACCTACTTCTTCCATAGATTTCTTTTGATATTTTCAAGTGATGAAAGTCAATTTAAAATTCAAAAACGTTCAATACAAAAAAAAAAAAAAATCCATTTAAAAATGTTTTCCAGGAAGCATTCTTAGAAGACCCTGTCTGGGCTTCTTTGTTTCTGATTACAAGTTTGTAGCATAAATTGTATAATAATTCCAAAAATATCTCCTTAAACACAAAAATATTCTAAAGACGTCTTATCTGTGAACTGATTGTTTTTGAAAAACTGTTTAGATATCTTATGGGAGGAAAAAAAATAACATTTTTATGCAAATCATAAACAATGACCTGAATGAACCAGGAAAAAATATATATTTTTTGCTTGAAATCTTGATTTAGAAAAACACAATAAACAAAATGTTCAGTTTAGACTTCATTTTCAGTAGACTCAAGATGTATCTTTAAAAATAGTTGTTATTGACTGATTATACGGACCATGAAGTTTAATCAGCACAATTTTACAATGATAGAGTAAATTCAAAGATAAACTTTGATGCCAAGAAGAAAATCTTTATTCCTATGAGCTGCTGTAATATGTCAGTTTTTCCTGCAATAATCTTCATGCAATGTGATTGCTTTTAACACTACTAACGGCGTTATAATATTTGCCTGTTCAAAATATGTCTGAATACTAGACTGAACACTGTTCTGAAAAAAATGTTGGATTTTTTTTTAATGGCTTCTGCAACTGCACTCACAGTCATGTCACGTCAGTTTAACTGATATTTTAATGACGTTGTTGAAGCATTGGATGCTAAGGATTATTGTGCTGCACTTTTCTTAGACCTGTCTAAAGCTTTTGACACTGTGGATCATAACATCTTGTGTCATAAGCTCTCAGAATTTGGTTTCTCAGATCACGCCATGGGTTGGTTCTCTATCTTTCAGATCAGAGGCAATGTGTTCAACGTAATGGTACTTCTTCCAGTTATTTAATAGTCAACAATGGTGTACCACAAGGCTCAGTCTTAAGACACACCCTCTTTACAATCTCCATAGGTAATGTAGGTCAGAGCATCCCTGAAGTATCCTTACATTTCTATGCTGATGGCACAGTTGTTTATCGTCAAGTTAAAACAGTTGCTAAGGCTTTCCAGCTTTTGCAATCCGCTTTTGACATCATCCAGTCAGATTTGTTCCGTATCAAACTTGTCTTAAATGCTGATAAAAACCAAAAGGAGGCTTTTTTCAAGTAGGAACTCGGTCCCAGCAGTTCTTCCTCTGATTTTATCCTCAAATGGTGTCCCTGTTGAGTTTGTCAATTCCTATAAATATCTGGGTATCTCGGTCAACTCGTATCTCTCTTTTAAGCTTCGCGAGGAAAACCTACAGAGGAAACTGAAAGTTAAATTGGGTTTATTTTTCAGAAATAGATCCTGTCTAACTCCAAATTTCAGAAAATGACTTGTAACTGCAACTTTCCTTCCCTCCTTTGTCTATGGTGACATTATCTATATGAACGCTCCTACAAGCACCCTTCAGATGCTGGACGCTTCCTGTCACAGTGCATTAAGATTTATAACTGGCTGTGATTATCGTACCCACCACTGCACCCTGTATTCACTGTTTAACTGGTCATCATTAACTTCACACAGACTCTCTCACTGGTACATTTTCATCTTCAAATCACCTCTTGGTTTGCTGCCTTCATACATCTCCTCCTACATGTCTCTGCATGAGTACAGCTACAGCATGCGCTCCCAGGACATTATTACATGCAGTGTCCCCTCATTGCAGACGGAACTAAGCAAAAAGGCCTTCTTCTACTCCGCTTCTCCAGGGAAATGTGTAAACTAAGGTAAAGTTTCATCTATTGCAACAACCCCCCACCCCCCACTGCTTCTGTGGAGTCTTATTAGAACTGTGCCGGTTGACCATCATCTTATCAGGACAATGGACTATCTAGGGCTTCATGGACCGCCTTGTTTGTAAATGCATATGCATGTGTTCATAAATATGCTTTAGATGGCAGAGTTTTTTTTTTATATCTTAAATCTTGCCCTGTAAGGACAAGGTGGGAAGATGTCTTTTTTGTAATGCCACTACCGTCTCCTCATGGCTTTGTCCCTTTTTAATCTAAAAATCTTTTGGACGGCTGTACGTACATGTTCTCGTTGTATCTCGGTGCAAAGATAATAAAGCTTATTCTGATTCTTATTCCTGGAATATCTTGCAAAAAGATCTGTAGCTTTCGACCTTGATCTCTCTAAGTAGCTTCAAACATCTGTTAAGTTCCTGGCAAAAACAAATGCAGACAATGCTCCTGTTTTTAGTTTTCTATACCGCCTTATAATCTAGCTGTTTTATTTTTTATCTTTGCTAATTTTTCTTTTGACTGTCCTTTTGGTTGCTATTTTGTTTTGATTTGTAAAAAAAAAAAAGAAATTTAAATTTTGTATGCCTTTTTTGTGACTGTCTATTGTTGTTGTTATCCATTGTTGTCATCCCTCTTTGATAAGAAATTAGGTCTCTTTTGTAAATGAGTTCCTGAGACTCAGCTGACAAGTGGGCGTTGGCCTATCGGAGACCGTCTCCCTTCAGCTCACTTACTACGAACGTTACTTTGGAGGCATCTGAAAACCAAGTCTGTGGCGCTCTACTGAAAGCCAAACGACTTTGCACGATAAAGCCACCACAGTGATCAGGGTTACCAGAAAAAATTCAGATGGTCTGAAATTTATTTCACTGGGCACAGACAACATTCTTGGTTGAGGCTCTTCTCTGGTGGAGCACTTGTAGGGATGTGGGAAGCATAGTGGATAATTTTTGATTTATAGAAAAATACATACCTTCCAATTCCTGAAAGTTGGACTGGCTGATCTTCTGCTGCGTCAGGATTTGCTGCAAGGTCGCATCATGGCTGTCGATGCATTTAACATGTGAGGATAATGAGTGTTGGGACTGTTCTTTCTTAAGCCCAGTCTTAAAACTAGACAATGTATTAGCCTCACGGACAGAAACTGGAAGTTGGTTCCACAATAGAGGAGTCTGAGAACTGAAAGCACTGCCTCCCATTCTACTTTTGGAAACTCTAGGAATCACAAGTAAGCCTGCAGTCTGAGATTGAAGTGCTTTGTTAGGAAAATGCAGACCCTTTCCAAAAAATAGAATATCATGGAAAGTTGTTTAACTTCCATAATTCCATTCAAAAAGTTAAACTTTAATAGATAGTAAATTCAGGGCCCGCAATTTAAACAATTTCAAGTACTGTACAGTATTTGTTTATCTTTTTTCCCCAAGTTTATTTTGAATTTTTGCAAAGTACAACATGTAAAAGTAGTTTGAAACAACAATTTTAACAATGTACCAATTAAGAATAGATGTACAATCATTCCCGCAGGTCCCTGGTTCAAATCTCGGTCCGGGGGCCTTTCTGGGTGGAGTTTGCATGTTCTCTCCGTGCATGCGTGGG
>JARVGS010000222.1:22367733-22378034 GCA_031762315.1 Hypsolebias antenori | reverse complement strand
TATATATACAGTATATATAATTGTTTTTGAATTAATATAATAACCCAGTTTTTTTTATCAGAAATTATGTGCGATGATGATTAAAAAAAAGAAAACAAAACATAAGTCAGTTTGCTTCTTTTTCGTGCTCAATGCTCAAATGCAACACACAATTGTTTTTATTTATTCTTCTGAAGGGATTTTTGTTTATTATTTCTTGGTGGGGGGGGGGGATGGGTGTAATATCATACTGACCACAATAATCATTCCTTTGTAAATGCTGTTCAATGAGCCATAAAAAAATCCTCCTTATTTGAGCAACAGGTTGAGAAGCACGTGAAGCGCACACCGGCTTTAAAACCGTCGAATCGCAGAAAAATGATGCGTTCACGGACCTTCCATGAAACACCTACAGAAATAAAGCCACATGCAGTTTAATAAACATGGTGTTTTTTTTAACAGATATTTTATATTATTTAATATTGTTTTGAAGTTTGTTGTGTAGATTGGTTAATTTGTATTATATTTATTTATCTTAGATAACTAAACTATGCTGCTGTCAGCTTGTCTCCTTCTGCTGGAAGAAAACACACTCGTACGCACGCACACGTGCACATAAACTCTTTAATCGGACGGCAAACCTCGGGATTCCTGACCTCCTTTCTTTTTTATTTTTATTTTATTTATTTATTTTAAATAAACTGCACGAGTTTAATTGATTTTCCTCCTTTTTTTAAATCTAAAAGAAGAAAAAAGTCATAAAACAAAGCAAACATATAAAAACACATGCAACACGTGCTTTTTTTTCTCTTCTTCTTGAGACTTTGAATTCCCCATCTTCTAAACACACACTCTCTCTCTCACACACACACACACACACACACACACTCACACTACCTCACACTCTATAGTGACGTCAGGGTTGAGTTTGGTGTAGAAAGCCAAGTGGATGAAGGAAGTGGAGCTCTCCACCCTCCAGCCTCCCTCCTGACACTTCTCATAAATATTCCCAGAGGGGGCTTCGCGGCACAAAGTCACACCGCGCGCGCTGCTTTCTTGTGACGCGCACGTTCACAGCTAATATTAAGTGTAATAATCATAAATGAGACTTGTTGTCGCCCCTCGGTGGACTGCGGCTCGGTCGGATGGACTCCAGGCGCTGATGTCTGCTCTCCTCTAACTTTACGCGCGGGCTGCCGGAGGACTGCGCCTGCACCAAGCCGCTGGTTCCCTCTGGGCTCGGTCCGGTTCTCCGAACCAGCGAGGAGCGCTGACTTTTTGATGCTGGAAGAGGAGGAGGAGGGAGGAGGTGGCTGCCGCTCGGACGTCTCAGTTTGGAACTTTTGAGTCCCATCCCTGATGAATCTGAGAAAGAGCTGCTGTTCCACTCCAAAAATAAATAAATAGAGAAGATAAAGAGGCAGCAGCTGTTGGAGAGTCTTTAACAGGACGGAGGATCCAGGATGAGCAAGCCCGCCGGCTCAACAAGTGGCTGTTTGGACATTCTGAACGTGAAATCCAGTAAGTTTGTCTCATCTGGAGCTCCTGAAGAACCACCTGTCTGCAGCAGGCCCGACCTCAAACTAAATGATTGTAGTTTTAAATTAATTATAGGCAGTTAAAGTAAAAAAAAAATCTGCTCATGTTTTAAATAGTTTCAAGACGCAAACATGTTTCAAATAGTGCTTTTTACGCGATGCCACTTGTTGCTTATTCATTTATTTATTTATTTTAATTGGAATAAACAGAGGCGAATTATTTATTGTTTATCTAATTAAACTTTTCAGTAAGAAGTTAAAATCTTTGATTTTTTAAAATGTTTTTTTAACGAAATTATGGCCTAAATTCAGACTAAAATATCTAGTTTTTAAATTAAATTATTTTAAATAAACTGGTTGATCACTAAATTCAGTTAAGTGGTGCGTTTTATTTTCCCCCCCCCCACATATTATTCCTGCTTATCTTTAAAACATGAAAGATTCTGATGCAAGAACATGGTTCACATCAAAACGATAATTTCAATTCCATGTATTTTACATTTCTATCGACTCAAACGTCTCAACTTGCTGCAGCATTTCTTTTTAAATCGAATAAGTGTTTTTTTGGGTGGGATCATTTCCTGCTCTGTAAAAACTTCATCCTCAGATTTTCAGTTTTACTTCCAGCAGCTCTTGTCCTGATGGTGATTATGAAATATGCCAAATATTTTCATGCAATTACGCACAATGGAGACGCACTGGACCCCCACAGAGGGCAGTTAAATACAGTTCCCTCTCTCACAACAACAACAACAAAACATGTCCCATTGATGAACTGACTCAGACTTTGTTGTTTCAGGTTTGTTTTGAACTCTTTATTTCCATCATTTCAAATTTTACATCTATTTAAATTTAGATCTCGTTTTGAAAGTTGACAAAAAATACCCTAATCGCACAATCCCAAAAATATTAGGTTTAAATACTGTATCTATAATTAATAAAATGACCGCCGTTCTATCATACAAATAATTAAATAAGTAAATATCCCTCCGCGGCCTCTGAATAAACAGCCAATTGAAGTCCCAGGACTCCCCCCGCCTGAAGTCATTGTTTTTGCTCTTGAGTTATTCCCATGCTACCCTTTTTGACGGGTCACTGGTGAATCAATGAGCAGGTGGCAAAACGTCAGTGTAATTACATCCACGGCTTTTCCCTCCACAGTGGAGGAAGAAAGCTCCCTCATATGCATACAAATATAGTCCCTTCTTCTAGATTTGAATACAAAATCTTCACCCAAGGAAAAAAAAAAAATCACTTTTTTTTTTTTTTCATCTCTGCTGAGGTCGATTTACATACACTTCATTTGAGTTGGTGAAACGAGTTGGTGCGCATTATTCTCATGCTGCAGTGTCACTCCCTAATCCTGGGGCCTATAGACCTGCGGGATAAAGCAGCTGTCGAGTCCCATTATGAAGTGGAGTTGGCAGCTTGTCGAGATCCAGGCAGTCAGACGAGGTTCAATGGGGGAAAATCATTAAGTTAACACTTTCCCCCTAATGTCTCCATTGTGCGCCCTCGGACCATTGTCTTAGAGAGCTCAGATATGACGCTTCCCACCGGACTTTATTCTTGAAATATGCCCATGTGAATTCCCATGGTCATGGTTGGATGAGGCGCGCGTTTTGTGTGCGTCATTTGTTGGACATCGCAATTTGCTCTATTTTGAGTCACAAACAAACTTGAATCCTAATTTGGATCCAATTATCCTCAAACTGCACTTTCAGACTTAATATACTTGTTTTTTTTTTTTTTTTTCCTGCTCTCGTTTCCTAGGTCGGATTCTGGACATCCCGTGCAAAGTGTGTGGAGATCGCAGCTCAGGGAAGCACTACGGGGTCTACGCCTGTGACGGCTGCTCGGGATTCTTCAAGAGGAGCATCCGCAGGAACCGGACCTACGTGTGTAAATCTGGCTCCCAGGTGAAGAAGCCTCGTTGTCCCCTTCTTAACTGGTTTATCATCGATCTTCATGCGGGTCTGCGCTGATTGTGGCCATTTATTTCACGTCTTCGACCAATTTTCTTCTCAGAGTTTTCTAAAATAAATCAGTGCAAGCAAGAAAAACAAGCATCATTTGAGGGAACTTCTTCATGTTTTAGCTTTTTTTTTTCGATAAACATGTGCCATCATTAAATGTTTGAGTTTTACGCACAAAACGCGCATTTACGCACAAAATGCGCATTTACGCACAGATCTCTCTCCCTCACACTCGCGCTCTCTCTCTCCCGCTGCCTTTTTTTTTTTGTGGCTGTTTTAAATCTTCCTTGATGAGCCTAATTGTGTCATGCCTGCACCATTAAGCCCCGCACCTAAACACAGAGCTGCTCCAACGTCAGGTGTAATCCAATCTAATGCGCTGACTCCAAGGAGAGGATTTAGGCGGCAGAGGGCGGGATCGAGCACTTATCCTGCGGGATGAGGCCCCGCACTAGAGCCGCGGGGAAGCGGCTCTGTAACCACAAGATAATAGCACGATCTTTTTACCTGCAGATTTGCCTCCCGGGAGGATAATGGCGAGAGGCTTCTCTAACTCGAACCTCTTTCCCCCCTCCCCTTCCCTCTGTGTGTGTGTGTGTGTGTGTGTGTGTGTGTGCGCAGGGTGGTTGTCCCGTGGACAAAACTCACAGGAACCAGTGTCGAGCGTGTCGCTTGAAAAAGTGTCTGGAAGTGAACATGAATAAAGATGGTAAATGAGCTTAATTTAATTATCTCTTTTCACTATGTGTTTGGATTCGAGGCGCAGGAAAAAAAAAGTTTAGGCTGTTGATCAGCTGATAATTACCTGTCTGCTTGTTTTAAGAGATTATTTCCACGGAGCTCTACTATGAGCTCAGGTTTTTTTTATTTATTTATTTTTTGCACCTTTACGCACAGAATTAGCATTTAATAATGTGTCAACTTTTCAATAAAACCAAGTTAAAACGCACACAGATCAATGTTTCACTGCACTGTCCGTGACTCTGTTGTTCCGATTCGCAGCCGTTCAGCACGAGAGGGGCCCCCGGACGTCCACCATCCGCAAACAAGTTGCCCTTTATTTCCGGGGTCACAAAGAAGTGAACGGCTCCTCGGCCCATTTCCCGGGTTCCTCTCTACCCGGGCCGCCCTTCTTCACCACCGTCACGCAGCTGGAGCCCCACAGCCTGGACATGAGCTCCGTGGCCACCACGCCGGAAAGACAGGCCATTCTGGCACAACCCACCCCAAAGGTGAGACACTTGTTAAAAATGTATCATGACTTATCAACTGGATGCTTTTTTTTAATTATTATTATTGTTGCACCTTCAGCTCATTACTTGTTTAGATATGTGAAATGCATCCCTCTGAGTTGTAATTATGTTATTAAGGGATGTATTTTTTTCCCCCTCGGGGGTTAGAAGTTGAAATTCTTGTCCAGATTTAGACGCACAAATCCTCCAATTAGATTTTATTCCCAGTAAATCCAGCGCAAGCAGCACTAATCATAAAATCAGGTGCTGGAGCTTGGAGTTTGATCTCTTCTCAACTCGTTATTCACGTGCACGTGCTTGCTGTTTATTTATTTTTTTTTAAAGGATGCTAATTTATTTTAACCCCCTCCCCACTGCAGTATCCCCACGAGGTCACCGGCACCCCCATGTACCTGTACGAGGTGGCGACGGAATCTGTGTGCGAGTCGGCCGCGCGCCTCCTCTTCATGAGCATCAAGTGGGCCAAAAGTGTCCCCGCCTTCTCCACCCTGCCTTTATCTGATCAGGTGAGACCCGCACGAGCTGCTGGAGGAGTTCCACCTTTAAACCAGAACTCCAAATCCTGTTCATCGCACAATGAATGAATACATAAATAAGATTTCAGATTTTATGCCTTTCTTTAAAAAAAAAAAGGAAGCACCTTCAACAGTAAATTGTTCTTTATGTGATTAAAGAAAAAACAAGTTTCACACATTTTATTTGTGAATTGATTCTGAACTGAATCTCCTCACAGCTGATTCTGCTGGAGGACGCGTGGAGGGAACTTTTCGTTCTGGGCATCGCGCAGTGGGCCATTCCCGTGGACTCCACCACTCTCCTTGCTGTCTCGGGTGCGTATGCAGCTCCAACTTCTTCTGGGTCTGCACGTGCATGCGCTCCACTCATTCTCGTGCATATTTTATCTTTAACTCAAAAAGGGATGAACAGTGAAAACACGGAGTCTCAGCGGATGAACAAGATCATGTCCGAGATCCAAGCGCTGCAGGAGGTGGTCACCAGGTTCCGGCAGATGCGTCTCGACGCGACGGAGTTCGCCTGTTTGAAATGCATCGTGACATTCAAAGCAGGTGCGCGCGCTCTTAACAGTCTCGTTCACATATTGTGTCCACGCGCGTCGCGCAACGAACTGAGCGAGCTTTGCTTTGCAGTTCCCACGCAAGGAAGCGCCGAGTTAAGAAGTTTCCGCAACGCCAGCGCCATCGCAGCGCTGCAAGATGAAGCGCAGCTCACCCTCAACAGCTACATCCACACCAGGTGAGCTCCTCCTCAGAGCGCTCCGTGCTTTTGCGCATGCGTAAAAAAAAAAAACGGTCCAGTTTGGCACAGGTGTGAGCAGCAGACTTGTTTTGTTTGTTGACTTGAGTTTTTCCTGTTTCCAGGTACCCGACTCAGCCCTGCCGCTTCGGGAAGCTGCTGCTGCTCCTCCCGGCGCTCCGCTCCGTCAGCCCGTCCACCATAGAGGAGGTGTTCTTCAAAAAGACCATCGGAAACGTCCCCATCACCAGACTCCTCTCGGACATGTACAAGTCCAGCGATATATGAACTCTGGTGTGTGTGGGGGAATAAAGACTCGGGTCATGGCAGGTGCAAGTCTTAGTGTAGCTTCTATAAAATCAGCTGCAACAAAAACACCCCCGTTATCACAAGTTTAGTCGGTGAACAGCTGCGCTGTAGGTAAAAATATCATAGAGCGCTTTTATCATCCAGAAACTGCAGGTTTTATTTGATTTAAGAGTCCGTTTGACACCCACTTGTTCTATATTATGTTTGTAAGCCTCTCTGAGACCAATGAGCCTGTCGACCAACTCAAACTTTAATTGCTCATCAATCCCAACCGAGGAAAAACCAAAAGAAAGATGGCGCATGCGCAGCGAGGACGCGCGTCGCTGTTCCTCGGCCCAGTGCTGAAACCAAACACGCAGGAGGTTCCGGCTCTGTGAGGAACTGTTGAACGAAGACGAAATGAATTTAAAACTTTAAGGGAAGGCTGCTTGTCCCCCTCCTGACTGTAAAAGTGACGCGTCAGAAGGTGTTTGTGTGTTTCTGCGGCCGCTTTGTTCCGTTTGAGGCGCAGCGTTCAAAATGTTTGGATACACTAACACCAGAGAAAATAATAGCCAGCACTAGGATTTATTCTCTTTTTTGTGGCCTGTGGTGTTTTAAAATGTTGTAAATATGGTTACAGTATAACTAAACTCGGCACAAAAAGGACATTTGTGTTTATTTCTTTGACATAAATCCTATAAAATAGCTGTTTATAATTAAATGTAGTCATACTATATTTGCTGAGTAAATGCATGTGTGGGATTTTTAACTAAATGAATGATTGGTAAATTGCCAACATATCTCTTCAAACCAATTTGTCTTAACAAAAGGGGCCGCAGCTGCATGTGGAAGAACCATACGCAGCCACCTCTTTATGCTGCTCACTGCAGCTTGGTCACACTGCTGTGGGGCGGCAGCCCATTCTTCAACCAGCATTTGTCACAGTTCAGTCAGTGTGGTTGTGCTGGTCATTGTGGAGCAAATATCATGTACAAGCTAATCTGTTCAGCGGGGTTGAGGTCACAGCTCCACTCCCCAACTCTACAGGTAGTCTCTTATAAACCCCCCTCTGTAAGTGTCATCTTGGAGAATGTGGCGATTTGAGGTTGCTCACAGCAGGCACCAACCAGACACCTGATTGTCAGAACCTGCAGTACCAGAAGCTCTGGCAGAGAAAACTTGGAAAATCTTTGTTGGCACAAGCCACAACTGCATTTTCCTATCAAACATGGCATCATTTAATTAAAATGTACAGGATTACTAACAATGCAAGCTTTTATGGTTTTGTCAAGAAGCATAATGACAAAAATGATCAAATAAGGGGTCTGAATCCCCTGCTTGTTGTTAGTTTAGCTGCATCAGCAGAAATGTCAACACTAAGTTACCGGTACTGCAAATCAACGAGATGCTTCATTGTATTATTATTTTTTTATTCCACTTCAATTGTTTAAATTGTGACATATCGAGTCCACGCACAGGATGTGAATCTTTAAAGTCAATTTGGAAATGATTAGATTTAGCTTTATGGATCTGGGTAATTTAATTGTCCCATTATATTTATTTGCCTTCCGATCAATGGAACTCATCCAGACCTTTAAAAAGCTGGAATTATAAAGATGTTATTGACGCTTTTTTGCATTTTGATATCTTAAAAAGGTACCAATAAGAAAACAAAGTTTTACTGAACTACATTAAATGACTGAGTTTGAACATTTAGTCCAGTGGTTTTCCAGATAAATTCTGAAATTCAGATATGCACACAATGTAAACAAAGCACCGTTATCACACTTTACTCAACAAACTGGAGCATAACTGCATAGTACTGTACATCAAAACTCAAACTTTCTACTCCCAAATGGCTCTTCTATGGACATTGTTGACCCGTCTTCAGTTATTTGGACTGTTTCTAGATGAACGCACCTGGTAGTTCACTTTTTTTTTTTTTTTAGGAACATACCTACATCGAAGTACCTTCGAAAGCCCATTTAGTGCGACTAAATTTCAGTCAAGAATGGTGGCATAGATGAAGACACAGGTTATAAAAGTTGATAAAACATCAACTTTGGTTTTATGCCCAGCACATTCTGTTTATTGCAGAAGTTCCCCCGTTAATTTGATTAACAAAAAACTCAAGTTGTTATTAAGCTCTCTGAATAGTCAAGGCTTCTAAGATGGATAATATTTCCATTAAATAACATAAGCAACAACATATTAAGTGAAGCTGTGCTGGTTTTGGCGGCACTGCTTTTGCACAGAGTGCTAAAAGCGAGTGGCACAACGAGCGAGAGTCCAAGTGAACAAACGGACGTACGCATGGCGACGTTTCACCGATTTTATTGGAAAATCTTCAAAATAAACAAAAATGGCACAGCAGTATACAAATCTCAAAATGCATAAAGCCAGTAGAAATACTGCAGTTCCTTCTGTGTAAATTGCTTGCTAGAAAACATTGTGACAACTGGGCAGGTGCTGGTTGTGACAAACACACACGCGCACATGCTTCCATGTGAAGACAAGTCAGGGTCCATCATCAGATGGATGCGTGTTTAGTTATGATGAGCAACATGCCAGACCTCGATGGCAAACGCTGCGGCTCATTACAAAAGCTTTGCATACAGAGAAAGTTTAATAAATGATAACATATAAACTAATATATTCAGGACATGGCTAAATGATAAATACATTATATATATATATATATATATCTGTGTTAGTGGCATTTCCAGACATAAAGAGATTGAACTAGAAATCACTTTGTGTAGAACATTCTTGATTCCAACTAAAGGGTGACAACAATCAGAGTTAGTAATTAGACTCAGGCAACAGATTAGAAGGTTTTAGGGGCTGTGAGGAGAAACTGCCACTTTTATTTGTCTGGGAGAAACCTGGAGAGAGCTTTGGGTTGAGACCGAGCCGAGCAGAGCCAGACTGGACCAGACCAAGAAGAGCCATTGCTTTTTCTGTTCAGGCTTGTCTGATCTTGGACGGGGTGTAGCTCTTGTCCACACTCTCATCTTGTAGAAACATGTGCAGGCAGCGTTCGTTCTGAGCTAGCGGGTGACCGGCCACTCTGAAATGAACACGAGCAGGAGAAGAAACGAGGAAAACACATTACAGCGATGGACGGGCAAAACGTTTTGTTTTGAAAATAAAGACACAACCTAAATAACAGAACTAATGACCTACAAACAAAAACCATCTAAGGCCTCCAATTATATGAAGAACATTTGTTTTTGCTTGCGTGCATCGTTTACAATCTACAACAGACAAGATAAAAATATAAAAAGCGACAATCAAAATAACCAAGGATGGATTTTTAACTTTTGTTCACTGAATCCCATTAAGACAGGCCAATCAAATAACAATTTAAACAAAGCAAGCTGTTTTAGTTCCCAAGACTATAGACATGTGTCCCAGTGCTGTTTCACGTTATAGCTCCATACGGTTAAAAGGCATTTTGTTTTATTGTGATATGTGTGGAGATATTTGTGCCATTTTTCAAGAAGTACCATACAAGCTTTGATCATTTTAATTGTTATGCTGATGACACACAGTTATATTTGTCCATGACACCCAATGAATCCAATCAGCTACTTAGACTACAAGCTTGTCTTAAAGACATAAAAACCTGGATGACCTTAAATTTTCTGCCTTTAAATACAAACAAGACTGAGGTTTTAGTTTTTGGACCTGAGCACCGTAGGAATTAATTTTTCAGTCTTTCGCCCTCCTTGGATGGCATTAATCTGGCCTCCAGCTCTAATGTTAAAAATCTTGTTATTTTTGATCAGGACATTTCTTTTATCCCCCACATTAAAAACATTACTAGAACCTCCTTCTTCCACCTGCGTAATATCACTAAAATTGGAAACATATAAAAATGATGCAGAAAAACTGGTTCATGCATTTGTCACGTCTAGACTGGACTCTTGTAATGGTTTGTTATCTGGGTGTCCAAATACTTCTTTAAAAAGTCTTCAGTTGATCCAAAATGCTGCTGCCAGAGTCTT
>JARVGS010000222.1:22348386-22361752 GCA_031762315.1 Hypsolebias antenori | reverse complement strand
CAATGAAACGCTGTAAAATCCTATTAAAATATCGAAAATATGCTTAAAATTCATATTATCGTTATCGAAAAAAAGTATATCGGCGAGATATATCAATATCGAATTATCGTCCAGCTCTACCCATAGGGAATTTATTCATCCAGTCTTGGACTCGATCCACCACCTACAGTCCCACGTCGTCCAACAGAAGGTATGCCCTCCCCCCAAATGTGCTTCAGCTTGCAAGAGCTGAAATGAACTGGACCAGAACTGGACCTCCAGACTCAGTGATGAACCTGAGAACCCCTGGGACACCCTTGTACGTAAAACTTATTAGCTCCATACAAGTACGTTGTGAAAATTAGCAGGTTTAAGAGTTTAGAAGATTGACTGTGAGCTTCATCGCTGCAGGTTAGGTCTGCAGAAACGAACAGCGTTGGCCCGGAACATTCGAACCGGAACCGAGGGCTGTTGCTGTGTTCTGAGTAAAATTTAGTAGCTACAAATAAAGTACTGTATGTATGTTGTTGAAATGATGTAGGTTTAAGAGCTTAGAACAGACTGTGGGAAGGGTTTTTAAAGCCTTAAAATACTAAAACATAGCGTCCATACTTCACAGTTTTTCACTTATCACTGGGGCGGGGGGGGGAGGTCTAGAACCTAACCCCTGCAATAAATGAGAGACTACTGAATATCAAAAGGTTTCTTTTTTTTTTAAATATAATTTATATTTTGCTATTTTTGGGTGTAACTGGGATCCGGAGTACACAATTTCGTTCCACCTCATGTACCGCATGTGAATGACAAAGAAAGAAACTTGCACTTGAAATTGAACAATATGGCAAAGAATTAATAACAAATAATACATCATAAAAATGCATGTCAATAACATATTTTACTATCAGATGTACTCCCACTGCCCTAAATGCTGTTGATTTAAAAAGACAGTGGCCAAAATGCTAAAACACACAAAGAGTGGTGAGTGGTTATTCCGACTTATAACGTCATTGCAGTATTCAATAATAATAATCCTGTAGTTTTCTAATATTGTGCAGCCTTCAAAATATGTATTTTAGTAGTATGAAGTTACTGGAACACCATGACTTTATTGATTATTTGTTGATTTATTACCATTTTTAGGGTTATTTAAGTTCATACATCCATAATTATGACCTGTTTTTGATGAGTTAATAGCTGTGTATTAGTACTACTACCATCACGGTGACTTGCTTAAACTGCCTTTTTCTACCCAAATAGAGCTTCAACAATTAGAAGCTCTAGTTAAAATTAATGTGCCCAAAACATACAGCAGAAAATGATAGCCTTGTAGGAAGTTGTGGTAACCTAAATACTAAATAAACTAAAAAACATTTCTCAAATATCCCCCCTGGGATTAATAAAGTATCTATCTATCTATCCATCTATAGGGTTAAAGGAAAAAAAGGTGAAAGGAAAGAAAAACAAAATCCAACTTCAAACTCAAAAAAGCTAATGGAAAAATTTCATTGGGCCAAAAAGATTAAATAAAATAAAAACAGTAAAAGGTTAACTTATGTTTCCATCAATATTTTGCTCACCAAGGTCTGCATCATTAAAAACGCTTCAACATTTTTTGTGTGTGTTCATGTACATCAGTACACACACACACGTGTACATAATTCAAAACTGCTGTTGACAAGCACTTGAGAGTGAATTTCACATTAAAAGAGGAAGATGTTTCGACATTGACAGGAACAGTGAAGCAAACAGCAAATTACAGCACAATGCCAAACCTCTTCACCCATCCTGACAGTACATGGCCATCCTGTGACAATGTACAAACAAGGAGGGTTTGAATGAGCATTTCATGGGCAGGCCCCATCCGCAGAAGGTCAGAATTCAGAGAAAAAGGCAGCACAAAAGCAAGGCAATTGAGAAAGTAGGTGCAGAATGAATACAGCGTGAGCAGCAGACTGATCGATGAGCAGATGACTGTGACTGTGTGCGGCAAATGAGAGAGCGTTAACAAGAAGCCCAAGTAAATGGTGGAACAAAAGAGGAATGAGAGGGTATATGTAAGTCATAAAGGAAGAACAAGAAGACTGGAGAGGTTGGGAGCTCTGTCTGCTCTGTGCAGGACTAAACGAGGAGGAGGAGGGCAGGAGTGGTTTTTTTTTTGCTCTCATGGTCTCTTTTCAGTCTTCATTTCCCTTGATCTGCAAAATAAGTCAGATTTCCTGCCCTTGAGACTCTTGTGGTGTTTCAATGAAGAAAATACAGGCGTTTGTTTTCATCCCCATGTTCTGTCCTCTTCTAGGCTTTAAAAACTTATAGATTTAAGCCAAGTTTGATAGAAAATCTATTGCGGGAAGAATATTTAGATACTGTACAATGTTTTGTCTGATGAGCTAGAATTGTTACTTGTGCTCATTTACTTTTAAATAAAAGAAGCAAATAGCCTACAAAATGAACTCTTTTACACTTTTATTCTAATGTTTAACTAAGCAAACAAATCAAAAAACGTTCTGTTACAAATAAAGTCCAGTTGTTTCTGTATTGAACGTTTTTTGATTTTATCATGTCCTGGATGACTGAGAATCTTCACCAGCATAAGCAAACTAATGTCAGACGCTCAGAGTTTTACACATAAAATATATATATTTTTTAAATCCCTGCAAAGGAACCAGTGAAGTATGCAATCAGTATTGGTTGCATCATTGCTTGTTACATCATTTCCTTATAGAGTTGTATACCTACATTAAAAAAATAATAATTGTGACAGTACCGGTAGTAGTTTAACAGCATGTCAGAAGTTGCTCTATATTTTTTTTTTCTTTGTCCTGAGTTTGTTTTTTCTTCCTCTAAATATGCTAGGCACTGCTGATTTTTAAGGGCTTGTGATAATAGAAACGTACTGTTTTCGTGCCCTCGTTTTCAGTCATGTGCAAAAAATAAAGATTTTATTCTGCATGCTTATTTAAAAAGAAAATCATTTACTCAGTTTGACTGAATTCAAATGTACCAACACTACTTTACGTGGAGCACTTTATTTTATTTTTCCAACTTCCAGCAGCAAAGAAGGCCCCGTTATCTGTCAAACTTTCAACCAAAAGTCTGACAGATTACCAAAATAATCTGTTAGCTATTGTTAGCTAGGATATCTTAGATCCTTATATGCTGTTCCTTTTTATTCTGTATATTTTTGCCATTTTGGGGTGTAACTGGGACCATGAGTACATCATTTCGTTCCACCTCATGTACCACATGTGATGTGAATGACAATAAACTTGAACTACAGTTCTTTGAAATTTGAATCCGCAAATTTTTATAAAAAATTTGAACTGGAACAGAAATCTTCAACTACAGGTGCAGTAGTCCCTCGCTACTTCGTGGTTTGACACTCGTGGACACTTGCTCTGTCACAGTTTTTCAACAATTGTCAATTTTAATATTACATTATTGGGATATATGGGATAAAAAGTTAAAGAAAAAATACTTCAGTCAGGTGCCACTATTTCGTAGTTTTCTTTCAATAAGCCTATACAGTACTGTAATGCCAGTCAAAAAAGAACTACACTACCCAGAAGCCAACAGTGCTTCCAGCCACTGCTTTCGAAATGGAGGGAAAGTTTGCAATGGAAATCTACTTCTCTATTAAGCTCACAAAATTGGCAGGAAAGTTGCAAATAATCCTGAAGCTCAATTACGGTATCCACGCGCACATCAACCTGGATGGGGTGGTGGGCTTCGTCGCTGCAGGGTAGGTCTGCAGAACCAGAACAGAGCCGGACCGGAACCGAGCTGCTGTTCTGCAGAGCAGGTGAGTAAAAGTTTTCAGTACTGTGCAGTACATAGAAGTATGTCGTTAAAATCACATTGGTTTAAGAATTTAGAACATTTCAAGAGTGTGTGATGGGTTTATAAAGTCTTAAAATATATAAATACTAAAATAAATATAGCGTTTCTACTTTGTGGTTTTTCACTTATTGCGGGGGTGTCTGGAACGTAACCCCCGCGATAAACGAGGTGCTACTGTACATCACAAATATCAAGAATCAGAAATGCAGATTTGCAGTGAACAATCTTCAAGCCAGAGCTTACAGTAGACTTTAATAAGGTGTCATCTCATCTCTACACTTCTTTTGGTCTGAGATGTGGACAAAGGTAACATTTGTATTCTATAAAACTTGCAAAGAAACTTTAACTTTTGCATTGTGCTCTAAAGAGCAAATGTAATATATTGAAGTCAGTGAAATGACCAAGTTAAAGGTCTCAATGTTGATTCAAAAATTTGCCACTCCCTCTTTCCCACAGAGTTTTTATGAGACTTAAAGCCTGCAAATATTTTCCACTTACTTCAGCTTCTCTCCAGGTGAAGCCATCAATAAAAGGTCTCACTCCTCCTCTTTCTCAGGTCACAGGAGAAGTGGATTAGCTTAGCTTTATCGCCTCAGAGCTCTAGCATTAACTCTGCTCTCTTCTCACCGTGGTCTGTCCCTGCTGCGTCATGTTACTTCACAGTGTGGCGCGCCACAAAGTTAATCCCCTCCACAACAGATCACAGTTACAGGTAATCTGCCACTGCCGTGACTCTAATCCCATCATGCGTTGCGCACACAGAAAACACTTGACTATGGGCTACAAGAAACTGGCACATGAAGAATGCATGTGTGGGTGTTAATTACAATTTGACCACATAGTTGACAAATATTATAGATCAAATCACTCAAGCCTGTTTGTACACACACAGTCACACTCAGACCGCTCATCTCAAACACAATAAGCAGTGAGAGTGTGAGTTAAGAAAGTCACTTGGCCTTTCAATTCCCTCATCGTCTCAAACCCTGTTATTAAGAGATTGGCCATGCAGGACGAGGGGAGGAACGAAAACGACAAACCTGAAAAATGAGAGGTCTCACTCAGTCTCTCTCTCACTCACTCGCACAAACGCACAAAAAAGAGGCGGTGCGTGAGAGTGTTGAGAGTCAAAGATCAGGTTTCTCTGGCCTCTGTTCTCTTCACGGCTGGTTAGAGGTTAGGTCGCGGGTGTCTCAACTTACTGGCCCCTGTAGTGATTGGAACATGGGACCAGCCCATGCCGGGTTAGGCTTTAACATTTCATTAACTGGAAAAACAGCACACTTTGCCTCACTTACTTACAATGGAACAAAGAAAAAAGGAGGATGAGAGAAAATAAAGTTAAAACCAGAGAGAAAATTTCAATTTACAAACTACATAAGAAATTACTGGTCACATTTAAAAGCAAAGGTGCAAGAGGAACATGTTCTAAAAAAAGGAGCATAAAGCTAGTTGCATCTCTGTCAAAGCAGATCACCAAGCTTCACTTTCAATTATGGGTGTGCAAGGTGCAATCTATGCTCCATAGGAAGAGCATGTGATTCATAATGTGTGGGACACAATACCTTAGGCTCATTGAAAATGGGCTGAAAAGAGGCAGAACCCTTAAAAACAGAGAGACAGAAAAGAAGGGGAGAGAGTGAACAAAGATCACTCATCTCCAGAGAGAACAGTTCAAGGCCACCATGCATTAGCTTTTAGCAGGATGGATTAAGTCAAGTTTGAGAGTGCGCATCCTAAACCTCCCCCATGCCACCTTCGTACCCCTCCCATATAGTCCCCTTTCAGAAGAATAGCATTAAAAATGGCAACATAATACCATCTCATTGCATCATATTCCAAAATGGGAAGAAAAAAAAGGCAGAGAACAAAAGTGTTGGGGCTATGGGTCTTTCACTCTCGTCTTTCTATGTACTCTGTCGTTCCCTCGCTTGCTGGCCCCTGTGGCCTGACAGCCTACCCTCTCTCCGACTCGCCTATCTGGCAAAAAGCTGCTTTGTTACCATAGTATCAACTCCCACTTTTGATACTGTCATTTCAAGTAGGATATGGTAGCCTTGATACAATATGTTCCCTATTTCCATTAAAATAGTTGTCGAAGAGGATGCTGTAGACTTTGGATTACACTTGACTGTGCCTGACAAGTCCCCCACACCCCCAGCCATCCATACCCCCAGTCCTTCCACACACACTCCCCGTCTCTCCCCATTTTATTAATGACCGAGGGCCCCCACCCCGTGCCCAAATGAAAAAGAGAAAAAAGTGGGGGAAAGGGAGAAGCTATGGGAGAAGAGGAGGAGTAAGAGACAGAGCTATAAGAGCTCTTTTATGTACTCTTATCCATAAACAAAGTGAGATCCCGAAGTTCGCTCCCCTGAATGTACTTTCTGGATGAGATGGGAACCAAATGTTTTTTTTTTATATCACTCTTCACTACTTTCGCCCCTTCAAGCCTCATCTCAGCTCCATCCCCAACACAAATACACTATGCTGCTTTAACAAACATCTAAAAAAAAAGACTTTCAGTGCAATATGTCAGGTTTTCTGAAAAATACCTATTAGAAATATGAAACATGAGTTCATAAAAAGCCTACTAGTTTTCAAATGGTTGACTAGTTTTCAAATGGTTGAAAAGTCAAAGCATACAATTAAAATGTAGTGAAGTTTTACTGCATCTCTGAGCAAGACATCTAATCCCAATTGCTCTCCAGGCGCTTACACAGCTGCCCACTGCTCTACCTAGATGTGATGGGTTAAATGCAGAGAACCAACTTCGCCATTGTATGGGAATATACAATGATGACAACAGATATCACTTTATTATTATTATTATTATTATGCAATAAATTATTTCTAGAAAAGTTGTATTCTTAAATGGACCCCAGACATTTTAAATCTTCTCAGGTAAAAAACTAACAAAAAGTAACTCATTCTCTCGATTTTAAGCACTAAATGCAGATGTCTTTAAACAAAAAGCGACTGTGCAAGATTTTTCACAAATGTTGCAAACACTTGTCTTAGCGCATGACTAGCGCATCCAGACCTAATAGAATTTATCCTGCCACTAACATTGCAAACACGCAGACATCATCAGTGGGTCATGAGCCAAAAGAACGAGCCAGTTCAGACCAAACTTTACAATTTACTATTAAGAACGGCACTAATGTTTAGATAATGCACTCTACATATTTATCACAACAGAGACCACAGTTAACTGAACTGCTCACTGTAAGTAGCTGGGAGTGAAATGGGATAAGTGGGCGATGAGATGAAGGCGGGTGAAGGGGTGGCTTTCTGCCCTCCCATGGGTGGGGGTAGAGGGTGAGGATGAGGAGTAAATGCTCCAACTCCCCCTGCACCCTGGCCTGTTTCATTCTTCTCTTTTCTCAATGAGGGGATTAAGCAGACTCTTGGTGCGGCCACAAGGGCTCTCTCTCTCTCTCGATTTCAGGGTGGAGGAGAGTAGCAGTGAGAACAGGACAAAAGGTTATTGGGAGAAACTGTACAGACCAACGAAGTGATGAAATTAAAGCAGTCAGATTAACTATGAGCAAAATGAAAAATAAGAAGAAATTAAAAAAAAACAACAACAGGAGAACAAAGCAACACGTCACATTTAGGCAAAGGCATTCTACAAAGTCTTAAAAATGGAGATGGAGTAAAATACATCCAAAGATGAAGGAGGAGAGAAGCAAAGCTGGGTTGACATCATGCTCATTGAAAAGTGAGGGATGCGCCGCTTCTTCTGTAGTCTTATGCAAAGCAGGGTCACACAGGGCTATGAGATGCACAATAATGCTGATTACACGCATATGCTAATTATTACATGCTAATCAAGTACAGTAGCCTTATATTCAATGATAATGCCTGAAAAAGGCTTCTACCACCTAAGCTCCCTTCTTTAAGGAAAAGGAAAACTATAAAATGGTTGAGGGATGGAAATAAGATTTCTAGTCACTAACTACAGGGGTGTCAAGTACTGTAACAACAATTTAGAGAAAAAAATGAGGCAATCAGTTGAGCTAAAAAACTGCCTACAGATATGATGCTGCTGAAAATGGTTATAAATTGTTTTAATGCCAAGTGGTAAAGAGATTTGATTAAATAAATGTCTTACACATATAGTATTGCACCAAAGTCTTAAGTTATTTCTCCTTTCCTTATGTACTGTATATGGTTTTCAAGGAGGCAGACTTTTTAATAAAAGTTTTCAAAAGTGATCTTGTTTTTCAAGATCTCTAAATGTTCATAATTTTTAATTTGGCATTAGCAGATCTGTCACTTCAGTCCAGTACTTAATCATTTTCAGATAAACTTTTTTTGTTTTTTGTTTTATTGAAGCTGCCTAACTTCAATCTATGAATCAACAAAATATAAACGCCTTCTATAAAATCGAGAAGAGCAGAGGTGTTCTGTTATGTGTCGTGTTTACACATAACAGACAATTTAGCAGCAACAACAAAAAAAAATGTCTGCAGAGATACCTATTTACTTTTAGCGAGTCCATCATAGCACTTGGTCTTCTGTCTTTTGTCATTACTCCAACTACCTCCATGTCCTCTCTAACTACAGTCCAAGTCCAAACTTGCTGAACTTGTAACTCCTTTGTCAACAAATTATCCTTTCACATAACTAAACCAGTACAGTATGTGTTCCACCTGTAGCTTAAATAAAAGCTTGTTTCTCTAATTGATACCAAGCACACGTACGGTACATTAATTTTGAAAGAAAAATCAAAGAAAGAAAACCAATTCCTCTGGATTGTTTCCTATGGTGCTCCCAAACAGTATATATTGTTTTTATCAGGAGAAGTGGGTCACTGTTTTGTCAAAGAATTGTATAATTTCAAACACTATGTTACTGTACTGTACTTCAAGGATTTTGGTTCAATTTTGCAGCATGAAACATTTAGAAATTATTTGAAGAATGACAATGGAAATGACTAAATATGCTGATGAAGACTGTGACATATTGTACAGTTAAAAGACACAAACCAGGCCTAAATCTACTTATGTACTTTATTCTAGGAGTATGTTGCAATGTCTTACAATGTACGTATATTGGAAAACACATGCACACACGCGCGCGCGCGCGTGCACGCACACACACACACATTTAGAGTGCTTGGCATCGAGTACAAGGCTAGAGGACTGCCACAAAACAATTCACAATGAACTCGGGTTAATAAAAAATATTAGGATGGTTAAACATTTGCATACTAGTTGATTAGCCAAACTTATCCACAAACCTGACTTTGCATACTTAAGAAGTACATATTTAGTGCATATACAGTACTAGCCATCACACATTACACAAACGGATGAGAGGAAGCTCTCTGGAAGTTGGTCAATAAAGTTGCAGGAAGGAAACGTGCTGAGGGGGTGCTTGTGGATCAGTCAGCGCACTGCATCCTGTCCACAGTTCCAGAGAAGCTGACTTGATAAATCACAGGCTTATTCACACTGGCAGCATTTGAAAAATTACTTTAGAAATGTAATCATTTAATGGCAACTCAAGATGCTTGCTTAAAAATACATAATAACTAGAAGGCTTAATTCATTCATGGATTGTTTGTAATTTGGTATAATATGGATAAAGTAGAAAAGTCCTCAACAGCTGTACAGTACTATTATGTTTGAGTATGTTTTCAAGCCTGGTGAAAAAGCTTGTCTTTGTACAGAAATGTGAAAGGTTTTTTGTAATTTCAGGAGGGAAGCATTAAATTGTTCCACACCAAAAAAAAAAAAATTTTTTTTTTTTTTTTTTTTTTTTTGTCTAATCCAAAAAAGACATGGTCACTTTTCCAAGTCGCTTTGTCTGAAAATATGCCAAAGGACATTTCTATTAAAGAACAAAAGCCAAACTAAATTTATATTTTTTTAAACCAAATTACATAAAATGTATATTTAACACCTTTAAAAAGCTGAAAATTTGGCCTGCCATGCATACAGATCCACATTAACAGTCTCAAATTCAATTGATCTTTCAATAACTCATAATTATTTACAACCATTTACTTTTGACGCATAAAGGGCATTTCATAACAAATCAAAACTAGGCAGTACAACAGTTTTCTTAGCCTATGCTAGGAGAAAGTTGTGTTTTTCTTCTTAGAGGCGGGCTGTCACATCTTAGTGGTTTACTGTGACTAAAGCGGTTATCTCGACTTTGCAGTCAGCCCACGGGGTGTGGCTGGAGTTTCATCCTAAACTCCATAGAGAAGCACCAAACTTTTTGGCGAAGGTTTTATGATCTTTTGATTACCTCATATAAATATGCATGTAACTGCTGCTCATTTGTTGACCTGGGCTAACATAAACGGCTATACCAGTCATGCGCTGTAACAATTCGTGAAAAGCAAATGTAAACAGACTCCCTTCTACCAACAAGCATGATTTATCGTGCTCAAACGCCAGTCCCCGCCGTTGTCATTTTTCCTAATAATTTTCGACAAAATACCGAGTTCTGTTTAGAAAAAAAAAACAAAAAACTAAATGACTTAAAATGAAGCAGTGGTAACTCTTTTTAGAGTAAAAAGGCTAGGTTAGCCTAGCCTGCGTGGCTAGCTTCACGCTAACGTCAGAGGTTTGTTGCTTCACGCTCACCTTCAGTCTGACTTCATACGTTGTATATCTGCCTCTGCCAACCCCGACGGTCTCAGGGTTGCTCACATCGATTTCTAGAAAATTACTCGGGGGTCCATAGGCGTCATTTAAGTTTTGTGGCTTAGTGTAGAGCCTTCTTGTGTCAGCTATAGCATCAGCCATTTCTCCCTGTCTTTTCTAGCGGAGAGGTAGTCTGTCAAGGTAGCCGGAATATGAGTACGTACTTTCTGGTGGTTTGTTTCAAAATAAAAGACATATACACATTTAACACAGACAAAATGGCAATAATTTAAAACATTACCAAAAATGTAAATATAATTCGTTTTTATAATAACAATTTTTGGTACTTATTTTGCTTTTATCCAGCTGTTAGTTGTTTTATCTATAAAATGTTCAATTATTATTTTTATTTTGAAGGTAGAAGACGTAAATGCTACGCTTTGATGACGTAAAAGTTAATCGTGCTTTACTTCCGATCAGCTGAGGTTCAGCTGACGGTGTTTTGCGCTGCATCCTGTTCGGTTTGTTTACCTGACTGCTGGAATTTATTATTACGTTTGTTAACTATAATGCTGAACAAATACAAGAGATGCAATGATTTTATTTCTATTATCCGGGCTATTATTTACGTTGTGTAAAAGCTCGCAATTTATAGTACATGTTCAACATTCTGTTTTTTTCATTCAACCTTTATTTATACAGGCTAGCCTCGTTGAGCCACGGGGACTCATTTTACAAGAGGGACCTGTTAATCTTAACAATTTGTTGCTGATATTATGAGTACAGTATATGACAAAATGCGTTGTGGAAAACTCAAGGTCATGCTTTTCATACCAGTGACACAATGAATTGTTAGCTCACACGTTGTACGTTTCAATAAAGTTTCAGCATTTTGAAACATCATGGCTGCCTACACGGTCCAAAGACTCTTTTTCACTATTATGTTAAGAAAACGGGGTCTGACTGTAAAGAAAGTCTGCTTTCTGTCAAGCGGTTACTCTGGAAAAGGTAAATAGAAGATTTTTACTTTTCACATTTTTTAAAAATTTTTTCTTTTTTATAAAAAAGTGATTGACATCGCTTTTTTTTTAGGTTACAGTTGTTGGAGAGCTCTCAGTTCTGCATCATTCGGTTCCTCGGATTCTCCAACAGCAGCAGAGTTCTGTGTCTCTGGGGATATCGTGAGTCACTTTGATCGCCTTGTTCAGCGTGGCTCCATGAAGACAGATGCCCAGCAGAGATATGTTCTCCAGCGACTGGCTCATCTGCAGAATGCTCTAACGTCCTACAGTAACAACATGTACTTGAACGCGCCAGCACCACTGTCTAAAGACAACAGCTGTCAGACTCAGAGTGATGACATAATAACAGCAAGAAAGGTGAGTTATGTCATACATAAACAAATGTCTCAAGATTTGACAGCTGGAGAGTCTTTACTTGAACATATTTACACATGGTTCAGGCATTCTTGTCATCTGGATCTCTCAGAAAGTTGCAACAGCCATACTTGTACTCAAAGGCGTTGCCACATACATTTTACTGGGGTGTGTGCTCCAGTATAAATCTAAAGTGCCTCAGAAAAATAGAACTTTACCACATTTCATATATAAGCAGGGCTTAGTTTGAGTTGAATCCTGCCGGAACAGGATCCAACTCTCTTATTTTGACAGGGTGCGTTCTGGTAACTGTTTGCTTGGATCCAGTAACTCTCAGTCTTACTAATAATAAAGTTATGAACAAATTTGAGTGCCTTGAACAAATAAAACCTATATTGGATATGTACCGGAAATCTGAAAATAATTATATAAACACTAATTGTAAACATAACAGCCACTTACGAGCTTCCTAACATCACATAAGAGCTGCATCTTTAAGTAAGCATTTCCTCTTCTACCCTTAAAAAAACTCTGTTTCCTAAAAGTACAGATATTGACAATTTAATTAAAAACACAAAAATATAATTAAACAGCACAACTCAATTACAAATCAGTTTTACAGTTTATGTGGGTCATTAATAAAATGTTGATTATTAAAAATACAAGAGAAATGTTTGATGGGTAATCATGTTACATAGCTACATCACACATCAAAACAACAGCACCAATTTGTCAAAACAACAGCAATCAAAATGTTGAAAAGACAGTCCAATTTACTTTCATAGATAAAATAAAAATCTCATTGTACAACTAAACAATCGCGAATTGAAGAACAGGAAGACAGTGGCAATGGAGATACTGGAGCCGGTATGAGGATGCTTGAGAGAAGCGAAGTGTGCTTTATTCACACAAGGAGAGCTGTTGGTCAGGCTGCTTCTTCTTGTTCTCTAAAATTGTTATTGAATCAAGTGTTTACAAATGTAGGTAAACACAAATATCTAACACACACACGTGCTATTTGTGTACCGGCATTGTTTGGTTCACAAATTAAGTACAGGTACTGCTTATAGCATATCTCCAAAGCTGTGGGTGTATTTATTTATTCCTGTATATCTCAGCTAAATGCAGTCAAATATTTTATTGACTGAATCTGGTTTTAGTTCGCAACATACAGTGGTGCTTGAAAGTTAGTGAACCCTTTAGAATTTTCTATATTTCTGCATATGACATAAAACATCAGATTTTCACACAAGTCCTTAAAGTACATAAAGAGAACCCAGTTAAACAAATGAGTCAA
Organism: Hypsolebias antenori; assembly: GCA_031762315.1. Lineage (NCBI taxonomy): Eukaryota > Metazoa > Chordata > Actinopteri > Cyprinodontiformes > Rivulidae > Hypsolebias > Hypsolebias antenori. The sequence goes on along the minus strand of JARVGS010000222.1, from coordinate 22,348,658 downwards.
AAATATTATACTTGATCATTTATTTATTGAGAAAAATGATCTAATATTACATATTTGTGAGTGGCAACAGTATACAAACCTCTAGGATTAGCAGTTACGGTAATTTGAAGGTGAAATTAGAGTCAGGGGTTTTCAATCAATGGGATAATGATCAGGTGTGAGGGGGCACCCTGTTTCATTTAAAGAACAGGGATCTATCAAATTCTGCTCTTGAATGGCTGTGACTTTTGGGAGGCTTGGGAGGTTGGATCGGAGGCAGAATACGTCAGCAG
>JARVGS010000222.1:22337168-22348286 GCA_031762315.1 Hypsolebias antenori | reverse complement strand
GCTGAAAGGTTCATCCAGTCATTCAAGAGGTCCATGAAAGCCAGCCGGACAGAGGGGAGACCTCTACAATTGAAAATTGACAATTTCTTATTGGCTTGCAAAAACACGATTCATGCAGCAACCGGACAAACACCTGCAATGCTCTTCATGGGACGAAATTTAAGATCTTGTTTGGATCTGTTGAAACTGGACATTCGCAAAAATGTTGAGGACAAACAGTCTCTTTCGGTGGAAACAAGAAGGAAAAAAATCAGATCTTTTGACATTGGACAAAAGGTTGTCACAAGAGAATATAGATGCCCAAGTCAGAAATGGCAGTCTGGCACAATCCTGTCACGAACAGGACCGCTGACATACAACATAAATGTTGGAGACAACTCAGTTTGGCGCAGACATGTCGATCAGATCCTAGATGTGGCCACCCTAAAAACTCAAGAACAACCCGAGGACACATCTGCATCTCGAGATTCAGGAGAGTTTACTTTTGCTACAGCCTCTGGGGCCCAGGGCTCGTGTGAAACCATCAGTGTACCAACAGCTGAACCTCCCACACAGAGCATCATGGACTCTGGTCAAACATATAGACGTTACCCTGGGAGAAATTGCAGAGCACCTCAGAGACTGAATTTGTAGATCTTTTTTTATTATATCCATTTATGAAGAAGCTGTTTAAATGTTTAAGAGTAAATAATTTGCTTTGTATTGCAAATATCTGGTTAGAAGTTTGTTCCTATTGAGCAAAGGTTTGGGTTCATCAAAGCTGGATGGAAGGAACTGTTATGTATGTGAGAAAACAATACATTGTTCAATGGCACTATTTTATGTTCTATGTGGAAGAATACCAAGTGTGATATGGCACGGAGGAATCTTTGTTCTGGCAGTTGGAAAAATGTCTAATAAAGTACACCACATTCCGTTGGGACTCTGTTGGAATTATTATCGTTAAGTTATAAGAAGAAACATAACAGGGAGTAAAGAAAATTGACCCACTTAAGTTAACAAAAACAGTTAAAGCACAAGTTGGAGAAGTCAAATATGCAAAAATACTGAGAGATGGAAATCTGCTGATTGGGTGCAATACAGACGTTCAGGTGGAAAAAGCAAGGAAAATTGGGTGAGTGTGCAAGTCCTAACAATTATAAGAGTAGGTGAAAAAAGAAATAATGGCTGTAGAGGAGTCATTGTAGGAGTACCTCTAAATGTAAATATGAAAGAACTGGTCGAGAATCTAAAGCAAAGAAATAAAGAAGTAAAAGGAGCAAGAAGAATGACTAAAGGTCCAGAGAAAGTTGTAACAGAAACTGTGCTGGTGGAGTTTGAAACAAAAGACGTGCCAAAGGACGTTTTCTTTGGCATGATAAGATTTAGTGTTAGGGAGTTTATACCTAAACCAGTGAGATGTTTCAACTGTCAGGCATTTGGACATATTGCTAAACTGTTTAAAGGAAAAAGGAGATGTGCCCGATGTTCTGGAGATCATGAATATGGAAAATGTGGAGCTATACTGGACTCGGTAAGAGAATTTGAGAACATAAATTAATTTATAAACACCAAGAGATGGCAGTAGTGCAACAATGATGGATGCAAGCTGCCATTAAAAACCAAAGAAGAAGAAGAAGAAGAAGAGAACAATTCTGCTCTTCACAACATGTTTGTGGAAGTGTATCATGGCACGAAGAAAGGAGATTTCTGAGGACCTCAGAAAAACAGTTGTTGATGCTCATCAGGCTGGAAAAGGTTACAAAACCATCTGTAAAGAGTTTGGACTCCACCAATTCACAGTGGACCAACAAAGATCACTCCAAGATCAAGGCATGTCACCAAGGTAACTTCAAGGCAACTGATCCACAAAATTACTCAAGGACAGATTTGTGACCCCAACTTTTGCTGGACAAATCCTAAATATCTTTAAACTAAATACTTTGCAAACAAGGTCAAAATTTCAAGACAAACAGCCTTAGTAAACATACAAATTGTAGGTACAGTATAGTATATCCAAGATCTGGGTGCACAGAGCATTTTATTTATTATTTACTTCTTAGAAAACGTGTTGGAATAATGAAATGAAAGTGAAGCAGTGCATACATTTCCTGATGTCGTACAGTTGGGGTGGGGGGTACTACAGTGTCGACCTCACTGTATTCCAGTAGCATCAGTAATGGTGGCTACAGGGTTCAGGTCAAAGGGTGGGTAGGGCTCTGGGAAGTTTATTGTGTGTGTTTGTTCTAATAATGGAGGGGGCTGTTGTTGTTTTTAGGTCAGAGGAGCTGAATGTCTCGTATTTGGTGCTGGGAGTTCTTTTTTTTTTTTTTGGTTAGCTGGATGGCATAAACACTCAGGGTTAAACAGAGATTTTGGAAAGCAGCAGGGCAGACCTCCCGCTGGGCCCATCCCAACACTCCTCTCATTCTCTCACTGTCCCCATCCGGTAATGAGGGGATCCCTATTGTACATGCCGTTCTTGTCTTTTTTTGCTTTTGATTTGCGGGGGTGGTGGGGGGGGGGGTCTGACAAATGCTTTGGTGTTAGGCTGTCAACACCACCATAGACCATCAACTTACCCCTCTGCTTTTGTGCCTTAATTATTTCTCTGTCTCTCCCAAACGGACATACACTAAAGTCATATACACCGAACCAGTACTTGTGCAATTATTCCAGTTTAAATCGGGTCATACCGTCGTCCTCCGGTGTCTGTTCTCTGTGAGAGTGCCACTATTGTCCTCACTAACTGACCAAGTCTGTGAGGAGAGTTCACTTGACTTAATATTGACCCAATGTGGCGTGGTTTTGCGGATGGTTGCTTGACAATGGGCTATTGTTAAGTGAGCCACCCTGTTCAAGTCAGACATGCATCATAAAGTCTCCCTGTACACTGCAAGCCTCAAAGCAGGACAGTTGTTTCAACTTAAACCCAATTTAGACTCATATAGTCTCAGTAATGATGCCAGTTTGCGGCATCTTTGATCATCTCTTTAGATAAAGGATTTTTCCACAGTAAGTTAAAAGCCAAAGGGGCCATGTCCTGCATGTGAACTTTTCACTCATGTGCCAGTCTGTATCCTCCACCAGGAGGTGAGACTAGGCCAGAGCGCTCAGTCAGATGAAGTAGCAGAGGGACAGCCTTGTGCTTCTTCACTCTGCCGTGGCAGGATGGCTACCAGCCACCACTGACAATTACCCCTCTATGCCAGATGGCAGCCTGGGAAGTCAGGGGGAAGTCACACTCTTTTATGCCGGAACAGACGGGAACGACTTGTTGCTCTTCCCGTTTTTCACATTCAGCTCAGGAGGAGCTGGGTTGGGAGTGTGGGAGAGCAGGTGAAAGAGGGTGGGATGCACAGGGGAAGGAAGGACAACAAGTTTGGGTTTTTAATTTAGTTTTCAATCTGCCATTGCTGACGTTTATCAGAGTCAAGTGCTCCTTGTGCAGCGGAGACCCAAGTGCATGTGGCCACTGAGTACTATCCTCATGAAATGGTTTGTAAATTATTGAGAAGAAAATCCTTTTCTCTGGGCGAGCGATTTAATTCCAGCGCCATTTGGTGTTGCTCGGACACAGAGATGGAAAATCCTCATCCACAATGTTCTTAAAGCATGCATATAATTTAGCCAACTACTGATAAATACACTTAACTGATGGCAGATTCATTTACACGCTTGGGTCCTCTTTTTAGAGATATTTGGCTTTACTCTGTATTCTCAGCTTGGTCTCACAGAAGATGTTTTTTTGAGGCATAGACCTTTTGATAATAGGAGGCAGGCAGCACAATGACTTCCAGCAGCACCTCAATGTGACAGTACCGTATCAAAATTAGCAGCGCTAAACAGGCTGCACAGACAAGTCCACTCCATCTCGTATGGAGCCTCATCCAGTCCTCTCCGTTTTGTCTGACAAATCCCCCCATTGTTCCTCTGATGATGCTTTTCTTTCGTGGGAACCCTGGCTTGTCTTGTTGATTAGATCCCCTTTGTCTTCCTCCCCTGCAGTGGGCTAGTCTGGAGAAGATGAAACCTCACACTGTAGTGGTGGCTTAATGCCTCAGCATACTTTATTTATTAAAAGATGAGCCCATTAAAATGGTAATGAATATAAATATTCAGGTCAATAGGTGTTTTGTGCCTTTCAGTAAGGAATTAATGCTGATTTGCTTTTAAATGAATTATAAAAGCAACAGTTGTGATATAATGTGAACATCACTTTTTCCTTTTTCACTTCAAAGGAGGAACCGACTCCACCACCACCACCTAAAGGTCTCTATATTTATGGAGATGTTGGTAAGGTTGCATTTAAAAAATGCTTTTACACCAGAAATATTTCTATAATGGTAAATGTCAAAACAATATCATATTTAAAGCCAGTTTATATTCTATTTTTGACCTTTTCAGGCACAGGGAAGACCACACTCATGGATTTGTTTTACTCCCATGTAGAAAACAAACGTAAAAAGAGAGTCCACTTCAATAGCTTCATGTTGGACGTCCACAAAAGTAGGTGGTGTCCTTCCATTTCACTTTACAAAGACTTGCTTGCATGACTTTGTGATTTTTTTGATTTTTAAAACTCATCGGACTGCCGATCCTATATTTATCCCTCTGTTTGTCCCAGAGGCCCCACGCTAATTGTCTGCCATTATTGCATCCAGGTGAAATTACAGCTTTATTCAGCATCGCCAGCAGGTTTGGGCTGCCGGTGCAGGTGTGCCTCAAGATTTGCTTGACATTTGTGCGCTGCTTGCAGGGATCCATCAGAGGAAACAAAGCCTGCCAAAACGAAGGCTAGGGAAAATGTTCACCTATGACCCCATATCGCCGGTTGCCATGGAGATTAGTGGGGAGATCTGCATCTTGTGTTTTGATGAGTTTCAGGTGAGCAAATACGTTATATGCACTGTTTCTACGTTTATGTGTTTTTTGTTCTCAAAGCCTGCCTAAATTGTTTAAGTAGATGAGACAAAGACCGTTCTTAATTCTACTGTAGTTTTTCCTACTTTATATACTAATTATATTCATAGAAAGTGATACTGCCATTCTTATACTTGCATGATAATATTAAGGGACTATACTATTAGTGAACTTAAAAGGTAGGATACATATTTAAATTTGGGGCATAATGTCTTTGTAGCATATTTGAAATTTTGTTTTTAATAATTTTAACATTTTTGACCATAAAACAGTTTAAATAAACAATTTGCCATAAAATACAGGGCTTAATGTAGCAAATACAGTAAAATATTTTTGTCAAATTAAATCTGAACGTCTTTATGGTAGAGTGTGATCATGTTTGTCATTTACTACAAGACAGAAGAAATTTTGCTTTTTCTTTTTTAGCACATGCTGGTCAGTTATGTGGCATTTTTAAATACAGTACTCAAAGGTGTTCACTGCAAATGCTGAATAGACACAAAGTCGTTAACCTTTAAATCACAGATTTACATGTTAACCTTCTTACCTATTAGGCTAGAAAGTTGCTGAATTATATTTTACCTATGTTCTATTCAGAGTTAAGCATAACCACTTTAGTCAGTCAGTCAATGTCCTTCCTGTGTGGAAAAACTAGGCTTCTGATCTGAGCATAAAAAAGGCAGAACTGGGGACATCTAGTGGCTTCCTTTGATCACAGCAGACTTTCTTTCTTTTGCATGGAACTGTCCCATCAATATGGTGTTAACTAATGAACACTGACATCCTACAAGCACCTTGATATAAGATTTTAACTATCAGTATCTTAAAACCCAGTTAGTTTTCTGCTCTTTTTGCCTGTTTTATGTGTTTTGCTGTTGACTTGCTCTCAAACCAGAACAACCAAGTCATCCACAGTTTCTTTTTTTCCTCCTCTGCTTCTGATTTACACCCCTAAAGAGCACCCTCAATCATTAGTGATGCAGAAATTCTCATTATTCTATTCTTTGGCGTCAAAGGAGAGAGCCTCTACAGGAGCTCTTACTATTCTCTGTAAGGTGGTTAGTCATTCACTGCGGTAAAGAAGCTGCACATGTTCCAGTGTTTTTCATCTGCCAGCCAGACACATCTGTTAGCAGCATAATGTTGCGCCTCTCATTGATATCATTACAGTTAATATCAGCAGGTCAAAGGTCACAGAAGGTGCGGTTGCTCTCGCTAATAACTCTTTATGCGTCTGCGAGGATCAAGAGCGTCCCCCTTTTATCTGCTCGTCTTTCACATTTGAAACTGCTGCACTGTTTGTGCGTTCCCATTGATTTGTTTTGTTTGCCGTCGCCAGCTTCGCAGTTTCTGCTTGTCAACTGTTGCTACCAGTGAATGGAGGGGGAAACAAGTAGACATGTGCACGCTGTTTGTGATGCATAAACAAGAGGCTGCGAGGTTGGGTGGGAGAGTTGTGTGTATGTGTGTGAAGAGCGTGTGGAGGTCTATACCAATCAGTATCCTCCTCCACTCAGCCATGCAAATGAAGCTCTGCATATCAGTCGCACTCTCCTGCTTCCTTAAGTGAGTGGAGCTAGAAAGCGACTGGCGGTGGCGGGTCAGATGGATCTTATCCTCTTAAATGCTAATGACATTTCTCCATTCTCTTCATTAGCTCCGTGCCATTATCAGTAATTTGTAGCCCCCCTCCTTCTTTTACGACCCTCACTCAGTACCCCGTCTAATGAATACTCGCCGTTGAGAGGTCCAAGATGGAACGATGGGAAGACGGTGAGAAAGGAAGGAGAAGAGCGAGAAGAAAACCGCTTGAAGCGTCATTGTCTCAAGGCCTCAGTCATCGTGCAGCCGCTGTGAAATTGCTCATAGGTTGTGTCCATAAAGAGGTGTAACATCAAAAGAGGGTTGGCACCCGTGCGTCTTGCCGCAAACCAACAGACACTTGAGTAATTGGATGCTCATTTAAATATCGGCAATGACTAACAGCGATTGCACCATTATTTTTGTGCTCCACGAGTACGACATCAGTCCCCCTCCACCTTTCTCGTTCTGTGGGGATCCATTCTTTCTCCTCCTCCCTCCATTCACCCAGCAATCAATATTGCCCCTCATGCAATGCCCATGTTGAGAGCACATGAATAAACAAATCCATGCTGTATAAAAGGTCATTTTTAAATGATTCTTTTGAAATGAAAATAAAATCCTGCGGTCGCAGGAAATGCGGGGGCCCCTTCACAGGGACACAGAGCCTTCCTTGGCTTTCGGTTGATTCTCATTACGCTCACACAATCACACGCTCTAATTTGATGCCCTTAGCCACCTCTTCTCTGCAAAATCAAGGCTTTAACACAAATGTTAATCAAGTATTGGCAAGGGCAGTGGCGCTAATAGGCAAAACGCAGAAGACTCTTCAGAGTATGAAAGGAGACATATGCTGTGGGTATGGCAATCAGAAGTGCCAGTTAGATACAGGAAGAGTAGGTAAGGAAGAGTAAGAGGAGAGGGCAGTGTAGCAAACACCTGCTTGTTCATGTAGCAGGCTGGGATTTGATCACAAATAACCTGGAAACATTATTTCCCAGGAGTCTGTGCAATATGACATAATTTTGACATCTTCAACTGTGAGATTAGAGTTATGAAAAGGCTTGTCATTCATGTTGATAAAGATGAAAGTCAAAGTCAAACACTAGAGAAGGAGCCCTAATTTTTTTAAATAAAGTAATGCAAACAATCATTTCATTCACTTTAGTGTTCCTTGGATATAGACGTCATAAGCCCTGGACTTAGAAATAAATCTTAGTCTCAGTGTAGAAACATGGACAAGTACAGTTATGAGTCAATAGTTTTGTAGAACCACCTTTAATGGTATTAAGTAAACTTCTGTTTGACTTTATCAGTTTTCCACATTGATGTATTCCTTAATATTTTCCTTCAGTTCCTTTTGGATTTTCTTGCATTTATTTATGCACAGCACTGTTTAGGTTCTACTAAAGCATTTCAGTCAAACTTAGGTCTGGTCTTTTACTGGTCCATTACGACACTGATATTTTTAACCCTTCTATTGCAGAGTTTCTGTTGTGTTTTGGGTTATTATCTTGCTAGGGCTAAGTGCCATCTGATGGACAGCTGACTCATGTATACAGTAATTGCATTATGTAAGCAGTACATGATGAGCACCAAATAACTTATTGAACTAATGAGCTGATTATTCTCGCATACTCTTCAGGGTGGTGAACTTCTCTTAACATTAACCTTTTTTGATACTTGTTTCCACGTCATGTCACTGATCTGATGCCAAACTCTTCTAAAGTTGTCAAATATGCTTTTACTTACACAACTTGTCCAAGTTTTTATTTCATTCAGTCATTATTTATGTCATTGTATTCATATTAAGAGTTCAAATATTTAACTTTTGTAAAGGAAATTATTTACAGAAGGATTAGTTTTATGTGAAATCCTCAAGTCATCCCTAATTTCTTATATTTTATTTCCAAGGAGTCAGAATGTTGTGACAGAAAAGATAAATGAGACAAGAAACTCTGTTTTTTTATCAGTTTCTTACAAAGAAATGTCAAGCAGGCCAATTTCAAGCAATACAATATGTTTAAGATTAATAGGGAATGCCTGAGCTAGAAGGCTATATTTCCTGGAGGACGGTATGACCTAGCATCAAACTGTGTATAGACAACAATTCTTGTACCACCTGATGACAACATACCAAATGACCTGTCAGCAAATCTTTAGGCCATAACAGGACTTTCTTGTAACTTTTAAAGGGATCCTGATCCTCAGGATTTTGGAAGGTCTTTAAAGTTTTTCTTTGGACGTTGGCTCCTTTGTCATCCTGTTTTTAGTACTGGACAGTTTTCAGAAAGGAATGTTTTCTGTTTGTTTATTAAGATGTACATCCATCTGTGATCATTCAGACATATAAAGCCTCCTAAACTTCAGTGTTGTCTAACAATGATCATCTACATAGGACGATGTATCGCTCAGGTACTGTGTCAGGTCTGTGCAAGAACTGGACAGAAAATGAGTAGAAACTTCAGGCAACGTCCAAAGAAAAGCTTTGAAATACCTTCAGAAAGTTGGAACAACTACTGGTCAGAACCATTTAAAAAGGTTACAAAGAAGTCCAACTCCTTGAAAGCAAAACTTAAGAAACTAGGATGGTTTAAAACTTTTGTACAGTACAGCACATTTCTAAAAACTCTTTTTCAAAGTCATTTTGTTGTGTTTGTTGGTTAGGAATTGCTTTATTTAAAGCACAATCACCCAAGACTGGTCTGCAATAATTAATTTTCTTTTATCCCCAACATTCATCAGTAGGTCATCATGTTTAATCAAATGTGTTTAAAACATGCTGCTTTGACTACTGGGCATCACGCAGTAACATGATTTCTCCCTTTATGGATGTTCAAAAGAGTAACATAGGTGGAAGAGATGAGAGAATAAGAACAAAAGTGAGAGCACTGGATTACTAATAGAAAGGTCAGAGCTCTTCATTTAACAGCCAGCGACTCATAAATGTCCTTGCGTCAGTGTTTTCATCGACCTTTGTTCATTGTGGATTCATGGAAATGATGTAGATGAAAAAGGCAGCAGAACTGAATTGGATTTTATGTATTGTAACTTTGCATGGCCTTGTGTGTAGCTCACCCAGCACACAGGAGCACAGTTTTCTGTGCCTTTTTATAAGGCCTCCTTTGATAGAAGCTTTGTCTGCTATCATGACCCCAGTACTGACTGACATTGCTGTTTTTTTTTCCTCTTCTTGTTTTTTTTTTTTTTCCTGCTCACATTCAGTCATTTTCATGTTTGCTCACTTGATCAACTCAGATCTGCTGCCTTACCTCAGCCATTTGTCCTCAGGAAGAAAACAGCTTTGTGACCATTTGCAGTCAGTTCAAGTGGGTTGGTTTGTGTGTGTGTGTGTGTTTGTGTGTGTGCATGCAACCATGGCCATGACCAGATAAAAAGGAATGAAGGAGCACTCCTGAGTGACACTAATAAACATGGAGTGTTTATGGCTTGTTTTGACCTCAGATGCACGTTCTCTGCAAAAAGTAGACTTAACAGTGCCTGAACACCTCTTTTTTTCTTCGGTTCTCTTTAACTAGGTGACTGACGTTGCAGACGCTATGATCCTGAAGCAGCTGTTTGAGACGCTGTTCAAAACTGGAGTGGTGGTGGTGGCCACCTCCAACAGGCCCCCTGAAGGTGACAAACCACTATGTGTTGCACTTTTATGAGCTTTTAGACATTAAAACATGCACGTTAGGCTGATTGGTAACTCTAAATTGTCTCTAGGTGTGAGTGAGAGGGTGAATGGTTGTTTGTCTCTGTTGCACAGTGACAGCTGGATATGGGTACCAGTGATTCCCATGACCCAAAAAGGAAGAAGCGGGTAAAACATAATGTATGGATGGATGAATACAGTTCCTTTTACCGGTCCTCATTTACAGGCGGTGGCATTAGTGAGATATTCTTGTGTTACTCATTTTTCTTACACTAAGAAAACACTTGAGTTCTAAAAATCGATCTTTCCAAGTCTATGAGATGCAAAAACTATTTTAAGTACTTTATTTTTGAAACATTTAAAATTTGCAGGCTCAGCCTCAATTAAAGATCTTGATTGAAAAGATTTGTATAAATACAGTAGTGACTCTGGCTACTAAAAGCATGCATTCAACAAAAATATTTTTTAAGTATTGCAGGAACTCAGCATTTGTATGTTTAAGGTAATACTATTGCTTTTTTTATTTCAGCTTTTCAAACATTTAAGAGTTGGTTAGTTATAAATAGGACTGCACAATAATAGGAAAGTACAAAGTACAACATTGGCTAGGGTAATGAATGGACTGGAGGTTCCCACTGATTGACCAAATACCTGTAGTGTAGATTATTGGTATATGTACAGACCATCCATCCTTCCATCCCTCCATGGTCGTAGAGGTAACAAGCTCAGGCATCCCTCCCCAGCTACACTATTCATCTCCTCCAGGAGGATCCTAAAGTGTGCTCAGGCCAGAGAGTATGCATGTTAATGTTGTCGGTGGAGGTGAGTAACAAAATGATGTGCAAAGACTAGAATAGTTGCATTGTAGCTGTGCACACAAAAATAAGGAGCAGTTTTCAAAATACAGGTAGTCCTCGACTTAAGGCGCCCTCGACTTACGGCAACTTGGACTTAAGAACGGGTGTGCGGCGCAGCGT
>JARVGS010000222.1:22309620-22319727 GCA_031762315.1 Hypsolebias antenori | reverse complement strand
ATTTGGCTGCTCCTTTCACATTTTGTTCCAGTTCAGCTTCTTTCAGCAAACGTAAACAGTTTCAGCTAATTTCAACTGTTCTTCAGCTGTTTTGTGATCCATTCCGCTAACTACATTTGTGTGCTTCTTCTAACTTCTTTCTGCTAATTTCAGCTTATTTATGCAAGATTGAGCTTTTTTCGGCTATTTCAGCCATTAGCTTTTTTCATTCTACTTTTAGCTTTTTTGGCTATTTCTACATTTTTGCACTCATTTAAACTTTTTTTCAGCCTAATTCAGCAAAAAATGTGCTCTCTCCACTTCCTTCTGGTAATTTAAGCTTCTTTCTGCTTCTTTGTGCAAATGTAAACATTTTCAGCTAATTTCGGCTTTTTTTTTTTTTTTTTTTTTTTTTTTACAGCTGTTTTGTGACCCTTTCTGCTAACTACAACATTTGTGTGCTTCTTCTAACTTCTTTTTGGTAATTTCATCTTATTCTTTTTCTGCTATGTCAGTTACTATTTAGCTGTTTTAAGCTATTTTTAGTTTTTAGGTTTTTTTTTGGGGGGGGGGGGGTGGTAATTCCACATTGTTTGCACTCATTTCAATTTTTTTCAAACTAATTAAAGAAAAATTTGCTCTCTCCACTTCCTTCTGGTAATTTAAGCTTCTTTCTGCCTTTTTAGCTACCTTTCAGCTTCTTTTTTGTGTGGTAATTTTAGCTTTTTCAGTTAATTCCACGTTTTAGCGCAGTTCAGCTCTTTCTGCTTCCCTCTGGTAGTTAATGCTTCTTTTCTGACTTTTCAGCTGCTTTTCAGCATTTTTATCGCTGATTTCAGCTTTTTATTTGAGCTAATTTCCTAATTTTTGTGCTATTTAAACAAATCATAAATCAAAACGTTCAGCTTGTTCAAGAGAAGGCTGCTAGGACTTAGTATAGGTGCAACTTTAGCTTTTTGAAATATTTAGCCTTTTTTTGCCACTTTTTTTCTGTTTACAACCTTTTGCTGCTCCTTTCACATTTTGTTCCAGTTCAGCTTCTTTCAGCAAACGTAAACTGTTATTCAGCTGTTTTGTGATCCATTCTGCTTACTACATTTGTGTGCTTCTTCTAACTTCTTTCCGCTAATTTCAGCTCATTTATGCAAAATTGAGCTTTTTCGGCTATTTCAGCCGAAATTTCAGCTTTTTCATTCTACTTTTAGCTTTTTTGGCTATTTCTACATTTTTTGCACTCATTTAAACTTTTTTCCCAGCCTAATTTGGCAAAAAATGTGCTCTCTTCTGGTAATTTAAGCTTCTTTCTGCCTTTTAAACTTCTTTTCAGCTTCTTTTTGGTGTGGTAATTTTAACGTTTTCAGTTAATGCCACATATTTTAGCTCAGTTCAACTCTTTCTGCTTCCCTGGTAGTTACCGGTAATGCTTCTTTTCTGAATTTTCAGCTACTTTTCAGCTATTTTATTGCTAATTTTAGCTTCTTTTTTTTTTTTACAGCTAATTTCCATATTTATGTGCTCATTTCTGCTTATTTAAACCTAATTTAGATAATATGTCTTCTTTCTGCCTTTTTCTGCTAATTTAAGCTTGCTCTTCTATTTCAGCTTTATTAAGCTAATTTCAGCTGTTTTCAGCAAGTTCTTCACATAATCATTCACACTGCATTTTTGCATGAAATGCAATTTCTCTTGTAGTTGCTGTGAGGCTTCTCTAGCACAGACTCAGAGCCCAAATATATGACAAAAAACTTTACCTACTGGAGTCAACTCTGTCTGTCTGTTAGCAAAATGTTTCGTGAACCAGTTGGCAAATAATCCACAATTGTTGATTTATTCAGGCAGACTATTTTTTCTTCTCAGCCTTGAGCCTTAACTGATTTCCAAGGTCTGAACTGGCCAGATTAGGGTGCATTCTACTGGTCTGTTCTTACGAGCCTCTTCAAGGTCATTTTCATGCTGACGAGTCCCACAGCTGCAGGTGGCCTGTGATTCAAATCACTTCCATCTTATGGTTTCGCTCGTAAATCAGCTGATTTTAAGTCCTCAAAGCACGAACCAAACCTTCACATAGACAGCAGCCTGACAAGGTCCAAATTAGCTGCGGCCGTCTTCTTTGTACGTTGATAAAGGATCCAGACTATTCCAAAACCAGGAAACCTGTTATCGAAAATCCAGTTGGTCAGATCCAAAACAGTAGTTTTCATTTCGGAAGATGTGTAAAAATAGGATGCTCCAATACGCAGACAGAGAGCAGAAAAGCAGGAGGAGAACAGGGAGTGGGAAGAAATGCATGCACCTCGCTACAGAGCCGCTGAGAGGAAGAAAAAAAAAAAGACATAGTGAAGTTGCCTTGATGTGAGCTCCATTCGGCTTGAATATTAATTTATTAATTTTGGACATTATCAGATGTTCTGTACTTTAATTTGAACTGGAGTGAATCGACAGAGAGAAAAATGAAAAATGACTAAGCTTTTTAATATTTATGGTGTTAGCTCCATAATAAATTAAACATCACAGATTGATCACATTTGATTGTTTTGATCCATATATTGAGCATAAAGACTAATACGAAACATGTAACTTTCTTGTTACATGTTGTAACTTTTTTGCCTTGACTGCTTGTGTATTAGTTTCCACTACAGCCAATGAATGTCATTTTGTTAACCTTTATTTATACAGATAGTCTCATTGAGTCACAAGGACTCATTTTCAAGATACCTGTTATGCACAGACAACACATAGAGAACAGACAACAATATACAACACTAATAAGCAATCAGAATAAAACATAGGGTTATTAAAACACTGTTACTGTTAGCAATGCGGTTCTGTTACCAACATGGCCCTGTTAGCAGCCTGATCCTATTAGCAGCATGGTCCTCTTAGCATCTTTGTACTGTTAAAAGTGTGGTCCTGTTAGCAGCATTATACTGTTAGCAGTGTGGCTCTGTTAGCAGCGTGGTCCTGTTAGCATCTTTGTACTGTTAAAAGTGTGGTCCTGTTAGCAGCATTATACTGTTAGCAGTGTGGTTCTGTTAGCATAGTGGTCCTGTTAGCATCTTTGTACTGTTAAAAGTGTGGTCCTGTTAGCAGCATGATTCTGTCAGCAGTGTGGACCTGTTAGCAGCATTATACACTGTTAACAGTGTGGTTCTGTTAGCACTGTGGTCCTGTAAGCACTGTGGTTCTGTTAGCAGTGTGATCTTGTTTGCAGCATGGTTCTGTTAGCATCATGGTATTGTTAGCAGTAAGGTTCTGTTAGCAATGTGGCCCTGTCAGCAGCATGGTCCTGTTAGCAGAGTGGTTCAGTTAGCAGCATTATACTGTTAGCAGTGTGGTTCTGTTAGCACTATGGTCCTGTAAGCACTGTGGTTCTGTTAGCAGTGTGATCTTGTTTGCAGCATGGTTCTGCTAGCATCATGGTATTGTTAGCAGGAAGGTTCTGTTAGCAATGTGGCCCTGTCAACGGCATGGTCCTGTTAGCAGAGTGGTTCAGTTAGCAGTGTGTTCCTGTTAATAACATGGTCCTGTTAGCAGTGTGGTCCTGTTAATAGCACGGTCCTGTTATTTGCTGCTGACACTCTCCAGACCCGACTGTTAGTGTACAGCACCCCATCTCCAATTCTGGGTTTTTGTGGGTGGGTTGAGTAAACTCAGCAGATATGAGCAGAAATACAATATGGACCAAGATATGTGACGAGACAGTCCTCAACTCCTGTCCTGTTCCTGTCTCACCTCAGACAGAACTGCGTGTAATCATCCTGTGTGCGGCCACACCTGGGCCAGATGTGGCTGAGTGGGGAAGCTGTGGCTAAGTGGTTAGAGCAGTTGACCTCCAATGCAAAAGTTGGGTGTTCGATTCCACCTGCAGTCACATGTCAAAGCGTTCCAGGGCAAGACACTGAACCCCTCATTGCCTCCGATGTGTGTCCCATCGGTGTATGAATGTAAAGCAATGATATTCTTTGTATAGATCTAGTAGAATGCTGTATGAATGGGTAAATGAGAGCACAGATTGTAGTGTAAAGAGCTTTGAGTATCTTGATAAGATAGAAAAAGTGCTATATAAGTACAGTCCATTTACCATTCACCTCAGAATGCATTGCATTGGTAAAATCATGATAACATTTTAGATGAAAAATTTAATAAACATTACATTTTTTAAGTGATTTGGAATTTTCATGTATCACAAACTTCTTTTGGCTTTTCCCTCTTCAGGGGTCTCCACAGCGAATTGTCCTCCTCCACCTCACTCTGTCCTCTGCGTCCTCTGTTCTCACTCCAACTACCTTCATGTCCTCTCTAACGGTATCCATATATCTCATCTTTGATCTTCCTTTTTGTCTTTTTCCTGGCAGCTGCATTTCTAACATCCTTGTACAAATATGCCCACTGTCCCTCCTCTGGACATTCATTCATTCTACCTTTATTTAGACAGGTTAATCCTATTGAGCATCGGGGACTCATTTACAAGAGAGACCTGATTTCTTAACAAAGTGATGACAACAGTGGACAGGCATAAAAGTAGGCATACAAATTCTCCTTTTTTTATACAAATCAAAACAAAATAGCAACTAAAAGGACAATCAAGAGGAATAGTAGCAACAAAAAAAAAAACCCAGTTAGATTATAAGGCGATTTAGGAAACTAAAAACAGGAATTGGTTTTTGCAAGGAGCTTAACAGATGTTTTTAATCACTTAAAAAGGTCAAGGTCAAGAGCTTCAGATCTTTTTGCAGGATATTCCAGGAAGCAGGAGCGGAGTAGGAGAAGGCCCTTTTACCAAGTTCAGTTCTCACTGACGGAACACTGCAGGTAATAATGTCCTGAGAGCACACGCTGTAGCTGCACTCGCGCAGAGACATGTAGGAGGAGATGTATGAAGGCAGCAGACCAAGAAGTGATTTTAAGATGAAAATGCACCAGTAGAAGAGTCTGTGTGAAGTTAATGATGACCAGTTAACCAGTGATACAGAGTGCAATGATGGGTATGGTAGCCAGTTATGAATCTTAGTGCACTATGATAGACAGCATCCAACATCTGCAGGGTGCTTGTAGGAGCATTCATGTAGATAATGTCACCATAATCAATGGAGGGAAGGAAAGTCACAGTTACAAGGTGTTTCCTAGCATTCAGAGTTAGACATGATCTGTTTCTGAAAAAGAAACCCAGTTTAACTTTCAGTTTCCTTGCTAGGTTTTCAACGTGGAGCTTAAGAGAGATGCAAATTGACCAGTCGTTTCATTAAAATCCATCCATTATTTATTGAGATATTTTGCTATAACCGACATACAATATTTACTCCAAATAATATTAAAATTTCAAGCAAATATCACACACAATGAGATGCACTTGGAGTATGTGCTAAATGACTTTGCTACAACCAGTTTTTTGCACAATGTTTGTAAAACTGATAGAATCTTAGCTATTTGTGTTCTTTCTAAGTTCAGCTGTTACAGCCATCGTGAATTGACTCGGCTCCAAAAGTTGATTAGCTGCAAATGTACATCTAACTAGAGAAATTGTATTTCCTGCAAAAATGCAGTGTGAAAGCTTACTGCTGAAGAACTTGCTGAAAAACACCTGAAATTAGCTAAAAACATGCTAAAATGGAAGAACAAAGCCAAGTTAGCAAAGAAAGTGGAAAGAACATAATTTGTTGAATTATGTTTAAATAAACAGAAATGAGCACCCAAACTAGGAAATAAGCTAAAAAAAAGGGCTGAAATTAGCAACAAATTATTGAAAAGTAGCTGAAAATGCAGAAATTACCAGAAGGAAGTGGAAAGGGCTGTGAAATCAGCTAAGGAAAAAAAGGTGGAATTATCTAAAAAAAAAGCCAAATTTAGCACAAAACTGTTAAATAGTAGCTGAAATAGCAGAAAGAGCTGGAACTAGCAGAAATATCATAAGATGAAAGGAGCATAACAAGCTGAAATTAAAAGAAAAAAGTTAATTATGCTAAAAGTAGCAGAGATTACCATGAAAAACTTGAATTTATCTGAAAACAGCTAAAACTAAAAAACCTAGTTGAAAAGGTAGAACAAGCTTAAATTAGCATAGGAAAGCAGGAAGAACGTTTGCCTAATTAGGCTAAAATAAGCAAAAATGAAATGAGCACAAAAAAGTGGTAATTTGGAAGAAAAAAGTCTTAAATTAGCTAAAAACAGATCTGAAGATGAAATAGTTGAAAAAGCTGAAGCTTGCAGAAATAAGCTGAAAGGAGCATAACAAGGAATGAAGTTAGAAGAAGCACAAATATGTTGTAGTTAGCAGAAAGAATCATTCTGAAAAGAGCACAACTAGCTGAAAGTCGAAAAAAAAAAAAGTTTAAATTTGCACAAGGAAGCTGAAAGAAGCTGAACCAGAACAAAATATGAAAGGAGCAATAAAAGGCTGTAAACAGCTCTACAGATTTGAAGGAAGTAAAATGAGCTCAGTTCATTTTTATGAGGGAAAAAAAGTTAGAAAAGGCTAAATATTTTGAAAAGCTAAAGTTGCACCAATAGCAAAAGTCATGGGACCCTTCTCCTGAACGACCTGAACGTTTTGATATATGATTTGTTGAAATGGCACAACAATTGTGTGACAAGAAAGACGCTGAAAAGCATACTTTAGAAAAATGGATCTCAATACTGTAGTGTGAATGCTTCATAACCGTTAACACAATGATTATTTCCTGGAAGCATCATTGAAATCTATCGAGGGCTTTATGAGATACTTTGCCAACACCTAACCCAATCTGAATCCATTAAACTTTTCATAGCCTTGTACAACATCTGTAAAAACTGCTGTCTGGTCCTTGTTTGATTTACAAATCAGATGGAAGTAAGAGTTCGAGGTGAGGCTGGAAGTTGCAAAGTAGACTTGAGACGTGACTGCGTGAGGGGCATGATGAAAGGTGGTGGAGGAGGAGGAGGCGGTGTTGGGAGGGGTTGAGAAAGACCACAATGTGTAGGCGGAGGAAATCTTGAAGGAGTGGGGAACTTGACAATCCCCTCGAGATGGATAATCAAGTAATGACCCGCGAGGCCTCAGCCTCATCTGATTATAAATAACCAATGGAATCATCATCTCTGATTGTGTTTCCATTCCTCCTTCTTCTCCCTTCTCTTATTTATACCTCCGTCGACCGTCTTCTCTGTAGGTAGACGCTGCTCATAAAGGGGAGGTTGTGGTGAGGGGGGGAAAGATGGCAGGAGAAAAGCCTAACAGATTCTAATGATGTGGAGGCAATTGTGACAAGTCCCCCCCCCTTCTTCTTTTTGAGCGACTATTTACCGGTTGGCGGGGTCATGGAAGGTTGATGAAATGACACCTCCCTTTTGTGCGTGAGGGAGGGCGAGTTTGTCAGGTTGTTATTAAGCCTGATTCAGCCAATTGCCTCAGAGTGGGAACCCCGTTTGTGTGAGCGGACACGGAGATAAAAAAGTTGACAGCGGAGAAGAATAGAGTATTTCCGTCCCCTTGCTTTGTGATGATTACTAATTATCCTGCAGCTTAAGGGGGCCAGTGGCAGAAATTCACTGATTTCATAATTTAACGGAGCTGTCGCTGAATACTCAGTCAGCCGCTGATGGCTCGCACGGAATGATATGCAATTCCTCTCTTTTCTTTGATAGAATAGTGGCGATGATGATTATAGTTTGTGCTGCACTCGCTGACATGAATCCTGTTGACGTTTTACTCTGTTTCGAGAAGTTTGGCAGGTTCGCCGCGGCTGGAACGCGCTCGAATCGCTGCCTAACAATAGTTCAGCTCAATAAACCATGAAGTGCCGACATAAAATTGAGAGCTGTCAGGGGAGAGGAGGACACCGGTTGCCTTCTCTGTCGTCCTGATGTTTTACCTGCTCAGACACCATTTGCTCTTTGTTCCTTTAGTCATTTGTGACAAGCATACAGAGACACAAAACTTTCACTTCTCCTGTGACACATCAAGAAGCAAAAAAGTAAAAATGATTTGTACCGTAAACTTTAATTTATAACTGATTAATCTAATTCAAAATGGCTGCCACGGTCAAATGACCTTAAAGAACATAAAAAGGGTTATAATTCTGTCAATTTTACTCACATTGTCCTAAAATCGGCTAGTCTAATATATACTATTCTCACATGCATGCACCGGAATTATATCCGCACGCACGAGACTCCAGCATCATTTTCTATCCTTTTTTTCTAAACCAGCTGGATTTCTTTGATTAATTTTACATATTTTTCACTTTTTATTCTTTTCCTGATAGTCTACAGTGATTCCCCAAATCATTTCCAACAGTTCCACGACTAACTGCAGTAAAAACTCTGTATCCAAAAAAAAAAAAAAAAAAAAATCCAAGATGGCCACCATAGCTTAAAAAAAAAAAAAACATAACTATAATTCATTGATTTTTTTATTTTATTTTTATTTTTTGCTATATTGAACTGAAATTTGGTATGGTGGTAGCTGAGAGCAAACCCCAACATATAGTATAGTAAATTCTAAATTTTAAAATGGCCGCCATGCGGCAGTCCCCATCAAAGTTTCTCGAAGAACTTTCTAGTTTATATGGTGTTTACAGATCCCATTACAATACAGGATTCATGAAAGTTGGCCCATGTTCTTTAAGGTAGTTTAAAAATGTGCCTTGTTAACAGGAATTTTGTTTGTTTGTCCACAGGAATACTGTCACGCTGTATGCCTGGACTCAGGGATTGACTACAGGAGGCTGGAAAAACCTGCAGCTGGAAAACTCTACTACCTGTAAGAAACAAACTCACTCTGCAGCACTTTGTATGTTCCGGATCAGCTCGGAGATGCTTCAGAAGTCTGGGAACGAGTCTACATGAACATCCACACAAGCATTCATGCACAGGAAATGTTTGTGCACATTCTGTAGTTTGATTTTTTTTTAAGGCTAGAAAGAGAAGGCAAACAGGTGCATAAATGGGCAGAAGCAGGCAGGCAAATTTATAAAGACCTGCATTACCTTGAAAGGGCCATGAAAAGAATGAAAGGAATCAATAGAACATGAGAAAATGGCAGAGCTTTAAAAGCTAGTTTTCCATTTTTCTCATTACATATACACTGTTAGAACACACCCACATACACACACACACACACACACACACACACACACACACACACACACACACACACATGCACTGCCAAACAAGATTTATCCATTTACTGTATGTAAATAGAGCTCATCACACCCTTTTACCTGGAGTTAAAACACAAGCGCACAAACAGACACAAACACACACCCTTCACAGTCCCATTCACAGCCTAATGCTTGTGTTTAGAGCCAAACATCCTGGTTTTAGTTGATGGAGTGAAAAGCTAAGTACCTGACACCCATGCTCTGCTCACTGCCAGCATTTGATGCGGCCACTTCAGCCTTATTAATTTCATATCCAATTATTTGCTTTGTTGCTGCAGCACAGAGGAGCCCGGTGCAGAAGCCTGCTTGGACACGCTGTTTGAGGAGTTGGCATTAAGACAGAGGAGTGGTAAGGAAGATCAAGCAGTGTGTCAGGTGGAGTTCTGTGGAAATTTTATGAACAAATAATATCTTACCTGTTGTAGACAGGCTCAATACAGCTATTATGTATCAAATGGCTAAATATGGCTTCCAGCTTCGTTACAGGTATCATGTGCCAAATGTTCATCTATAATACTGCTTCGTTTGAAGTAGGGATGCAAGATATTATCGGCATGGTATCGCTATTGGCCGATATTAGCGTTAAAATTCAATATTGGACATGGGCCATTCCATTAAAATAACTTGCTGATATAAAAGGCATTGTTTTAGCCTGCAGCGGCAGCACGTCATGACATTACAGCACAACATCATGATGTTGCAGCGGCAACGCGATGACGTCTCGTGTGTTATCCGAGCTCACGGCGGAGAATAAAATTCAAAATGTCGGCGGTGGGAAAGTTTTATTTTTCGTTGGTGATGATGTCGGATTCCGAAATTTATGGAGTACGTTGAGCCTTGCTACATCGTCCCCAGTCTGAGATATTTTTCTGACGTAACGTTACCCGAGTTACAAGCCGTCATTTCCGACATCGTTGAGAAGCTAATAGCTGATAGCACAACTTGTTGGGTGAGTTTTACCACAGACATTTGGACGTCGTGTTAGCCCTGT